>CAXKVW010000105.1:0-453806 GCA_964058825.1 Carex arenaria | reverse complement strand
GAGGAGGAACGAAAATGTATTTTCAAATCAGGTAATAACGCCCAGGAGGCTCGCGGATAGAATCATGATAGATGCAAGGTTGTGGATTAAGTATTGTAACAGGGAGTGCGCAGGTTGATGGGTACTAATCTCTTACAAGGTCCAGATTATTAGTACAGTTTCTGGTTTTGCTTTTTGGGTTGTACGTGTTTTCGCTGGCTGTGGCTTGTGTGATTGTATTACGTAGTTCTGTTGTGGTTTTCTTTTTCTCCTTTTTTCTTCTTTTCTTAATTTCTATGAAGGCTATAAGCGATGAATTGGAGAGAAATGTAATTGTAACAATTATTTACTTTAAATACAACTGCATGGCAGCTGCTGTCATCATTTCAAAAAAAGAAGAAGAGAGAGAGGATCATCGATTTGGTGACTCACGAGTAGAGCATGACGATGTAGCTATAGTTGAGACCCCATGTTTTGTTGTGGACTAAGTAGTGGAATAAAAAGATTAATATTTAGTTATTTAACTAAACAAGCATTAAATAAGATGGATTAACTAAGCATAAGTCTAAAGTTTTTTTTTTTTTTTTGAAAACTCGGTAGTGGCTATCGAGATTATATATAGATGTGATTATAACAACAGTTCCTAATTTATTACATCAGAATAAAATAAATCAAGTAATTGTTCGACATGCCCCTGAACCTTGAAACATTTATCTTTTACTACAGTACTGGCCCCATATGTGTGCATCTTCAGAGGCTCTGCAACGCCACCTTCCAGGTTGGGAGCTTTGAAGATCGGAATATCACCTCATTCCGTTGATGCCACAAGGACCAAAGTACCGCCATGAACTCCGTAATCCATTTGCTTTGATGCTGCTCCGTCTGGTTGCAGTAATGGAGTTTCGAGGCATCCAAGTGGACTGTACCGAGTGTCGGTATTATACCAGCCACTGAAGCCGGCCCCCAAACCTGCTTGGCATTTACGCACTCAAAGAACAAGTGGTGGGCTGTTTCTAGTTCACAGTCATTGCACATCACACAGCGCAAGTCACAGTTCATGTCCCGTCTTTGCAACACTTCATGGGTAAGAATTCTGTCATTGAGCAAAAGATAGGTAAAAATCTGAACCTTCGATGGGGCTGCTGCAGTCCACACCTCCTTATATTTCCACTCTATCATCCCTGTTGATCAGCACAAGTCTAAAGTTAAGTTGGCCTAAATGTGCCTAAACTAAACCATCTATTGAAGTGTCTTAACTTTCTGAAGGCGTAAATTGGATTCGATGAGTATTTGGAAATTTCAGCCGTCCATTTTTTTTTTTATCATTGTTACGTATTTATTGATCCCTCCATTTTTTTTTTCTTCTTCTCCCCGCCAAAGAAAATAACTTGGAAAACCTAGGTTATTGTCATATCCTTTATTATGTATGAACTGTCCCCTATTGTATTAAATGTTTGAAATATGGTTCTTGGTTGTCTGTAATTTGTTTACCAATGCTTGACTACGATTTTATTTGAGTAAACTTTTATGTTTTAACAAGTATCAAGATGTGCATTAATTAGATACCAGTGCAATTTTATTTTAGTAGAATTTAGAATGTCGTACATTAAACTAGGTACCAGTATAAACCTTACTAAAAAAATGAAATGAACTATTGTTTCATCAGGTAGACTCTAGCTTAACTCCTATTCTTAAATTTTTATTTCCTATTATTGTTTTTTTCATGAATTAATTAATATCGTAAGACCAGACCAAGTAAGAATTTGATTTAATAATGTTGTTTAAAGATCGAAAAGTCATAATATAAAATAAGTACCTTTACCCATCAAAGAGTTGCAATTTATAATAACAACAAATTAAGTTATGTCTTAATCTGCTAACTACTATGAAATAAGAAATAACTTAAGTCATGCCATAAATTTAAACATCAACCAAACATGAATAATTTTGACCGACCTAATTTAGAATAGCCAACTTAATCCTCTTTAGCTTTAGCCCACAAGCAAACATCACCTATGGCAAGTAGATAGACTTAAGATCTTTAAAAATCAAGGAGCGGTTCTATAAAATAGTAAGACTTAATTATATATTGTTTATATAAATAACATAATTCACCAATAATTCATTAATACAACAGTTGGTGAAAATAAGATGTTGGATCTTAATCCAAAGTTGAGCATATATGTAATATAATTATGAATTGTTTACTGTCAATATGATTGTCACAGTTAAAGTGATCTGATATGGAATTAAGATATTAGACAATCTATGTATTCAATAGGATGTGGTTCATAAGTGTGTAGAACAATTTGGGCAAAGATCAAATCATTGATGGACTGATTCTGAAATTTGCAATTGAGAAAACTGCCTTTTGGACGTCCAGTGTGGGTGGAGCACCCGCACTGGATCCCAGTGCGGACGCAGTCAGCGCCCAGTGGGGTGGTCCACCCACACTGGATCTGAGTGCGGACGCACTCAGTACTTAGCCAAATTTTGGGAAGTTTGGACAACACAAGAAAAGTCCGAGTGTAATGCGGACGCACTGGAACCCCAGTGCGGACGCAGTCGGCGCCCAGTGTGGGTGGTCCACCCGCACTGGATCTGAGTGCGGACGCACTCAGTACTTAGCCAAATTCTGGGAGTTTTCAGGGAGCCCAGTGCGGGTGGTTCACCCGCACTGGACCTGAGTGCGGACGCACTCAAGTTCTGAAGTTCAATTCGGAAAAAGTCCGAGCGTAATGCGGACGCACTGGGATCCAGTGCGGACGCACTCAGGACTTAGTGAAAATTTAGGCTAAGTTTTAAGGCGGTTATTTGGACGCGAATCATCTCAATGCGGACGCAGTGAGATCCAGTGCGGGTGGACCACCCGCAGTCGCGCTGCCAGAATGTGTAAACTATATATAGATGGGTCCCCAAGGTACAAGTTAACCAACTCTTTTTAGAAGTTATTCTTCTACAGAAATTGAGTGCCTTCTCCTTTCTTCCACCATCAAAGAATTGAGAGGAGAATTCTATTTAGAAAATTGGAGATGAATTCTCAAGAGACGATCTTGTTGATTTGGAAGACCTAGTCTACGACCATGCAACCAAAGGCGAGGAGAGAAGGGCTTCTTGCCGTAGAAGACGAGTCTCGTGCTCACGGAGACGATTCTTCGCAGTTGAGGATTCCATGACCAACGTTATGGAATCAGGTATTGTATTCCGCACTTATGATTATGTTTATATGAGTCGGCTTTGGCATAGGGCGGTCCTTAGGTTAAGGTGGTGATTGTTTCTTCTTTCCCGGAGTGTAAGTGTTTGACCCCTAAATGAAATGTAATTGTTTGATCTCTAGATAAGGCGTAATTGTTTGACCTTCATGATTCCCCAACATAAGAGTCTAGGATTTGTCTGAAATCCTACTTGACTTATTACAAACAAACAATCAAAGAAAATTGACCATCATTCACGCAATATATTCATGCAAATGAAACGTTGGTAATACGTGAAAATTGTTGGTGAATGTTCACTCATAATTGTTGGTAAAAGTTGTTTCTCTTTCACTGATTGTTTGTTAGAAATAAATTGTTATTGATAAGCTGGATTTATTTATCACTCTGACATATGAGATACAGATAGAAAATGTTCATATATAAGATACAGATTCTGCGTACGAGGTAGTACTAAGTACTGACCCCTACACAAAGTAACATGCAGCATTTAAAGGCAATTTGGCAACGTCTATATATGTATTCTGATTGTCACGTGACCTCTACTGACATGGTACTGCGCTGGTGTCTTTTGTATCCTTCTCTCTTGTCTCAGTACTACAAGTAGAAAGAAATGACCAACCAAATGCATCAAATATAGGTGGCAAACTGCCAATTGAATGAAAACTTGGCACGTATTACGTCTCTGGGTGTCGGCAACAAAACTCCAAATCACAATTATAGAGACTTTTTTTTTTTTTTGGAGTAAAAATAGGGGTGAAGCCCCCATTTAATTATAGAGACTTTTAATTAATTACAGGGACTCCTAGTTAGAAACATCCCTTGTAATAATGAGAAGCGCCGCCTATCCTTCGAATTTTCTCAATAATCAAAGTTATTAATTATTGAATCTCTCAATTGGTTCATCAGGTGGTATTTTGATCCCTTGGAAAAGGCGAGCCGCATCTCTGCTGCACTTTTATTTCACAGCATCCTGCTGCACTTTTAATCTGGTCCGTTCGTTTTTGATCGGACAGACGAAATAAGATTTTGACACGAATTGTAAAGCAAATTAATAATGCCCCCTCCATCATCCGAGCACTCACCGGTTGAGATTAAATCTGAGCCGTCGGAAAGTACAGCAGGATGCTGTAAAATAAAAGTGCAGCAGAGTATCCGGTTCCTCGGAAAAGGAGTCGCGTGCTGCTCTCATCCTGGGCCATGGGCCATTTTCGGCCCTACTGCTTTAAGTCAACTTAGGCCGCAAGGTGTTAATTACAAATGTGTATGACCCAGCTATATATGATGAATTTTTTTTTTTATTGATGAACTATGGCAAATGTTCCGGCTTGTTAGAGACCCTTTTATGTAGGTGCGTAAATGGATTAGATATTATCCGTCTATATTCCAATCCGTATTCAAAATGTAGATACGGATATCCGATATCTGAATATCCGTGCAGATACGGATATGCACATGATTTTGAATTTTAATTATCCGTATCTAAAAAGTAGATATATACCATATAGTTTAATATATATTATGAAAATGTATGTATATCTACGGATATCTTATATCCGGTCTGTATTCGTATGAATTTGACTAATACCCGATCTGTATCCGTATCCGGAAAATGCTAGCGGATATAGATATAGTTTTACTACTATCCGATCCATATCCGATCTGTTTGCGTCTCTACTTGGATCATGCTAGGTGATTTCAATCTAGTCCGGTGGCTAATTGATCGTTCTGGGAATATGAGAGGTTATGGTGGCTAATCAATGTAGTCCTGTAGGGTGCCTGCAGTATTCCATAAATTGAAGCAATGGTGATGAACATGGCTAATAATAGGTCTTCGGGTACGAATGGGTATTCAAGACTTCTCAGGTTTGAATCACGAGCAGCGCAAAAAAAAGTTTTGATTGGCGAGATTAGCGCGTTTCGGCTAAATTTCATGAGAATCTTACGATTTCGGCCGAAATTTCACTGAAATCTGACCGTTTCGGCCGAAATGTGACTGAAATTGGACCTTTTTGGTCGATATTTGACTGGAATCAACGCATACTGTGTAACTGGGCCTGAAATTGGATCGGTAAAGTCTTAGTCCGTTCTGAATCGGCTGTTTCCGTGCCGGAACGACCGGTTTTTCCTTCTATAGTCAGAACTTCATCTGGGGTAAATCACACGGGCGGGCAGGAAAGTGGTGTGCAATAGTTAAAGTGAGAGGTTTTTTGCTTACCAAAATGCTATGGTGGTTTGGGAGTACTTAATATGGGAATTAGAAATTTGGCTCTAACGTTGCGTTCTTGGTGGAAGGGGTTCATTGAGGATGATAATTTGTGGTCATCCATCATTACAAGACTAAGAAGTCTAAACACACAAGCAATTGCACGAAGATCATGGATGGCAAATGGTTCTTTCTATAGAGTGTTACCAATTTGTTGTACTAATGACGTCTATATTCAAACAAAATCACTATATGCAGCTGTTTATTGTCTGGGTTTTGGGGGCATATTGCATGAGATGGTCCACCCCCACCATCTCATGCAATATGCCCCTACCAAGCATTTCAAACAAAAAAAAAAAAAATACTGAGATATTACACAAAATCACTATATGCAGCTGTTTTTAGAGCTGCAATGAATGTATCAGATAAATTTATAGTAAGTATTCTTGCAGCATTAAAACAGCTGATAATCATAACTGAAATGGATGTCTCTTGGAGCCAACATGCATGCAAGTATGTTTTATTTCTTCTGTTTGATCGATTAATTTTATTTCTCCACAAGGCTGGAGAACAAAAGTAACAGTAAATCTGATATGTCCTTTATTACTTGTATAATAAAGCATGGTAACAAACACTGTGCAGGTTTTGGCCACTTCTACAGTCTAGCTATCTAATTGTTCACTATCATTTTTTATTTATAAGGTAAGCAACCAATTGTTCACTATTTTATATATTAACTGTAATTGTTTGTTTGTTAAGTAATGATTAATATATAAATATTAACTACGAAGATTTTATCAAGCCGAATATTTATATGAATAAATATATATCTATTGACCATTGATAACAGATAGGAAAGGAACATCAGGATGTCAGTAACGAATGCAATTCACTAAAGCTTTTTGAATAAAAATTTGCAATGACATATATAACTCACTAAATTTGATTGGATAAATCAAATAGAAATCTCAAGATACATAGGTACCAAACAAATATATAATCATACAAATTTTCACCCAAACCAAGCTAGCACAAGTAGTGCACATTAATTACATGCTATAACAGAGAAGCACTTAGTAACAAACCCATGATTGTGAACCTTTTATTTTGTTTAATGAAACTGGCAGCATCTGCCATAATTTAGAAATAAACAAACCCGCTGAAGTAAATTCACCCAATCAAACACAAAACAAGTATTATATATATCCATGCACACACCATGAAAACCCGCTAACGTTTAAGAGCATTGGTACCCGGAAGGAACACCCTTGCCGCAGTAGTTGAGCAGAAGGGTAAGGTTTATAGGGATGTTTATAATGATGCCCAAAATATTTGCTTTAAGAGCAGTGCACAGGCAGACAGCTGCCTCGAGATCTACCAAGCCCCCGAGCAGGGAGCAGCAAGAGCTTGTCGGCACAGTACCGATGCTTATGCCCTTGATCAAACCTAGCACATCGGCACAAGCACCTAGCTTTAATACATCAATTGGGCAATTGTTAGATGATGGTGGTGTCGCCGGTGGCATCGTGGGTGGTGTTACCGGAGGCGTCAACGGTGGTGTTGGTGGTGTCACCGGTGGCGTCAGGGGTGGTGTCGGCGGGCAACTGCTCTTTGGTGGTGGTGGAGGTGGCATCTTTGGTGGTGGTGCTTTCTTTGGTGGCGGTGGCGTGGCACATTTTGCATTGGCAAGGACAAAGAAAAGAAGGTTAACTGCAAGAAAGAGTGTGGCTTTGGATGCCATTGTTAAAAATTCAACAAAGAATGTTGGTTGGGTGATTAGGGTTTGGTATTGGGTGAGGATGAAGCTATGGTATTTGTGCTGCTTTATAGACAGCTGGGAATGAGTAATGACAAGAACTTGCCATGTGGAAAAGGGTTCGGACGAATTCAACAGCTGGCCAAGAATGTAGGGATTTGTATCTATAGTGATCTGATTTCATTTTCATCATTTCCTACTGGAACGGTGAATTATTAATTTGTAAATGAGGTTTTATTGTTATTGTGTACCCAGCATGTTTAATTAGTTTAGATTATTATTTTCATTTATAATTTATATATACTCCATCTATATATTGTACTTTGTTTTGTTCTTCTTGTTCGAAAAACCTGCTATATAAGATCACACGTCGGAATTTCCTATTTGATTTCATTGTAGTACGTATAGGTTATGTGTGGAAACTACTATATATAGATATTGAAATTAAGGTTTTGCATGTATTGCGTTCTTGCCAATTACTTCTGAACTTCGTGTGTGCGTTATTTGAAAATTTACTTGTACAATGTATGAATCATGTGTCATATCTTCGCAAAGATGTAGTGATCATTAATTTCAGACTGAATTACACGGTTCAAATTATACGAATCGATCTTACCTGAACCATTTGCTATAACTATTTAATTTATCTATCAAAACGGGAATGCAGATTTTGGGAACATCGCTACTCTAATTGTAACAAAAAATAAGGACAAAAACGGTGATGGGTTGTTTTAAGCCATACATTAAACTATATATATACTCTTTTTGTTCGTACATTCCTAAGGATATTTTGAACCATAAAATCAGACACCATATTAAATATTATTAAATTTATTTCTTTAAAGAGTTACTGTTATCGTGTCCGCCCGTTACGCACGAGAACATATTATAAGAGAAAAAAAAAATATTTACTCATTTGATAGAGCACCCAATATTTACTGAAATTTAAATGTTTAGTACATCTTTTGTATAATTTCCTAGCAAGTTAACTAAATTTAAAAAAGACTGGCAAACATTGTTCTTTTACTTGACAAAGAATAAGATAAGTCTACAGGAGTTCATATCACCTATAAGGTTAACATAATAGTAGCACTGGATATGCGTCTTAATTGGTACTTTCTTTGAAGTAATATAATTTTGTAGTAAAATTTTTTTCTCTTTCCTTAGAATATTTGTGGTAATTATATATATATATATGTGTGTGTGTGTGTACACATATGTATATAAATATATATACATTGTATATATCTATATGTCGATATGTATATAATGTGTGTGTATATATATGTATGTATGTATGTATGTATGTATATGTATATGTATATGTATATGTATGTATGTATGTATGTATGTATCTACATATATATAAATTAGGGTATTCATAAGTTCACCAAGCTCTTTTGTGAAATCAACTCTAAAACCTATCAGATTAGATTCAAACGATGAATCCAAACTATTGAAATCCATCTTCCTTACGAATTGAATTAATTTAGTATAGAGTCAAGCGGTCAAAATTAGAGGTATTACAAATAAAATTTAATGCATTCATTTTATGAATGTTTTTTTTATCATATACAAAATTAGTTTGAAAATATAATTTTTTTGCATGTAGATGCATCATTTGTAAGGTAGATGGATTTCAATAGTTTGAATTCGTCAGTTGAAGTCAATTAGATAGGTTTTAGTGTTGAGTTCAGAAAGGGGCTCAGTGAACTTAAGAACAACCTAGTTGTACTATATATATATATATATATATATATATATAGGGGAGGGATCTAATTACACCATTTTATGGTGAAACATCTTGCCACCATATGTTTAAATGTCATTTTTGCGATTTCAAAGTCCAAATAGTCGATCCAAACCATTCAACATGATCTCTATATTAAAATATACTTGGAAACTAAAATTTTACATTTTTTTTTATTTTTTAAGTATTTATTATGATGTGAACAAAATTGATCTTTTGAGATAATTCAGGACTATTGAAAAACATTGATTTTCAAAAATTCTAAATAAATATTAAAAAATTATAAAAAATGTAAAATTTTAGTTTCCATGTACATTTTAATATGGTTACCTTATTGAACTGTCCTGATCGATTGTTTGCGTTTTGAAATCGCAAAAATAACTTATAAAAATATGGTGTCAAGATGTGTCACCATAAAATGGTGTAATTGGATCCTCCTCATATATATATATGTGTGTGTGTGTGTGTGTGTATATATATATATGTGTGTGTGTGTGTGTATATATATATATATATGTGGAGAATGACTAATATGATTTCAGTAGCATATGGGCCGAAGTGCTTACGGTCCAAATTTGAAATTTCAAAATCCAAAAAGTCAATCTGAACTGTTAGATGTGTTCTCCATATTGAAAAGTGCTTGGAGACCAAATTTTACATTTTTTGGAATTTTTTTGCTATTTATTAAGCCACTTTGAAAATCGCTGATCCAACGGTGGCACTGTTGGGTTAAGCCACCGTTGGATCAGCGATTTTCAAAGTGGCTTAATAAATAGCAAAAAAATTCCAAAAAATGTAAAATTTGGTCTCTAAGCACTTTTCAATATGGAGAACACATCTAATGGTTCAGATCGACTTTTTGGATTTTGAAATTTCAAATTTGGACCGTAAGCACTTCGGCCCATATGCTACTGAAATCATATTAGTCACTCTCTATATATGTGTGTAGATATATAATATATATATATAGTGTGTGTGTGTGTATATATATATATGTGTGTGTGTGTGTGTGTGTGTGTGTGTCTATATATATATATATATGAGTTAATATCAAAGCATTTGTTTCAGAGCTGTCGTGCAATTAAATAGTGTCTTATTTTTCAAAGTCCAAACGATCGATTCAAACCATTAGATGTGATATATATATTAAAATGTTATTGGAGACCAAATTTTATATTTTTTGAATTTTTTTTACTATTTATTAAGCCAGTTTTAAAATCCCTCATTTTTATAAATAGTGAAAATTTTCTCGATCATTGAAAATAACGATTTAAAAAATGGCTTAATAAATAGTAAAAATAGTCCAAAAAAATATAAAATTTTGGTCTCCAAGCACATTTTAATATAGATTGAATGTTGAATGGGTTGGATCGACTGATTGGACATTGAAAATGTAAAAACTAAATCGTTGGTTCCATGGCCTAGGAACAAATACTTTGATATTAGCCAACCCCTCTCTCCCTCTCTCTCTCTCTCTCCCTCTCCCTCTATATATATATATATATATAATTGGGCTATTGTGCTTCATGAAGTTAAGATCATGCTTTATTTCACGCTCATATTATTATTTATGAAGTATAAAAGGTTGAACGGTTTTGATCGACTATTTGGACTTTGAATTGAAAGATTTACCATCCAATACACAAGAGAGTTTATACATTGCAACGTATCATAAGACAACTCGATATAAATATATTCTATTCCTTATTTGATTGGATTATGAAAATAAAAGGAAATTTGAAGCATAACAAACAAATTAAGATATCGGTAGAATTCCCATTGCCGCACCGCCATTCTATGTTTATTCAATTTTAGCTCTAACCATATATATCTCGTGTGCAGTACATGTGTAAATAAATTTAGATCAACACTTAAAATACATCAAAACAATGCATTGAATCATAAGGAGTATTTGATGCAGATATTTAATCTAAAATTTTATTTTTTAATCACAGCTGTTAGCAAATTAATCAGAACATCTACGTATATTAGTATATTAAGAATGAAGGTTATGCATACACTTAATTACACAACATCATACTATCATACTATGGATTCCTGGTAAATTCGAGTGTAAAACATTACAAAGAATGTCCAAAGATTATTGCAAAGGCCAGCTGTAATGATTCTTCTATTTTTGTTTTTGAGGTTTGTCGGCAATCCCGGAAAGTTTTGTATTAATAAGAACAATATTTACAGAAGCTGTAATATTTTGTGTATTCTAACAATTGACTTTCAATTGAATCCCGATTTCCAGCTGCAAGTACTGTAATTAGAGTCACGGGATGCAATATTCTGTAAAAGGATTTTATGTGGCAAACAAGGAAAGATGTTCTTATTAATTAGTTCTTCCCCTGTAAAATGGGAATTCTAATTTTTTATTTATTTTGCGTATACTACAAGAATGGGACACTATTCGTACTATTCGCAAGTACTATATCTTCAAAATGTACTTAACATAAAGTAGAAAAGAAAAGATACATAGTTTTGAATAAAATATAAGTGAAAACAATTTTTGTAAATGTATGGACATTTGGACTATAATGATAGTTGATTTATTTTTTAATGTATAAGTAATTCAATAATGTTTTAAATAAAAAAATATAGTACGGAAAAAAAAATTAGATATAGTGCAAATATGACTTGCATTAGTTGAAAAAAACTAAAAAAATTTAGCGATGACTTCATCAGTACAGAGTAAACAAAATCAATTTCTTTTTGCATCAAATAACATAAAAGCAACATACGAGTTACTATATAATGCAATGCATTAATTTTAGAGTTGAACCTGTGAAAAAATGGAATCTTAATCAACGTGTACAAAATTGAGAAGATATTTATAGGAATAATTATGTGGGTACCCTCACTCCAGTACTTCTAAAATCCTCCTATCATATTTAGAGAAATTATGGTCCCCACTAATTATTATTACAAAATCCTAGCAACACTCTTTCTCTATGGTCTCAACTAATTATATGGTCCCCTTTCTTAGTCCCAGACTCGTCCCCGTGTCACCTTTCATAGATATAAATACTTAGAAAATAAGATATTAATACTTTGATACGTAGTTTATTATGATAATTCTTTCTTCAGTCTTTCAATTGTCCTGTATCAACCTTCATTTAATGAAGTAGTAGGAATCCCGTATCACTGCATGAACCTTATCCAATCATCTCCGTATCAACCTTCCTCAAATGAAGTAGTGGGGATCTCATATCACTATATCAACCTTCCCCAATCATCCCATGTCAACCTCCCCATAACAAAAATAGTTGACCACATAAAAATAAATACTTTAGTGCATATATATAAATAGGAGTGTCAATGACACCCTTTTACCCATTTACCCGACCCGTACGGTATCCGATAAGACGGGTACGGGTAAGATTTTTTTCATAAACTTATCGGGTACAGGTATGGGTAAATATTTTTTTTTGTTATCTCAATGGGTAAGGGTACAGGTAAAACCTATTTCGTACCTGTTACCTAATCAGGTAATTATAAAAGAAAAATTACATATATTATATATATTAATAGACAATGAAAAGAGTACTTTAATTGGTTTACTTGCACTTAGCATGATAAGATTTTTTTTTTAATAAAGTACTATGCATGTGTCAAATGAATGTATATATTTTTATTTAAAAAATAATTATTATAAGAGGAGGGATCAAGTTATAACAAATTTGAGTTACAACAAAGTTACAAGAACGGTTTTTTCATTTTCAAAGTCCAAATCGTCGATTCAAACCGTTCAACATGATTATCTAAATAAAATGTGCTTCCAGATCAAATTTATATTTTTTTGAATTTTTTACTATTTATTAAGATGGGTACAAAATTCAATGGTCTGAATTTGACTAGTTTTTTGTAAAATACTTAATAAATAGTAAAAATATCAAAAAAATATAAAATTTGATCTGGAAGTACATTTTATTTAGATAATCATGTTGAGCGGTTGTGATCGATGATTTGGACTTTGAAAATGAAAAAAACCGTTGTTGTAACTTTGCTGTAACTCAAATTTGTTGTAACTTGATCCCTCTTACTATAATAGTATTATCTGTTATTTAGCCGCTACCGTTTCGTTATCCGACAACTATAACAGGCAAGGGTATGGTATAGATAAGATAATTTGTAGCAGGTACGGGTAGGGTACGGGTATGAAAATGTTTCCACCCAACCCTTATCGTACCCGTTGATACCCCTAGATGTAAATACTTGCAGTACTTGATATTAATACTTTCTTATGTAATCCAGTGTCATATATAAAAATACTTTCAAGTATATGTATAAATACTTGCACGACGAGATATAAATACTTGTGTGACGATGAGTCTGAAAGTCTCATTTGAAAGAGAAAATTATGTAGAAGACATTCGTGGTTTTAGGTTTGCAAAATTCCTCATATATTATTAAAAATATGAATGAGATTGAATGGAGAAAAAACCCACATTTAAAAACTTGTATAGACAAGATTGTAGTCTGTGCGCCAAGTAGTTATGGTAGTTATAATGCAAGTACAGTGCCAGCACGAATACTGTTATCAACTTTCTATTTGTAGAGAATAAATATGAGCTTTGTCAAAAACAATATATGGATAACGTAAGGACGATAGTCACCGCATTTGTTCTAATTAGATGCGACAATACTATTAATGTTCTTAGCCATGTTATTACATCTCTGTTTTTTTTTTCAGACAGGTGCATGCACGAGCATTTTTTTTTCTTACAATGATATAACACTCATATATGTATATTTTTATTAATTTCTTCTTATGTAGTAGTAAAATTTTGAACAATATCCGATATGTGTTATCCATTAGTGATATATTATGTATTGAATCACTACAGCAGATCGGCCTATCTGTGACCGGCTAAATCGGTCGCAGATGGCAGAGGCGCCGGTCGCAGATGACTAAATCGGTCGCAGAAGACCAAAATCGGTCGCAGATGAATCGGTCGCAGTTGCTCCGTCGCTGATGACTCCCATGATGACGTCACCGGTCACAGAAGAAAAAATCAAAACTGAAAACTGAAAAAAAAAACAGAAAAAAACTGAAAACAGAAAAAAAACAAAAAAAAAGAAAAAATCAGAAAAATAAAACATATAAAAAAAACAGAAACAAAATGCAAAAAAAGAAAAGAAAAAACAGAAAAAATCAGAAAACTGAAAACAGAAAACAGAAAAAAAAAACAAACAAAAAAGAGAAAAATCAGAAAAATAAAACATAAAAAAACGCTAAAAACAGAAAAGAAAAGAAAAACGGAAAACTAAAACAGAAAACAGATCAAAAACGGAAAAAAAGCAAAAAAAAAAACATATCAAAAACAGAAAAACAAAACAAAAAACAGATCAAAAAAAGAAAACTAAAACAGAGAAAAAAGCAAAAAAAAAAACCAGAGGCGAGATCGGAGGTTAGAGGCGAGATCGGAAGTCGGAGGCGAGATCGGAGGTCGGAGGCGTCGTCGCGTTTAGGGTTCGTCAGGGGATTTTTGAGCGGAGTCGTGCGGGAGACAGAAAGAAAAAAGAGGGGTTTGCGCGGATTTTTTAGTACTGACCCTTCTGTGACCGGCCAAAATCGGTCACAGAAAGGTTGTGGCGCCGGTCACAGATGGTTCTGTCACGAATGTTTTTATTTTATTTATTTTATTTTATTTTAAAATAGTCATCTGCGACCGATGGATGCGCCGGTCACAGAAGACTAAAATTGCTGTAGTGAATGTTCTCATGGAAAAAATCGTTCCACATTTAAATATATTATAATTTTTATTAATAACCGAAGTAGAACAATATTAACCTCAATTGGGCCAACTTATTTAACTAAATTTAGACACCTGAAGTTGTAGTTATGTAAAATTTGGATCTTATGTAAACGAAATTCTACAACTTCAGGTGTCTAAATTTATCGCACCATTTTTTTTATAAATATTTAGAAATTCTATCGCACCATTTTTAAAATATTGTACTATGGCAATTAGCCAAAATAAAGACATTCTACAACTTCGGATAAAATTAGCCAAAATAAAGATTTAGACAACTGTTTACATACAATTGTTACAACTTCGGGTAAAATTAGCTAATTGTAACTTCAGGTGTCTAAAATTAGCCAAAATAAAGATATTCAAAATAAAATATTTAGACATTCTACAATTTTACATAACTACAATTTAGACACCATTTTTAAATTAGCCAAAATAAAATTGTAACAATTGTACTAAAAATATTTATATCAAGTAGAATGTCTATAAAGAGATTAACACTTTTTTTTTTTTTGAGAAAGTAAAGATTAACACACTTTTTTATTAAGTGTCGGCAGGAGATGGTTCCATGTCATGAATAGCTGTCCGCAAATCATTGATAATATTATTTTCCAAAACTGGCAGCCCAACTGCCCAAGAATGATAGCCACGTGTCCTTCGTACGTCAACCAAGCAAAAGAGGATCAAAACTTAGGATAAGGCCCGCGACAATTTGGAAAAATTCTTGGTGGTCCGAAATGTTATTGGGTCCTCACGTTGTCATGAGGTTTGTTTACAAGAAATTAATTGGACTAACATGGATTTAATTATCTTATGTCTCGGTGGTTCTTTCAAGTTTTTTTTTTTGAGAAAAACGGTGTTTATAATCTCTCAATTGGTTCATCAGGAGGTCTTTTGATCTCTTGGAAAATGAGTTATGTGCTGCTCTCATCCTTTGCTACGGCCCATTCAATTTCGGCCCTATTGCTTCATGTCAACTCGGGCCATAAGGTGTTAATTACAAATGTGTATGGCCCAACGATAGATGATGAGAAAAGGAGTTTTTATTTTTAAAATTTTTTTATTATGAACTATGGCAATTGTACCGGCTTGTTAGAGACCCTTGGATCATGGTAGGTGATTTCATTCTAGTACGGTGGCTAATTGCTCTAACAAAAGGCCGTTGTCAACCTTTTTAAAATCGATAAGAGTATTCATCTCAACCGATTTGTCCATGTGGTTTCCTTCGATTGTGCTATGGCTATGGAAGTTAATGTTTCTGACCATTCTCCACTCTTACTGACTTGCAAACACCTTCAAACAAGGCTCAAACAGTACAGGTTTGAGAAGTCAAGTGAGACGTGGTCCATCAAACTTGGGTCAGGAAGTTTTTGTTTAGCTTTCAGTTTGAGATTAGTGCACATGCATGGGCGTCAGGAACTTCAAACATGCAAGGAGAAGATTTTATTGTTAAACTGGTTGGAGGAAACTAGATCACTTGACCCAGCTGAATTCACAAAGGTGAGATGTCGTAATCTCACGGAAGGAGATAATAGTACCAGGTTTTTTCATTATTTTGCATCATCACGCCTTAGAAAAAATGCTGTACTTGCTGTTAAGATTTATGGGGTTAATGTAGAGGGGGTCATTCCTTAATCATATGAAAGGTTTGCTTGGTAGTTGGTACTCAATCGGTGGTGCAATTGTTTGATCCTACAATACTATACCCTACTGGGCCGGATTTGCAATGTCTTTAGGCACCCTTCACTATTCTAGAAGTTGTAACAGTGATGAATTTGGCTAATAATAGGGCTTCGGGCCTGGATGGCCTACCGAACGAATTTGGTAAGATATATTGGGAATAGATTAAGATAGATGTTTATTCGATCGGCCTGGTGCAATAATTTTTATCAAAGTTGAGATATGAGAAGAAATCACTATATGCCGCTTTTATTATAATGAATATTAATTCTTGCAGGATTAATAAAAGTTGACAATCATAACTGAAATATTGGAAGTCTCTTGGAGCCAACATGCATGCAATTTGCTTTATTTCTTCAGTTTTGATCCATGATTTGATTTCTTCACAAGGCTGGAGCCAACATGCATGCAAGTAACAGTAAATCTGATATGTTTTTTATTTAGAGAAGTCGATCTAAAATGTCTTTTAGTTTTAACTATATTGTAAAATTAAGTTAAGATGTCTGAATATTCATATTTTCGATATTAAACTATCCTAAGAAATCTCACTAAACTATTTGTTTTTTGCTTAATTAAAACAGGCATGACAGAAGGCTCACTAGAGATTTAAAACCGACATTCTAGTTGAAACTTGGTGATTCTACCTCAATTCAAATCAACACTTTGTAAGAATTTTGCATAGCGCATCAATAATGATGATTGGTTCTTCTTAAATGGAAAAAAGAGATTGAAAATTAGATATCAATCTTCATATTTCGGCAACATTGGATTTGGTTTATTATCTTGCGGCTGTCTATACTAATGCAGTTCATTAATGTTTTTTGAAAAATAGAGCAATGATATACACGAACTATGAGAAAATTACAAATATGCTCACAAAATTTTATTGAAAAAATAAAATAAAAATCTCACGATACATAGCTACCAACCAAATATATAATCATACAAAATTTCCACCAAACCAAGCTAGCACATGTAGTGCATGCTATAACAGAGAAGCACTTGGTAACAAACCCATGATTGGGAACTTTTATTTTATGTAATGCAACAGGCAGACAGTGCCATGATTTAAAAAACAAACAAACTCACTAACGTAAAAACAAACAAGCGTTGGTACATAGACGGAGAGAACCCGCTAAAATTTAAGAGCATTGGTATCCGGAAGGAACATCCTTGCCACAGTAGTTGAGCACAAGGCTAAGGTTTATAGGCAGGTTTAGATTGATGCCCAAAATATTTGCTTTAAGAGCAGTGCACAGGCAGACAGCTGCTTCAAGATCTACCAAGCCCCCGAGCAGGGAGCAGCAAGAGCTTGTCGGCACGGTACCGAGGTTTATGCCCTTGATCAAACCTAGCACATCGGCACAAGCACCTAGCTTTAGTGCATCAACTGGGCACTTGCTAGATGATGGTGGTGTCGCCGGTGGCATCGTGGGTGGTGTCACCGGTGGCGTCAAGGGTGGAGTCACCGGTGGCGTCAAGGGTGGTGTCACCGGTGGCGTCTTGGGTGGTGTCACCGGTGGCGTCAAGGGTGGTGTCACAGGTGGCGTCAAGGGTGGTGTCACCGGTGGCGTCATGGGTGGTGTCACAGGTGGCGTCTTGGGTGGTGTCACCGGTGGCGTCAAGGGTGGTGTCACCGGTGGCGTCAAGGGTGGTGTCACTGGTGGGGTCATGGGTGGTGTCACAGGTGGCGTCTTGGGTGGTGTCACCGGTGGCGTCAAGGGTGGTGTTACCGGTGGCTTCAACGGTGGTGTCACAGGTGGCGTCATGGGTGGTGTCGGGCAACTTCTCTTTGGTGGCGGTGCATGTGGCGTTAGAGGTGGCTTCTTCGGTGGCATCGCGGGTATTGTTGGGCAACTTCTCTTTGGTGGAGGTGCTGCTGGCGGTGGCGTGGCACATGCATTGGCAACGACAAAGAAAAGAAGGTTAACTGCAAGGAAGAGTGTGGCTTTGAATGCCATTGTTAAAATATTTAACAAAGACTGTTGTTTGGGTGATTAGGGTTTGGTATTGGGTGGGGATAAAGCTATGGTATTTGTTCTGCTTTATAGACAGTTGAGGGTGAGTACTGACAAGAACTTCCAATGTGAAAAAGGGTTTGGATGAATTCAACAGCTGGCCAAGAATGTAGGGATTTTTATATATAGGGATCTGATTTCATTTTCATCATTTCCTACTGGAACGGTGAATTATTAATTTGTATCTGAGGTTTTATTGTTATTGTGTATCCAGGATGTATAATTAGTTTAGATTATTATTTTCATTTATAATTTATATATACTCCATCTATATATCGTACTTTGTTTTATTCTTCTAGTTCGAAAAACCTGCTATATAAGATCAAACCTAGAACATCGGCACAAGCACCTAACTTTAGTGCATCAACTTTGCACTTGCTTGATGATGAATTGCCACCTGATGGTGGTGTCGCTGGTGGCATTACTGGTGACGTTGTGGGTGTTGTTGGACAACTGCTATTTGGTGGCGGTGTAGGTGTTGGTGGTGTCGCTGGTGACATAGCGGGTGGTGTTGAGGGTGGTGTTGTGGCTGGTGTCGATGGCACCGTTGTGGGTGTCATCACCGGTGACGTTGTGGATGTTGTCGGGCAACTGCTCTTTGGTGGCAGTGCGAGTGCTAGTGGCATGGCACTAGGGGTGTCAATGGTACCTTTTTAGCCATTTACCCGACCCGTATCGTATTTGATAAGGCGGATATGGGTAATTTTTTTTCTTTAGTTTATTGGGTGTGGGTATGGGTAAGATTTTTTTTTTTTTTTGTTAAATAAATTGGTAAGGTATGGGTAATAACTATTTCGTACCCGTTACCCTATAGGATAATTATATAATCTAAAATTATATATATTCAATTCAATTCAATTTCTAGTGCACCTAAATTTATTTTTCCATTTTAGTGCCTTAAATTGTGTTTTTCTATTTGAGCGAACACTTAGTGTATGTTTGATATATTTTTCCTTCCATCTTCATTTTTTTGTTGTTTTACTCAATCGTAAGAATGTAATGTAAATTCTGTAAGAATCTGACTCATAGTCATATTTCCATTTCAATTTTCATAGTGGTTTTGATTCAATTTTATTTTCAAATTACAAATTTTGCAAACAAATTTATAATGAGTGAAAAACAATTTAAATAGTTATCTTATATAATGAGTAAAATATAATTTATAAAACATAATGAGTTTTTTTTATTTTCTATTTATAAAATATTATAAAATTAATTATATTATTATCAGTTATTCATCCTCTACCATTTCATTATCCAATAATATTAATGGGTAAGGGTAGGATAGAGTAGGATTAATTTTTAATGGGTAAAGGTCGGATATAGGTAAGATCAATTTTAATGGGTATGTATATGGAAATGCCTCCACCCGATCCGTACCATACCCATTGACACCCCTACATGGCACATGCATTGGCAAGGACCAAAAAAAGAAGGTTAACTGCATGGAAGAGTATGGTTTTGGATGCCATTGTTAAAATATTTAACGAAGGAAGAGTGTGCATGGCTTTGGGTGATTAGGGTTTGGTATTGGGTGAGGATGAAGGTATGATATTTGTCCTGCTTTCTAGGGAATTGGGAATGAGTAATGGCAAGAAATTTCCATGTGAAAAAGGGTTTGGCACTTTGGATGAAATCAACAGCTGGCAAAAAATGTAGGCATTTTTGTCTATAGTGTCCCCAGGAGTGATCTGATTTCATTTTCATCATTTCCTACTGAAACGGTGAATTATTGATTTGTATTTGTTCGTTCAGACTCTGGGGATTTATTAATTGTTGTTGTGTACCCAGGATTTTTAATTAGTTTAGATTATTATTTCATTTATTTATAAATACTTGTACTTTGGTTTGTTGTTCTAGTTTGAAAAAACCGCTATATAAGATCACACGTCGCACAGGAGTACAATTGTACAAACCACAGTTCGGTTTTATATGAATTAAGTATGCTCTAATACAGATGTGTCACTACAAGAAGTTATCAATTTAGGAGAACTGATCTTAAGGCATATTGCAAGAAGAATAGATTGAATTAATTACTTCATATTCTTAGTTCTATATCATATACTCATAGTACAGAAAAGGGTTACCTGGAGCCTGGAGGTGGAATTCAAATGGTAAATTTACTGTTAAGTCCTTCTACCAGTTCCTAAACTTCAGAGGAATCTAATTAATATGAAAAGGAGAATCCTTACTAAAGGCAACCTTACTAAAAGAATATGGTCTGGGCAAGTTAGAGGTCAGTTCGGTGGTCAAGATGAGACCATTGATCATCTCTTCTTTAAATGTAAATTCACTAAACTAATATACATAGAGATTGAAATTATGGTTTTGCATTCTGGCCAATTACTTATCAACCTCTACAATGTATGAGTCATGTGTCATACTTAAAAGGATGTATTTAATCAAAATAAGGCAGACTATTTGATTGGAAAGTTGATATTTAATCTGAAATTTTATCTTTTAATCACATTGCTAACGGATTAAAACATCTATGTATTTAATATAAGAGTGCAAATTATGCATGCAATTAATTACACATCATCAGACTGTAGATTCCAGTGTAAAATATTATAAAGAATGTCCAAAGCTTTCTGCAAAGGCCAGCTGTAATGTTTTGGGTTTGGGGGGGTGGGTGGTTTGCAAGATTTTGTATTAACAGGAAAAATATATACGGAAACTGTAATGTTTTGGTTCTTCTAACAATTGCAAGTCCATTGATCCGGATCTCCAGTTGCAATTTCGATTTGAGAATTGCGGTGTACACACCACATGATATACGCAAATATTGACTCCAATTATACGCGGGAAAATATCACACATTCACACTGCGAGTACAGCAATTAGGGTTACAGAATGCAATATTCTGTGAAAGGATTTTATGTGGCAAACAAGGAAAGAAGTTTATTAATTTGTTCTTCCCCTGTTAGATGGGAATTTTAAAAATTTAAATTTTGCGTAGGTACTGTCTTTTTCAAAATGTAATTGACATAAATGCGACAAGAAAATATGCAAAATTTTGACTATAATGATAGTTGATTTTGATTTTTTAATATATAAGTAATTTGATAATGTTATAAACAAAAAAAAAATGAGTACGGGAAACAATGAAATATTGTGTAATTTAAAAGTTGCACACAAAATATTCCAAAGTAAAGATAAATATACTTGCATTAGTTGACGAAATTAGGAAATTTAGCGATGATTTCATTAAGAAATATGTTATTTTATTAATTTTGGCTCATTTTGGGGATTTAATTAATATATAAGTTTAACTGAATTAGTGTATATTGTATCGTATTGTCTTGTATTGTATTGTGATCCATATTGTCCCGAACATCATGAATTAGGTTGCCTCTTAGGTTGATGCTCATTCAAAATTAATCTGACAGGCATTAATTTTGAATAGTACATGTTTTGGGACTACTATTTAAATGCTTTGTCTTATTTAGAATATGAACACATGTAAGTAGATTTACTGTTTAAGAAACATTCGGAATCATTTCTCCTTATTGTTCTCATGAGTACGTATTGATCATTTTCGTACCTAAATGGAGGTGGATCAAATGTGTACTTGGAGAGAATTGGGAAAATGCTGCTGAATTTTTGTTAAATGCTAAATCGGCTTACA
The DNA here is from genome assembly GCA_964058825.1 of Carex arenaria. Taxonomy (NCBI): domain Eukaryota; kingdom Viridiplantae; phylum Streptophyta; class Magnoliopsida; order Poales; family Cyperaceae; genus Carex; species Carex arenaria. The sequence goes on along the minus strand of CAXKVW010000105.1, from coordinate 431,815 downwards.
TTTGTTTACTATTGAGACATAGTATTAAAAAAATGGGTTAGAATTGTACACTGGTCCTATTTGTAAGCTTTAGTGGAAATGCCAAGACATTAAATAATCTTATTCTTGTTTTATATTTTTTTGTGCAGGTATGGATCGGGATTGGATGTATGGAGCACAACATATAACAGTAATGAGTTTATGAATGGTGTTGATCGTTTTACAAATTTTTCTGAGAAAAATAGGTATAAGAAGGGTGTACCATCTATCTGTTGTCCTCGTCGAGAATGTTGTCATATTAAATTGTTTGCTGACTTTGCGAATATTAAAACTCATTTGATTTATTATGAGTTTAAAGATTAATACACACGTCGGATATGGCATGGTGAGGGTACTGGAGAAATTGGTGATGGTATTAGGAAGCAAGCAATGGTACTAGCAATTTTAATATTGATTTGAAAATTTCATCTGGTGAAATGTGTGTGGAAACTTGGGAAATTGTGCTGAAGAAGTTCGTAATGATGATTATGATTCAGACAATAATGATAATGAAAACTTTGATGGAATGTATCATGATGTTGAGCTAGAATTTTGTGAAAAAGATAATGAAAAGTTTGAAATCAAGTAATGGATGGAGTAATAAATGTTTTGCTGAATTATTAGACCTTTTAGGAGACATGCTGCTTCCGGATGAAAACGAGCTCCCAATTTAATGTTACAAAGAAAAAAAAAATGACATGTCCATTGAGTCTGAAAGTACACGGAATAGATGTATGTCCAAATGATTGTGTACTATTTTGGTACGATTACAAAGATTTATAAAAATATCCAAAATGCGGTGCATGTTGGTATAAAACATATGCGACAAATGACGATAGTAATTGCTTTGATTCAGACTAGCTAGAAGGAACCTTAGGCAAAAGTCTTATATTACCTACCCCTGATATCGAAATATGAAAAATTACAACAGATCGAAATGCTTGGCATGCTCTTTAGTGGATAAACATTGATAGGAACTAGCCGATATTTGGTGGTGAAAAAGAAGCATAAGGTTTGGATTTAGTTCAGATGGCGTGAATCCGTACAGTACAAAAAGTAGTTGATGCACCAAAATGGTAACACAACTTTCAGTAAATTTAATATACCTTTTAACTTTAATTTCACTTATGATTTAGATTACAAGCATATAATCCTATCTCATAGTATAATTGGGATGTCGATCTGCAGTGATAGTGTATTAGATTATAAACAATTTTCACTAGTTCTAGATAAGTTTTCAATTCAGGTTCTTTGAGTTTAATGTGGTGGCCCTAATGTGTGACCGGGAAAAAAGATAGAGATTCTCAAGAGTTTAGGTTTTCCTATTATTTCTAATCATGCTGATATCTGTTTTCGGCTCCTGTCTATGCCGCATGCGGCACTATCACTGCCGTGTGCGGTATACACTACCAGCAGGGTATTCAGGTGCTTTGTTATGCATTTTTGTGTGAACACGGCAACTTCAAAATATAGTCTCTAAAAATTATTTAAGAACGTTGATCTTCGATCATCTAATATTATTAAAAAAATATTGCTGAAATATCTTTGAATGATGTATGTCTAGAAAGCAGCATGGAAATCTGTTCATTATTTGTTGAAATATATTTAATTTACCGCGTGAATAATCTTGTCTCCCCACAGCTGTCTAACCGATATTTGTTAGTTGGCGACAAATCGGCAGCAGATGATTCCAAAAATTCGCTAGAATTTTGGAATGGAGAAGATTCTCTTACAAAAATCTGGCAGCTAAATTGTTCAAGCCAGGTGTCCTTCGTACCTCAACCAGGCAAAAGAGGAAACCTTAAGCAGGCCAAGCTCGACTCGAGCTCAGACGGCCTGATTTACAAAAGATAAAGGTGTGTTTCCATGGAACCCCAGGATAGTAATAGCAAGAATAGTGCTAACTTGAGGTTAGTGCCATTTTATTGTTTGAATAGGTTAGTAAGAACAACGCTAACTCTAGGAATTTTTATATTCTTAAGGGTGCATTTGGATGGGTGAAGAATAGTCATTAATCCGGATTAGTTCTATTCCGAGCTACTATTCTATGTTTAGATGGGTTTGAATTAGCAAATAGAGACTATTCTTTGTTTGGCTTTTGCGGGTTTCTCACGATTCTACTAACCCAACAAAATGTTGGGTTAGCTACTATTCTTAATCTCAAGATTAGCTCTATTCTTGCACTATTCTTTGATTCATCCAAACGTCCAAATATAGAATAGTGGAAAAGAACAGTCACTAACTCAAAAACAGTCCTAACTTCATACTATTCTTGACGATCCATTACCATGGAATTGTAGAGGTTTGAGCAATTTGGAAAAATATTTGGTGGTCCGAAATGTTATTCGGTGTTTATGTTGTGATGTGGTTTGTTTACAAGAAATTAAATGGAGTAATATGGATTTTTCTTATGTGTCAGTGATTCTTCCTAGGTTTTTTTTAGAGAAACTGTGTTTATAATCTCTCAATTGGTTTATCAGGAGGTCTATTGATCTCATGCAAATCGTAAATGTTTATCCATGCAAATGTCTGTAAAATAATACTTGGAGAGCAGCCACCTGTCAAATATGCCATATAGTATATTTTATTAAAGGTCCATACAAATACTTGATTCCGTGTCCATACAAATAAGTCTAAAGTAGTGAGACATTAGTTGCTAGGGAATATCCATGTAAATATTTTAATGATCCTGTTTATATAAATTTATACTAAAGGTTCATGTAAATACTCGACCACCATGCTCACCATGCGCATTTAAATAATCTGAATTGTCGAGACTCATTATTTACATTTATGTATATTTCATCTCCCTTTGAATAGTAAATATAATTATAAATCACAACAATAAGAATAATAACAATACATAAAAATGTTCATTCTATTCATAACATTCATTTGCAAATTAAGTTCACATTATAAAAACCATATATTAAAATCAACATAAATATTCATATTATTTTGTTTGATTTTACAAATATTACAATCAAGTCATATTTAACTATACCATGCATTAGGAAAAAACTACACATGCTAGGAAAATTAAGAAAGTTTGGTTATACCCTTAAAGAACTAAAGTTAAAAGATGACACTTCTATCTTGTATGCTTTAAAGAATATGATTTGTTCTAAAGATCGACGGTATATATTCTTTGACTTCCTATTACTGACAGTTGTGGAATTTTCACTTTTAAGGTTTTTTGTGTTTCCGAAACAACCACCACTTCCCCTGACACTCGCATTGTATGGAGATAACGTAATTCATGCAGGGGGGAGGAGGAACGAATTGAGAAGGCGAAATTATTCAAGATCGTTGGACTAGGTTTTTACGTATGGTTCAGATAGATTTAGAAGCAAATTGAAGGTGCAAAAAAAAAAGTATTGCAATTCTCCTCTAAATAATAAAACTCAGTAGGCACTAGTACAAATACTACAACCATACACGGTCCGAAAAGCTAATAACACACAGTTACACGACCGTGTCAGCGAGCATCATATATGAATAGGAGGTACGTTGTATTCGTTTTGTGAACTGTGTCTATATAGGACTAACATATGCAGTTAATAGAAACAGAGCATGTCAGGTCTAAAAAAAAAGCGTTAAAAATAGTGATTTCTACATGGTTGGTATAACCGTGTACGTACAATAACAATGGTTGATAACATGGCGGAATCCAAGCTCAATGATATTAAATTAATAAATATAAACGTTGGAATGTTATCAAACAATGGCTTTTAACGACTACACCTCTATTTTAAAATATCTTACCATACTCGACGTGTCCTTAGTTGTGCCATGTCCACCCATAATAACACGACATCATAACACTAGTACAAAAAATGAGACTATGCACGATCTGACACACGGTTACATGACTATATCCAAGAGCATCGTGTATGAATAAAGAAGTACATTTTACATCTTTCCGAACCTTGTTTATATAGTACTAACATACATGTTAAAAAAAATAAACTATGTCAGTTCTCCAAATTTTCTTTTTTTTTTGCTAAAAATGGTGATTTTTACACGGTGAAAATATCCGGATACAACAACAAGAATTATATACATAGTTTCTACGAGACAGTGTATTATTTTGGTAACCATACAAGGTTTGTTATTTAGAACAGTGTATGATTTTTTTTATACTAGCATCCATATTTGCTAGTCATTAAACATACAATTATATTACACATCTATAATTCAATAAATATTCAACATCACAGAATACATAATTCAATCGTATTCATTCAACATTCAGCAAACATAAACAATTAATATATTCAGCATTTATTTAACTTACATAAATTCATTAATCATAATTCAATAATATTCCCCTTTTTTCTTTTTCTTTGTTTAAACTTTAATAACTATCATGTTTTATCTCTAGATTTAGACTTGTCATATCAAGATAACCATGAATCAAGAATATCATGGGCTTCAGAAATATGGAGGGGCAAATGGAACATCCGTGTGGTGTTCGACCCGGCAACCTTCAAGCTGAGTTGGTGTATAATTCCTTTCACATAAAGAAATTAAGCCGAACTCGCTCCAGTTAGCCTGCCAGGTCGAACACCACAGTACAGTGTTTGGCCAACAGGACAAGTCCCTTTGCAGGCGTACTAATGAGTTGAGAAACGAGACATATAACTATATCATATATTTGTATATTTAAAGCGTGTTACGAAACACGGTGCAGTGTTCTGCCAACGGGAAACTTTATACGGCAACTTCTACTGTCTAGCTATCTAATTGTTCACTATCTTATATATGTCAACTATAATTATTTGTTTGTTAAGTAATGATTAATATATCAATATTAACGATGAAGATGTTATCAAACATAATATTTATATGAGTACAAAGAAGTATATTGATTGAAATAACTGATCGCAAAAAAATATGTAGTTTCTTTTTCACTATATATACAAATAAGTATCTATTGATAACAGGTAGGAAAGGAACATCTGGATGTCAGTAACGAGTGCATATTGGGACCATCATACTAGGCCTCTTCCTTGAAGAATTATTTTGTGAATCAAAATTTGTTGATAGTCTATACTAATGCAGTTCATTAAAGTTTTTTTAAAAAAAAGAGCAATGACATACACGAACTATGATAAAATTATATAAAAATCTCACGATACAAAGCTACCAACCAAATTTATAATCTTACAAATTTTCACCCAGACCAAGCTAGCACAAGTAGTGCATGTAGATCAATGCAAATGACTTCCAAGCTATAACTAAGAAGCACTTAGTAACTAACCCATGATTGGGAACCTTTAATAAATGCAAATAACTTCCAAGCTATAACTAAGAAGCCCCTGGCATGATTTAAAAAAACAAGCAAACTCACGTAAATGCACCCAAACAAGCATAAAACAAGCGTTGGTAGCAGGAAGCAACCCGCTAAAATTTAAGAGCATTGGTAGCCGGAGGGAACATCCTTGCCACAGTAGTTGAGAAGAAGGCTAAGGTTTATAGGGATGTTTAGATTGATGCCCAAAATATTTGCTTTAAGAGCAGTGCACAGGCAGACAGCTGCCTCGAGATCTACCAAGCCCCCAAGCAGGGAGCAGCAAGAGCTTGTCGGCACGGTACCGAGGTTTATGCCCTTGAGCAAACCTAGCACATCGGCACAAGCACCTAGCTTTAGTGCATCAATTGGGCACTTGTTAGATGATGGTGGTGTTGCCGGTGGCGTTACCGGAGGCGTCAAGGGTGGTGTCACCGGTGGCGTCAAGGGTGGTGTCACCGGTGGCGTCATGGGTGGTGTCACAGGTGGCGTCTTGGGTGGTGTCACTGGTGGCGTCAAGGGTGGTGTCACAGGTGGTGTCAAGGGTGGTGTCACAGGTGGCGTCTTGGGTGGTGTCACAGGTGGCGTCTTGGGTGGTGTCACCGGTGGCGTCAAGGGTGGTGTCACAGGTGGTGTCAAGGGTGGTGTCACCGGTGGCGTCAAGGATGGTGGTGGGCAACTGCTCTTTGGTGGCGGTGCAAGTGGTGGGCACGGTGGTGGTGGTGCTGGCAGTGGCGTGGCACATTTGGCATTGGCAAGGACAAAGAAGAGAAGGTTAACTGCAAGGAAGAGTGTGGCTTTGGATGCCATTGTTAAAATATTTAACCAAGGAAGAGTGTGGCTTTGGGTAATTAGGGTTAGGTATTGTGTGAGGACGAAGGTATGATATATTTGTGCTGCTTTATAGAAAATTGGCTGTACAAGAACTTGCCATGTGAAAAGGGTTTGGATGAAATCAACATCTGGCAAAGAAAGAATATAAGGATTTTTGTCTATAGTGTCCCCTGGAGTAATCTAATCAGGTGTTACCATGTAAGGTTTTGCATGTATTGCTTTCTGGCCAATTACTAATCAACTGCGTGAGTGGGCGTGCTATTTGAAATTTATATCCTACAATGTATATGAATCATGTATGTCATATTTGTAAAGATGCTGTGATCATCAATTTTAGACTTAATTATACGGTTCAAATTATACGAATCTTACGTGAACTATTTGCTATATCTATTTAATTTATCCATGACAACGGGTATACAGATTTTGCCGAAATTTTTATTAATAAAAAAAAAAATCAAATTTCAAAAAATACTCCAATTTTCAACAAAATTCCAAAAGCAATCAATCCGTTGGATAATCCATTAGTTTTGGAGTTTTCGCTAGATTATACAACAGAAATACTGTTCAAACCTTCTGCCTATAAATATGATATTTTCTCTCTCTTCTTCCTCACAATCCATTATGCAACTCAAGAGAAGAAGACAGAATGTCAGCCCTTCTGTTACCAACAATGATAACAAATGGATCTAAGTTACGAACAATGTATTAAAACTATGTCGGTGATTGCCGGTAGCAACCGTCATGGAGGACACATTCTACAAGATGAATTTATAATTTTGTGAACGGTGGTAAGTGAGTGCTTGAAAAAGCGTATCACAATATCTCTGAACATGACTGTGATCCCTTAAAGTATGACATGGGGTGTGCGAGATCATGGTAAGGGGTGAACAAATTCTTGCAAGGCGTGATCTGCCAAGACTAGAGTATACCCAAAGTAGAACAACATGGTTGAATATGAATGTCATAATTAAACCATAATTGACCAGAATACTATGTTCTCATTTCATGAAAGTTTGCTAAGAAATGAAATGTGATGAAAATTTGTTTGTCAGCCTGCTCTACAATATGCAAATTATGATACAAAAATTGTTACTTGCTTCGAGCCCAATGTCAACCAATGTGATTGGCCTTGATACGATGGTCCGAGAATAATCCCAGAGTGGAGACAAATAAAAAAAAAAGGAGACGACACAACTGCATACCCATGGAAATGCACTAAATGAAAGGTCGGAGACTTTGACATTAGTCTTATCATGGGGCCATTGATAGGAATGCAGCAGGTATAATGTATGATTTAATTATTTACATATATTAATTTTATTTATTTCTTGAATTAATCATTTATTTATATATTCTTTACTTGTAATATAGAGGACGAAACAAGACAAGTAGAAACAGAACATCTTCCTCAAGAGGAGCGGCAAGTGGATCTTCAAACAGACACCAATATTAATGTTTTTTTTTTTAATTTTTATGTTGTTCCAATTTTAATTTGTAGTGATAATTAAATTTTATTCTTAGGAATTTGTAGTAACCATTAATTTTTAATTTTAATTTTAATATTTTTCCAACTTTTATTTATGACATTTATTGTTAGTGGTTTAATTAATATTTTGTTTGTTGGAACAATTTGATTATTGTTTGCATCTAAGTCGTCAACAATTAAATCTTCAATCTTGTACATTTTAATTCCCATTTAACAATTAAATAAAAACTTCCAACATATTCAAATATTCAAACAATTAACAAATAAAATTTCACATAACATATTCAAATAATTAAAAACCATCTAAGAAAATAAATCCACATAGAAAAATACTCCAAAACCGCTGGATTATCCATAGATTGGCTACTTCGTGAATTTTGTTGGAAACTGGTGTACTTTTTAAATTTTTATTTTTTTATTATTATTAATAAAAAATTGGCAGATTTTGGGAACATCACTATACTCTGATTTTAACAAAAAAAAAAGGAGAAAAAAAAAGGCGATTGAATCCATACATTGAACAATATATATTTTTTTTGTTCGTACATTCCTGTTGGTTTTTAAGCTGACATCATATTAAATATTTATTATTAAAATAATTTTTTTTAGAAGTTACTAGTATCGCACGGGAACATATGTAAGCGAACAAAATAAGTTATTTTTTTTTTGATAGGACACTCATAATAGGTAGTGAAATTTAACTGATTATTAAATCTTTTGTATAATTTTGCGGCAAGTTAACTAAATTAAAAACAAATTGCTACATTGTGATTGTACTTACAAAGAATGAGATAAGTCCACAGGAATTTATATCACCTATAAGGTTAACAAAATAGTAGAAAGTTAAATATAATTTTGTAGTTAAATATTTGTTTATTCTCTTTTAGTAGAAAGTTTGTACACTAGTGGAAAAACACACATCAGAAATGGTTATTTACGCACATCAGAAACGGATCCAGAGATGATATTGATTTGGGTGATACAAATATTTCAACTAATCAGTATCGGCTAAAGAGCCAACACTAAATCTCTCAATCAAGAACGGTTATTTACTGATACTGATACCTAAATCTAGAAGGGTTCTTAATAAAGACCCGATACTGATTGTACTATCTAGATCGATTCTTTACAACAGGTGATACTAATCATGACCATTCTGATTGTTATTGGTCTCACATATTTATGATATCAGATCCTAATGAGGCGATACAGTTTCAATATTTTCCACTAGTAGATGTAGCACATATATTATATTAATCAATTTTCATTCTAACCTTACAAAGTAAGACATCAATATATATTAATTCAATTTTAATTATAACCATATTGTGAGCAGTACGTGTAGAGACGGAAATTTGTCACGGCGTGACTAGTCATGTCACGGAACGTTACGTCACGTTAACGTCACATCATGTCACGTGTGTCGATTACGTGACGTGACTCGCGTGACGCGTGACGTGATCATTCGCGTGACGTGACCATATTCCAGTGAAAATATACGTCACGTCACGTCACGCGAACCAGTCACGCCACGTCACGTTACATCACGTCACGGTATGAAACATAAAGTATCCAACTTTTTTTATATGTATAGAGTATTCAGATTTTTATTTTAGTGTAAGTTTAGTGATATTGATACTCATGTAGTACTGATTTTTACTTTCTTTAGTTTAGTCTAATGAATATTTGTAATTTGAATTTTTAAAGTAATGTCAAATGCAATATTTCCTAAAAAAATAATATTTACAACATTATTTACTTATTTTAGAATTTTTTATATCTTTTTTTTATTTTCAACAATTTAAATTAAAATATAAAAAAAATTGTCATGACTAATTTACGTCACGACACATCACGTCACGTGTGATCACGTCACGTATTGTCACGGCGTGACTACGCGTGACGTGACCATTCGCGTGACGTGACCATCCGCTACCATTTTGGTCACGTCACGTCACGTCACGTGAAAAAAAAAGTTGATCACGTCACGTCACGTCATGTGACCAAATCACGGCGTGTTTGTCACGTCACGTCACGGCGTGTCACGTATTTCCTTCTCTAAGTACGTGTGTCGAAATAAATTTAGACTTCTACACATAATAAATTTCAAAAAAATTTTTGATTAATTCAATAAAAGACGGACATATCATGATATTTAATTTGAAATTTCATCTTTTATTTATAATTATTGACGGATCAAAATATCTACATACTTAATAAAATAATAAAGATTATGCATGCAATTAATTACACATTATCATACTATGGATTCCTGATAAATTCTAGTGTAAAACATTACAAAGAATGTACAAAGCCTGTATAAGAATGGAGATTTTTGCAAAGGCCAGCTGTATTTTTTTTTTAGGGTTGTCGGCAATTAATGTCGGCAAGACTTTATATTAATAAGAAAATGGTATACAGAAGCTGTAATGTTTTGGTTCTAACAATTGCATGTTAATTGAATCCGGATCTCGAGTGGCAACTTCGATTTGAGAATTGCGTAGCACAGTTGAATTGAATTCAGTGAATCTTTTCTGATTTAACGACCCGCCACAGGAAGTTGTACACACCACAAGCTATACGGATATATCGATTCTAATTATACGGGGGAATATATCCAATCTAGACAGAAAATATCTTATTATTAAGCACTGCAAGTATAGTAATTATATATGGTGACGGGACGTAATATTCTGTGAAAGGATTTTATGTGGAAAACAAGGAAAAATGTTTATTAATTTAGTTTTTCCCCTGTAAAATTGCAATTCTAAAATTTTAAATTTTTTCATGCTTAGATACTATTTCTTCAAAATGCAAAGGTTTGAATAAAATGTAAGTCAAAACATTTTTTGTAAATGTAGGGACATTTTAACTATAATGATAGCTGATTTTGATTTTTGAATATGGAAGTAATTTAATAATGTTATAAATAAAACAGTGCACGGAACAAAATTAAATGTAGTGTAATTTAAAAATGGTACAGAAAATATTCCAAAGTAAGAATAAATATGACTTGCATTTGTTGAAAAAATTAAGAAATATAGCGATGACTTCGTCAGTAAAGAGTAAACAAATTCAATTTCTTTTTGTATCAAATAACATAAAAGCAACATATGACTCCTTACTATTTCTCTTTGACACACACACAGAGATATATATGTATGTATGTGTATATATATATATATATATATATATATATATATATATATATATATATATATATATATATATAGAGAGAGAGAGAGAGAGAGAGAGAGAGAGAGATGGACTTGGCTAAGCCATGGTGTAAATGCGTTTGGTGAGCCACGGCACAATATCTTCATTTTCAAAGTTCAAATGGCCGATCCGAACTGCTCAAAATGTTCTCCATATTGAAATGTGCTTGGAGACCAAATTTTATATTTTTTGTAATTTTTTTACTATTTATTAAGCCACTTTGAAAATCGCTGATCCGATGGTCCAGAAATTTTTACTGTTCACGTTGGATCAGCGATTTCAAAGTGGCTTAATAAATAGTAAAAAAATTCAAAAAAATGTAAAATTTGGTCTCCAAGCACATTTCAATATGGAGAACATTTTGAGCGGTTCGGATCGGCCATTTGAACTTTGGAAATGAAAATATGGCGTGGAGTACAAATGCATTTTGCATCATGGCTTAGCCAAGTCCATCTCTATATATATATACACATAATTGGAGCACAAAACCATGGTGCATTTGAACCCTCCTCATATATATATATAGAGTTGGGCTATGGTACTCTATAGAGTAAAATGGGTTGGTACTCTACGGCTCTATATTTTCATTTTAAAAATCCAAACACCCGATCCGAACCGTTGAGCATGTTCTTCATATTGAAATATGCTTGGAGACCAAATTTTACATTTTTTGGAATTTGTTTGCTATTTATTAAGCCACTTTGAAAATCGCAGATCCGATGGTCCAGAAATTTTCAAAGTAGCTTAATAAATAGCAAAAAAATTCCAAAAAATATAAATTTTTTTGTCTCCAAGCACATTTCAATATGAAGAATGTGTTCAATGGTTCGGATCGGACATTTGAATTTTTAAAATGAAGATATAGCGTAGAGTACAAATGCGTTTTACTCTATAGAGTACCATAGTCCATCTCTCTCTCTCTATATATATATATAATGTAATGCATTTTTCAGTTGAACCTGTGAAAAAAATGGATCTTAATTAACAAGCACAAAATTGTGAGGATATTTATAGAGGATAAATATGAGCTTTGTCGAAAATAATATATGTATAACGTATGGAGGTTAGTGACCGCAATTTTTCTAATCAGATGTGACAATAACATTAATATTCTTAGTCATATTATTACATATCTGTCTTTCTTTTTAGTTACTTTTATGTCGTTGTACCATCGGAAATAGTGTCACTTTTACTTATTAGTAACTTTTCTGTCATTGTAGTATGAGATATTATGTATTGAATGTTCTCACGAAAGTTAGTTGCACCTTAAAAAAATATTATAATTAGTAAGTATGTAAAATTTGAATTTTATCTAAACGAATTTTCAGATATTATTTTTTTTAAATGGTGCAAGCAATAGATCACTTAATTATTGACACAATGAATGATCGAAATAAAATTGTAACAGAGCCACTGAAAATATTTATATCTGTAATCTGATAGATTGTTTACAAAAATTAAAACACTTTTTTTTTCTTCTAAAACAACACAAATAATTAAATGCAAGCACGCATTACATTCACAAATAAATTGTTGGCGTACAACACCATGCATGCCACAGAAGAACTGATGTAGGAGACGAACTTCATTAATTGCATGATTTTGATGTTTCGCCAGCTTTGTAGTTGCGTATTCGTGCAAATGATAACCTGGAATTAATATCTTGTGATGGACTCTGAGATTCAAATCCTTTGTTTTGAAGTTTGTGGTGTAATTAATTGGTTTTTTTTTTTAATTTAAACGATCGATTCAAATTATTAGATGTGATATCTATAATAAAATGTGTTTGGAGATCAAATTTTACATTTTTTTTTACTTTCTATTAATTCAGTTTTAAATTGTTGATTTTAATAAACAGTGAAAAAAAATTTAGATCGTTAAAAACATCGATTTTAAAACTGACTTAATTAATAAATAATAGAAAAGTTTCAAAAAATATAAAATTTAATTTTTAAGTACATTTTACTATAAATTGACTGTTAAATAATTTGGATACAATATTTAGCTAATATATATACACACTAGAAGACAACCTCGATTTGTTTCGGCAATGATTTATTATATATACAAGTAGTGATTTACATATTATACAAGTAGTAATTTAATTACACATGCATGAAACAACAAAACACAAAAGTCATGGTTTACATATATGGAAAAAAGGTGCACAGCTATTATTAGAGATGATTCCAAAAAACCGCAGAAGAGACAAGATAACGGTATTATTGGAAGGAGATTCTCTTTCAAAAATATGACAGCTAAAATATTTCTAGCTGCCATGTGTCCTTCCTCCTTCGTACCTCAACCAAGCAAAAGAGGAAAACTCAGGATAAGCCAAAAGAAGTAACACCAATCCAAATTAGGACCAACCTAACATCACTATTCATCACTATTCATGTCTCCTGCTTTTGCTTCTTATCTTCTACAAATCTTAAAAATTACGATTTCACCAGATGGGTTCGTCTCATCAATGCTGTGTTTCACTTGTACAGTTCTACATGTAAATCAAAATGTAAAGGATAAATTTTAATGTTACTTTTTTTACAAAGTTATTGGGGTGCTACAGGAATGGGAGAACGGTATTTTCTGTATTAACTCAAAAGAGAATATTTTGAGTTAATGAATCTCAACATTTGATTTGCTTTAAGATCAGTGAATACAAATCCGCACTAATATTAAAATATCCTGTGTTAAAATCAGACAATCAGATTGACACCATTTAAAATCAGATGGTTGAGATATATTAACTCAAAATATTCCTTTTGAGTTAATTAATGAAGTGGATCCGTGTTCAGAATGGGACAGTATCCGTGAGAATACTTGCGAGGATACTCTCGGTATAATTTTGCAGATACTTTCGTCGCTAATAGAAAAAATACATTTTTGTTGATATACTCTCGCAGATATAAATAGTGACTTTTTACCCTCCCATATTCTGTACCGTGATACATGACTTCATGTGTTTCTTCTTGAATTTAATTACTACACTACTTAAGATTTTACACAGATATCCAATCTGGATTTTGGCTGAAATATACTTCAAGTTTCCCAAAAGAAAATAAAAATGGAAAATAAAAAACAAAAAACAAACTTAGGCGACTACCTAGCTAGTTCTAATAGGCAATTAGAATTGACACATGGGGGCCTTCCATCGGCCTTCCTTGGCAATTACAATTCCAGAATACTTTTGTTCTGAAATTGTTTAATAGATAGTTCAGAGGATGTTTCTAAATATGCAATTTTAATGAAACTAAAGTTATATTATTCTTGTAATCTGGTAAAATATCCTTTAATTATTCTACTAAGAAACATCAGAAATATCCTTGTGCGTTTCTCCAGAAAAACAAAATATGCATGTCAACATGTCAAACTGTGGATTTTTGAGTAATTAATGTAGGAGATAGAGTAGTTTTAAGATTCATTAAGAAAAATTGGAATACATTTGATGACAAATAAGTACTTAATTTTTCCAGATTGCAAGGATATGATTAGGTCATTGCATCCCTTCTTTCTTCATAAAATTGCATCTTTCCTTTTTCACACCAAATCATTTTGTTTTGTCATTACCTTCTTACCTGGAAAATACTACTCGTGCTTCTGAGTTATGACTTAGATCATGTGAAAACATTTTGCTTTGCTATGCATGCCGACCTGAAACTCCTGAGTCAATTTGACCAATAAATCCGTGAGATACCATATATAATGATTATGCAAAATATAAAATAAAATAAAATAAAATAAGGGAAAATAAAATAACCTTCCTTTCAAATTCAACAAAACCGTAGCATTGACCAGACTTAGTGCCTTCGACATATGAAGTATGTTTTTGTACTTTTTCTTAGCTTAGAGTTTTCCATGTATAATTAATTTATAATTAAAAAGGCATTATTAATTTCTTTCAAATAATTATGCAACGTCTTTTAGCATATATATTCAATATAATTTCTCAGGGAACATTCTCCTTCAATATAACGCTAATTTAATAGTATGTATGTTTCAATTAGGGGTGTCAATGATACTATTTTAGCCGTTTACCCTATCCTATCCGTACTATACTCGATAAGGCTGGTATTGATAAGGATTTTTTTCGTTAGTTGATTGGGTATGAGTATGTCTGGGTAAACAGAGAGAGAGAGAGATGGATTATGTTGAGTTGCGAATTAAGATGTCATTTTTACTTCACCCTCATATTTTTATTTTGAAAATCCGAACTGCTCAACATGTTCTCCATATTGAAATTTGCTTGGAGACCAAATTTTATATTTTTTGGAATTTGTTTACTATTTATTAAGCCACTTTGAAAATCGCTGATCCAATGGTCCAGAAAATTTTACTGTTTTTTACTATTTATCCGGATCTACGATTTTCAAAGTAGCTTAATAAATAGTAAAAAAATTTCAAAAAATGTAAAATTTAGTCTCCCAACACATTTCAATATGGAGAAAATGTTGAGCTGTTCGGATCAGTTGTTTATTTCAAATTGGAATACGAGTGTGAAGTAAAACAACGTTTTACTTCGCAACTCACCATAGCCCATCTATCTCTCTCTCTCTCTCTCTCTCTATATATATATAGAGAGAGTTGGGCTATGGTACTTCGTGAAGTAAAGTGAATGTTTTACTTCACGTTTATATATATCTTCAATTTTAAAGTTCAAAACGTCGATCCGAACTGTTCAAGTTGATCTACATATTAATGATACATGACTTCATGTGTTTCTTCTTGAATTTACTACACTACATGAGATTTTACACAGATATCCAAATTGAATTTTGGCTGAAATATACTTCAAGTTTCCCAAAAGAAAAAAAAATGGAAAAAAAAAGACAAAAAAACAAACTTAGGCGACCACCTAGCTAGTTCTAATAGGCAATTAGAATTGACACATGGGCTTCCATCCGCCTGCCATGGCAATTAGAACTCCAGAATACTTTTGTTCTGAAATTGTGTATTAGATAGTTCAGAGGATGTTTCTAAATATGCAATTTTAATGAAACTAAAGTTATATTCTTCTGGTAAACTTGAAAAATATCCTTTAATTATGTCACTAAGAATCATCAGAAATATCCTGTGTCTTTCTCCAGAAAAACAAAATATGCATGTCAACATGTCAAATTATGGATTTTTGAGTAATTAATGTAGGAGATATAGTAGTTTTAAGATTCATTGAGGAAAATTGGAATACATTTGATGACATATAAGAACTTAATTATTCCAGATTGCAAGGATATGATTAGGTCATTGCTTCCCTTCTTTCTTCATAAAATTGCATCTTTCCTTTTTCACACCAAATCATTTTGTTTTGTCATTACCTTCCTACCAAGAAAAATACTACTCGTGCTTCTGACTTAGATCATGTTAAAACATTTTTTTTTCTATGCCGACCTGAAACTCCTGAGCCAATTTGACCAATAAATCCCTGAGATACGTACCATATATGATGATTATGCAAAATAACATCTTTTTTCTTTTTGTTCTTTTCTTATTCAACATATGCATCGTGAAATCTCTTTACATATGAAAGAAAATTAAAGCAAGTTCAAGAGAATATTCCACACCAGTAAAGGGCCTCGGAAAGAAAGAATGGGGGCTTCATCACTCCATACATTTATAGAATGCATACCATGAAATTGTTTATATCAATATATATTGCAAGATGCATACTCCTAGTGCAGCCCATTTAAGTTAAAATAAAATAACCTTCATTCCTTTCAAATTCAACAAATTAAACCGTAGCATTGACCAGACTTAGAATCTTCCACATATGAAGTATGTTTTTGGTTTTTTTCTTAGCTTTGAGTTTTTCATGTAGAATTAATTTATAATTAAAAAGGCATTATTTCTTTCAAATAATTATGCAACGTCTTTTAGAATATATATTGAATATAATTTCTCACGGAACATTCTCTTTTAATATAACGTTAATTTAAAAGTATACTACACGATGTAACGTTAATTTAATAGTATACCACAATATGTATGATACCCTTTTAGCCGTTTTACCCTATCCGTACTGTACTCGATAAGGCTGGTATGGATAAGGTTTTTTTTCGTTAGCTAATTGGGTATGAGTATGTTCGAGTAAAAACTATTTCTTACCTATTACCCTATATGGTACGTAAGTAATTAACTACAATAATGGGAGAGTATCCGCGAGGGTAAATAGTGACAATCCACGATGGTGTACTGACATAATCCAGCACGGATAGTGTTCCATTCTTGTAGTTTATATAAAATAAATTTATATTATAATATTGGAGTAAAAATTAGTGATGTTATTATTTATTTACGTGATAATTTGTTTTGATTCGGCAATATATATATATATATATATATATATATATATATATATGAGGAGGGATCAAGTTACACCTTTTTTTTTTACACATTTTGACACCTACCATTTTCAAAGTCTAAATAGTCGATCCAAACCGTTCAACATGATTGATATACTAAAATGTGCTTGGAGATCAAATTTTACATTTTTTGGAATTTTTTTACTATTTATTGAGATGGTTACAAAATCGTTGTTTTCGGACCATTGAAAAACAGCAATTTTGTAACCATCTTAATAAATAGTAAAAAAATTCTAAAAAATGTAAAATTTGATCTGCAAGCACATTTTAGTATATCAATAATGTTGAACGGTTTGGATAGACTATTTGGATTTTGAAATCACAAAATTAACCTATAAAAAAAATGGTGTCTGGCTGTGTCAAAAAATAGGGTGTAATTGGATCCCTCCTCTATATATATATATATATATATATATATATATAGTAAATCTAGGGTGTGACGTGCTCACCAAGAGGGTTTGGTGAGCACAACTCCAAAAATACATCGGATCAGCTTTAAATGATGAATCCAAACCATTGAAATCCATGTACTTCGTGAGTGATGCATGTACATGCAAAATTTTGGAAGTTTCGAATTCATTTGCTACAAAGTCAAGCGGTCAAAGCAATGAATTTTTTAATAAGTTATTTTATAAGTTGTTTTATATATTCATTTTTCATCATTTCTTTGACTGCTTGACCTTGTAGTAAATGAATTCTAAACTTCCAAAATTTTGCATGTACATGCATCGCTTACGAAGTACATGAATTTCAACAGTTTGGATTTGTCATTTGAAGACCATCCGATGTATTTTTAGAGTTGTGCTCACCAAACCCTCTTGGTGAGCACGTCACACCTTAGATTTACTCATATATATATATATATATGAGGAGGGATCAAGTTACAACAATTTTGAGTTACTACAAAGTTACAACAACGGTTTTTTTCATTTTCAAAGTCCAAATCGTCGATCCAAACCGTTCAACATGATTATCTAAATAAAATGTGCTTCCAGAGCAAGTTTTACATTTTTTTTGAATTTTTTTACTATTTATTAAGACGAGTACAAAATTCAATGGTCTGAATTTGTCTAGTTTTTATACCCATTTTAATAAATAGTAAAAAAATTCAAAAAAATGTAAAATTTGACCTTGAGCATATTTTATTTAGATAATCATGTTGAACAGTTTGGATCGACGATTTGGACTTTGAAAATGAAAAAACAATCGTTGTTGTAACTTTGTGGTAACTCAAAATTGTTGTAACTTGATCCCTCCTCTACACACACATATATATATATAGGAAATTGCTAATATGCTACGCGTTGCATATAGCACCTCCGTGCAACGGCTCAAAATTTGAGTTTTCAAAATCCTAACGGTCGATCCGAACCGTTAGATGTGTTCTCCATATTGAAATGTGCTTGGAGACCAAATTTTACATTTTTTGGAATTTGTTTACTATTTATTAAGCCACTTTGAAAATCGCTGATCCAACGGTGGCTGTTCAAACAGTGAAACCGTTGGATCAGCGATTTTCAAAGTGGCTTAATAAATAGTAAAAAAATTCCAAAAAATATAAAATTTGGTCTCCAAGCACATTTCAATATGAAGAACACATCTAACGGTTCGGATCGACCGTTAGGATTTTGAAAACTCAAATTTTTAGCCGTTGTACGGAAGTGCTCTATGCAACGCGTTGCACCGTAGCACTGTCCTATATATATATATATATAGAGTCCGGCTAATGTGCTTTCGGTAGCATATGAGCCGAAGTGCTACCGGTTCAAATTTGAAATTTCAAAATCCAAAAAGTCGATTTGAACCGTTAGATGTGTTCTCTATATTAAAATGTGCTTGGAGACCAAATTTTACATTTTTTGTAATTTTTTTGCTATTTATTAAGCCCATTTGAAAATCGCTGATCCAACGGTGGCTTAACCAAACAGTAAAAACAGAAGCCACCGTTGGATCAGCGATTTTCAAAGTGTCTTAATAAATAGCAAAAAAATTCAAAAAAATGTAAAATTTGGTCTCCAAGCACATTTTAATATAGAGAGCACATCTAACGGTTCATATCGACTTTTTGGATTTTGAAATTTTAAATTTGGACCGGTAGCACTTCAGCCCATATGCTACCGAAAGCACATTAGCCGGACTCTCTCTCTCTCTCTATATATATATTATATCATTTTTCTGAATTTGATATTTTTACTATATAAGAATAAGAAAAAACAAATTGGCTTGTAATTCGATAAATACAAGGATTTGGGTGAATAATGTCTGTAGCACATTAATTAAAAATTATCACAAAATAAAACTAGTAATAGATTATTAAGTTAGATTCTAATAAACTTTATAATTTAGACAATACGGACGCTTTGAATAATTAATCACAAAACTATATAAGCAAAAAGTCAAAGTTCTTAATAAAACTTTGTAATCTGATAATTTGGTTATCAATTATTTAGATGCAGAAATAAATTCATGGTTCCTTATCCTTCACCAATATAATGAGATAATGAGAAAATTAAAGAAAAAAGGTCATACAGGGATGTACAATTTGTTAATTCAAGCTAGAAAATACCTTCGAATCGTATTAGATCGATCACTCTCCTCCCGATCTGCTACTGCTTTGAATGATACAAACCTAAAAAACAGAAATACAGTAATTAGGTCAAAATATCTAAACTTGTGAAAAAACAGAAATAAAAAACCTAAAAAACCTAAAAAAAAAAAAAACAGAGGAAAAACAGAAAAAAACGAAGGACAAACAGGGAAAAAAAAATAACAGAAAAAAAAAACACAGAAAAAAAGAAAAGAAAAAGAAACTATAACTGTAACTACAAAGAAAAAAAAAAAAAAAGAGAGAGAGAGTCAGAGAGACGGGCGGCAGGGTTCCCTTCATTGGGCGGCAGGGTGGATTTCATCGGGCAGATCGAAGGTATTTGGATTTCGTCGGGCAGTTCTAAACCTAAAATATTAAACGCACGTGCGCCATGCACTGGGAAGAAGAAAGGGTTTCGCCGGGAATTTTCACGGGATGCCCTTCAGCGACCGGTCCAATACGGTGATGTGTTGGGCGCCGGTCACAGAAGGTTTTTGTCGCCGAATTTTTTTTATTTTTTTAAAATTGATCTTGAACGACCGGCGACCCAAACAGTCACTAATGCCCATCGCTGAAAAATTAGCCGCCTGATTTTTTTGTTATTTTATTTTTTATGGGATAAAAAAGAGCATCATGGACTGGTGACCAAACTAATCGCTAATACTAATGCTTAGTTTTGCTGTAGTGAATTTACTACACTATTTGAGAACCCATTTTTACAGCGTCATTTCCCGTGCGTACAGCGTTTGAGAGGAGGGGAGAGGGAACACAAAATGCCTCTGTAGCGCTGTACGCACAGAAAATCACGCTGTAAAAATGGGCACGCCACTATTTGAGATTTTACACAGATATCCAATCTGGATTTGGGCTGAAATATATTTCGAGTTTCCCAAAAGAAAAAAAAAAGAAACATAAAAGACAAAAAACAAACTTAGGCGACCACCTAGCTAGTTCTAATAGGCAATCAGAATTGACACATGGGCGCCTTCCGTCCGCCTTCCTTGGCAATTAGAATACTAGAATACTTTTGTTCTGAAATTGTTTATTATATAGTTCAGACGATGGTTCTAAATATGCAATTTTAATGAAACTAAAGTTATAATATTATTCTTGTAATCTGCAAAAATATACTTTAATTATGCCACTAAGAAACATGAGAAATATCCTTTTTGCCTTTCTCCAGAAAAACAAAATATGCATGTCCACATGTTAAATTATGGATTTTTAAGTAATTAATGTAGGAGATAGAGTAGTTATAAGATTCATTGAGAAAAATTGGAACACATTTGATGACATATAAGAACTTAATTATTCCAGATTGCAAGGATATTATTAGGTCATTGCTTTCCTTCTTTCTTCATAAAATTGCATCCTTCCATTTTCTCACAAAATCATTTTGTTTTGTCATTACCTTCCTACCAGGAAAATACTACTCGTGCTTCTGACTTAGATCATGTTAAAACATTTTTCTTTTCTATGCCGACCTGAAACACCTGAGCCAATTTGACTAATAAATCCCTGAGATACCATATATAATGATTATGCAAAATAAGATCTTTTTTCTTTTTGTTCATTTCTTATTCAACATATGCATCGTGAAATCTCTTTACATATGAAAGAAAAGCAAGTTCAAGAGAAGATTGCGCACCAGTAAAGGGCCTTGGAAGGAAAGAATGGGGGCTTCATATCAATGCATACATATATAGAATGCATACCATGAAATTGTATATATCAATATTGCAAGATGCATACTCCTACAGAGTCCTACTGCAGCCCATTTAAGTTAAAATTAAATAAAATAAAATAAGGGAAAATAAAATAACCTTCCTTTCAAATTCAACAAAACCGTAGCATTGACCAGACTTAGTGCCTTCCACAT
This sequence comes from Carex arenaria, assembly GCA_964058825.1. Lineage (NCBI taxonomy): Eukaryota > Viridiplantae > Streptophyta > Magnoliopsida > Poales > Cyperaceae > Carex > Carex arenaria. Next base: position 410,143 of record CAXKVW010000105.1, on the reverse strand, counting down.
ATGAAGTATGTTTTTCTACTTTATCTTAGCTTAGAGTTTTCCATGTAGAATTAATTATAATTAAAAAGGCATTATTTCTGTCAAATAATTATGCAACGTCTTTTCGCATATATATTCAATATAATTTCTCACGGAACATTCTCTTTTAATATAACGTAATAATATACCACACTATGTATGTTCCAATTAGGGGTGTCAATGATACCCTTTTAGCTGTTTATCTTATCCGTACTGATTCGGTTAGCTAAAAGGGTATCATTGACACTGTTCCAATTAGAGGTGTAAATGATACCTTTTAGTACAGTACTCTACTCTTTTACTCTTTTTTGACCGAGCTGGACCGAGCTAAACCGAGCTGGATCAAGCTTGACAGTATAAAATACACACAAATTCATACAAATTCACAAATTGATGCCTAGCCGAGCTAGCTCGTGAGCTGGCGAGCGAGCTAAGGCCTTAGCTCAGCTCGTTAATTTTGGCTTGAGCTGTTAGCGAGCCAGCTCGGTCCACTATCGAACGAGCTGTTACCGATATAGTCAGATGTGAGTCACGAGCGAACCACGAACTACGAACTTTTTTGACAGCCCTAATTGCACAGACATGATCCCTCACAACGCAATGCGTATCTTTTCTAAAATCTGGAAAACAGACGACCCTAGCTGAATATATCATTGGATGACATTAATTATTATTTGGCCGCTCTCTATTACATTTGCTTATATTTCGGCCGTCAAGATTTTAATATTGCAGTAAAACAAATGACTCTTTCAACAATTTTATATATACGTACGTAAAGCTACACAAAATGAAATACAATAAATCATGACGGCTCAAGGAGATGATTAAAAGGAGGAGATGGGCCAGATTGGGCCATAGAGAGAAACGTTTCATATTGGCCCAAGAGAATTATTTTATATGAATAAGGATCTGGCCTGTTAATTTACCATAGAGGAGATTTCCAGCTTTTATTTATTTTAAAAGCTGAAAATCTGATATTTAGAGGTTCTCTCATGCCTGTCCTTTCCATTTGATCTTGATCATATGGCCTAATTTATGTTTTTGGAAAAAGATATAAAACCATTTTGCATTATTTTTTCCTCTACTTGTTTATTTTTTTAAAGGAGTAGTGTCTCATTAGAAAAATGGATAAATTTCTTTTAATATGTGATTGTGTGTTGTAATAGCATGTTTGATGAAATTTTATTTGAAGATATTTTAACACAATGAAAGCATTAATTGATAGGTAAAATGTTTGCACATAGTTTTTAAGTTAATTTTTTAGTAGAACGTATTCATATCATATCTTTCAAAATAAAAATAATATATATTTATATATATATGTGCAACATAAATTACCGATTTTTTTTGTACTCCCAATTAAATAAAAAATTACACAAGTGTCCTCAGATTTTGTTTTTCTTAAACTGTGCTAACCGCCAAGTTACCTGCCAAATGCCAATCAAGACAATAGTGTAAATGACTATTTCCATCGGTCGATAAATCAAATATAAGTTGTTAATAATCTTTGAACCGTTTGGAAGCAATGTCATCGTTTGATGAACAACTATTATTCTCATCTGTCCATCACTATGAACTAATGGCATCAGGTACTCAACACCGTCCGTTATGCTAGCTCAACGCCATCGGTTCTACACCAATTGTTCATTATTGGGACCATAACTATCTGTTCAGAAACTAATGACGAATTGAGATTTGAACCGACGGTGTTTTTCTGTAGTAGTGATTCCATAGAGAAATAGGAATGAAATTTGAACCGAAAAGTGCTATCGTGAGAGTAATATGCCACATTATAGTATGATAGTATAACAAACCATGTGCCCCATTAACAACTAAAAGAGGCCCTAGAGAATGCCACATCTCAAAAATTTACATTTCCTAAACGAAAGTCAAACTCTATTTTTATCATTTGTTTAAGACCAAAATTGGATAATTATTCTATAAAAATTCACAGAATATAATCCGATTATAGAAAATTTCTGACATAAAATGTTTGCGGGATAGTAGTAATATAAAATAAATAAATAAACAACAAGGTTACATCTCCCCAGTGATTGAATTCTCTCTGAAGCTCTTCCTTGGTGACTGATCTGAAATTAACCTATATATAATTTGCATATTTGTAAGCATATATATAACAAATGAAAAAAACATAATTTATACTTCACTTAGTTTCCCCTTGAAATATCAAATTTTAATGATTATTTCACTTGTACAAACTCTCTAGTGAATTAACAATGACATACTTTATCAAATCATTTCCAAGTTCCAGGAAAGCTAACAAAATACATGTAATTAAATACGATTATTTATGGGGGCTTGTATGTGATGACTTACCCGAGAGTTAATTCGATATCTCCGACGAAAATTGTTCTTATGATTATCGCTTTCCCATCTTTGTCAGAGCTCTCACTTCCCTAATTTTGATTAAAAAATGATAATAAATCATAAAAGTAAAAATACAAGGAAAATTGAGTACAGTTTCTTCTATTACTGGAATAATGGAGGCAATAGGGTTGCTTCAAACTTACCGAATGACTAGATTCGGGCTGAGCCCGAGATCGCTGTGCTTGAGCATCATCAGATGTGTTAGGAGGCCGGACATAGTCCCGTGGGAAGAATTCTACCGCGTTGGCAGAGAGGCGACTACACGACGTGGGAACAGACTATTAAAAATAGGATAAATAAGTATTAAGAATTAGGTCAAGAACTATTAAGAATTGAATAAATAACTATTAAGAATTGAGTAAATAACTAATAAGCGCTGTTAAGAATTGTTAGGAAAACTATTAAGAATTGGATAAATAACTGATAAGGACTATTAAAAAATTGTTAGAAAAACTATGAAGAATTGGATAAAAAAAATACACAAAATAGTATATACTTTGTCTCGAATGACAAATTGTGAAATTAAAAAAAAAAAAATTCCACCAACAAGCAGTTGTTGAACACTTTGAATGATATATCATGCTTCCGGTATATTTTATTGATATTTTAAATATCTTTAGATTATAAGTAATCCTTTGTTAATTTTTTTTGTTTAATTTTCTCAAATATCTCAAAAAGAACTAAAAAATTAAAAATAAAAGCCATTCATATTATGTTTTTTCTTTTTCTATGTCTGCCAACACGATTATAAATTGGGAGGTGTTTCTTTGCTTAGTTTAAAGGATTGTTTCAAAATTGTTATTATATATGATGTTTCTATTAAGTTAGATCATATCTTATATTCAGTAATCAATGCCGCTTTACAGTGGGTTGCTCCTATAACTGGAATAATGGATGCAATAGGGTTGCTTCAAACTTACTGCATGACTACACCTGGGCTGAGTGCGAAATCGCTGAGCCATAGCAACATCGTCGGATGCGATCGGATGGTGGACATGGCCTCGTGGGTAGAACTCCGGTGCAGTAGCAGAGAGACGATGACGCGACAAGGGAATGAACTCCTCCGCCAAGGGGTTTAATTTAGATTCATAATTCATCTTTGTTTTACTCTTAAACCTCTTCTTTATTATTTTCTGATCTTTGCTATCGTATCCCTCCAACTTAGTTAACTTGGAAGCACCTTCTTTATTATATTTGAAGAGAGGGAGGAGAGAGCTATGTTTTTATTTTGTTTCTTTATATAACTGTAGAGGAACTGAGAACCAAGGCAGTACGTGAGTTTTTTATAGATGGATTACCTATTTTTTACCAGCACAAAAACTGCATAGGCTATTTCAGGTATTAGTTTTTTTTTTTTGACAAAGAAAAGTGTATTTCTGGTATTAGTTATTTTAGGCATAATTATTTAAAGAAGTTGTATAGTGGTGCTAATTTAGAAGCATTGTAGTGCTTTAAATATAGTAGAACTTTATGTAATTGATAAAGAGAGAAAGAAAATAAAGTTGGCATGTCTAATCAGAAATTATTATTTTTCGTCCATTTTTTGGATACTGACACAAAGCAGTGCAACATTACAAGTGAATTTATCCCAACAAATATGCCACATATGGAAATAAATTAATGGATGGCAAGAGAAATGCTAGTTTCTTTTAGGTGGGAAAAAAAAAACATAAAAAAAAAATTGAAATTAGGATTTTTCCTGATATTGATGATATGACATAAAAATAAATAAAATAAAGTATTTAATTTTTTATATTTTTTAAAAATAAAAATGTCTATAGATGCTTTTAAGGGGCATGAAAAGAAAATTAAGAAATGCCATTTTTAATCATCATTCCTATGTCTTAAAATTTCTCCAAAAAAAATTTTGGGGCGGAAAATGGTCTGTCCTTATTTCTCAAAATTAGATTGTTTGTTTGTAGAAATTAATTCCCTATTTAACTTCTAAATATATTTCATTAACTGTTTAAAGATTTGATTAAGGAAATTGTCATAGGGAAAGAATCCATTCTGTTTATATTTATTTAAATATAGTATGTATTGTTCAGATTAAACTGTGATTGTAATCGTTCGATTCCCAAACAATCTGATATGATCCAATATAATTTTTGAACGCATACATTAACAAAATATGTATATAGTTTTCAACATTTTGAAGCAAAGATGTTGATGTCAAATATTTTCTTACTAATGATCGATGTCAAATATATAGAAAAAAATTCAATAGCAAAGCCGTTTTCTTGTTTAATATGAAAATTGTAATTATAACCAATATTCTACATAAACATTGTAAGTATATTAATTTCCAACATTTTCAACCTCTTAATTTATTGTTAATGTTTTTAACCTCTTACCACATTATTGTTCATAATTATATTTTTTGTGGTCTTTCTCTATTTATGTGTCTTTTATATATGTGGTACTTGTTATTTCTACGTCTTTTAAACTATATCATCACAACTTGGACCCATCTTATAAACTAAATTAAAATTGTTTTCCAAATAAATAAATTTATAACAGTCTTGTCGAACATAAAAAATGCAAATACTGAAAAAAGGAAATTTCAGGAAATCTCTCATCAATTAATAGTTCCAAAATATTTAGTTCAGTGAATCCCTTAATTTGGACACACTCTATTGTTTAGTTGGAATTGAAATAATTTTAGCCTATCCTAATTTAAATATGGAGAGATATTTTTATTTCTAAACAGACAAAATTTTGTGAGCGAACTACAAATATTCGACAGAGAACATAATTTATCAGATGCCTGATATAAAGTATCTGATATTTTGATAAAAAATGATGCAAAAGGATGAAGACGGAGCAAACCTGAGAGCCAAGAAAAGGAATTAAGCTTGTGGTAGTATGGTGAAGAGAGAAGAGAGAAACCTAGTTCTTCTTTCTTGTGTGCTATTTATAATAGCTTAGGCAACAGACTTATTCTCTGACTTTCCATATTTACGAATTTGTTTAAGCTCCCAATCCTGAAATAGAAATTTCTTATCAATGAAGTTTGTTTGAAGTTCAATTTATTTTCCTAATTTATGATTAGCTTTCATCATAATTTTACATGTCTACCCCCCCTCGTTTTGTTAATAATTAAATTTGTATCCCACTTTATAAATAAATAGACTTTCCTAATTTATAATTAACATTCAACATAATTTTTAAATGTCTACTCGTCGTTTTGTTAATAATTGAATTAGTAATCCCACGTTATAAAACTAAAAACTACCATGAGATTCTTAAAACAGTACTACAAGTGATTTAAAGGCAAAATTGAAATTAGAAACAATCGGATGAAGCAAGACATATATGTATTTAGACTAAAATGCTTCTCACATTTCACAAGTAATGTCCAAACTGGCTTGGAACACCAAGGGAGCAACTGGCTCTTCAGTTCTGTTTATGTACACCTTTTGGGCCGTAAAATTCAGAAGCCAATGTGAATCCCATTCCATTTCAGAACATAATCTCCCAGGCAGAGGGAGATCATATCCTACCAGGATTCTATGGTTCTGTAATCAGAAAATCTTAAAGAAATTACATTCCAAAATTACATGGGTAACGACATAGCACTAACATGAGAAAGAGAAGGTCCTAAAACATTAACGGTAATCTAAATACATATATCTCTCTACCACACAAAAAAAACATAGTTAATTATGAAAGAACATATAGAGAATAATTAATTGTTCTTAGGACTTAAACACAACAAATTCACTAATAGTAGTCCACTTATATATTACAATCCAGTGCAAGTATACAAATTCAAACTTAAAGCCAGCTACAGTTAATTTTAAAGCATAAAAATGAAGCAAAATAAAATATTAATTATGCCCGAAGTTGATAAAAATACGAGTCAGGCTAGGCTCACCAATCCTATTTGGTGAGCAATTTTTCTCAACCATCGGATCAGCTTAAGAATTGTGCTATCATAAGTTCGCAGATGCGCCGAAGATATGATGGATAGAAATTAGAATAAGTTTCTCAGTTAGCGTCTCCATTTTCCCTGTTTACAACCTCCTTCTTTCTCCATACCCAGCATTCTCTAATCCCTCCCCTACGATTCTTCCTCTCTTGAGCTCCCTGCCTCTCATAGCAGAAGTTGTCGCTCCCGACAACCCTTTCACCAAACCTTCTCGGTCTCTCTCCCACTCCAGTGCAACACCCCCCGCTCCACTGTGGTCGGCTTTCTGCATCACCCCTTGTCACCTATTTTTTTTTTAGGTTGTAAGTTAATTACAGTGACCTTCTTAACAATAAATCAAATAATAAAAGGGGAGAGTTTATATATTAAGAGCAATTATGTTGTGTAATAGTGTAGTGCGTTTTTATATTCTCTCTAAGCTAAGAGTTTTCTATGTAGGCATTACTTCTTTCAAATAATTATGTAACATCTTTTAGCATATTCCATTTCTAATGAAATAAGAAATTTCTCATATGGAAACTCACGGTACGTTTTATAATATACAACATTATGTATGAATTATGTATAGTATGATAGTCTAACGAATCATGTACCCCAAAAACAACTAAAAAGGGCCCTAGAGAATGCCACATCTCAAAATCTTAAATTTCCTAAACAAAAGTCAATTCTATTTTTATCATATGTTTAAGACCAAAATTGGATAATTATTCTATAATAATTCACATAATATAATCCCATTATAGAAAATTTCTGACATAAAATGTTTGCGCCATAGTAGTAATATAAAATAAATAAATAAACAACAAGCTTACATCTCCGCTGTTACTGAATTCTCTCTGAAGCTCTTCCTCGGTGACGGATCTGTAATTAACCAATCAATAATTTATACTTCACTTAGTTTCCCCTTGAAATATAAGAATTGAATCATCCTTTCACTTATACAATCTCTGTAGTGAATTAACAATGGCATACTTTATCAAATCATTTTCAAGTTCCAGGAAACATAACAAAATACATGGAAATACGATTATTTTTGGGGCTTGTATGAGATGACTTACCCTAGAGTCAATTTGATATTGCCGACGTAAATTGTTCTCATGATTATCTCATTTGCATCTTTGTCTGAGCTCTTACTTCCCTAAGTTTGATTAAAAAACGATAATAAATCATAAAAATAAAAATTTACAAGGAAAAATTGAGTACAGTTTCTTCTATTACTGGAATAATGGAGGCAATAGGGTTGCTTCAAACTTACCGAATGACTAGATCTGGGCTGAGCCCGAGATCTCTGTGCTTGAGCATCGTCAGATGCGATAGGAGGCCGGACATGCTCCCGTGGAAAGAATTCTAGCGAGTTGGCGGAGAGGCGACTACACGATGTGGGAACAGCCTATTAAAGATAGGATAAATTAGTATTAAGAATTCGGTCAAAAACTATTAAGAATTGAATAAATAACAATTAAGAATTGTGTAAATAACTAATCAGCGTTATTCAGAATTGTTAGGAAAACTATTAAGAATTGGATAAATAATTAATAGGTATTATTAAAACATTGTTTGAAAAACTATGAAGAATTGGATAAACAAATACAAAAATTGTATATACTTTTTTTCTAATGAAAAATTGTGAAATTTAAAAAAAAATGTACCATCAACAAACAGTTATTAAACATTTTTAATGATAAATCATGCTTCCGGTAAATTCTATTGCTATCTTAAATCTCTGTAATTTATAAATAATCCTTTATTAAAAATATTTTGTTTAATTTCTCAAAAAGAACTAAAAAATTCTAAATAAAAACCATTCATATTGTCTTTTTCTTTTTCTATTTCTGCCAACAAGAGTGTAAATTTGGAGGTTATTTTTTTTTTTGCTTAGTTTAAAGGATTATTTCAAAATTGTTATTATATATGATGTTGCCATTAACTTAGATCATATATTATATTCAGTAATCAATGCCGCTTTACAGTGGGTTGCTCCTACAATTGGAATAATGGATGCAATGGGGTTGCTTCAAACTTACCGCATGACTACACCCGGGCTGAGCGTGAAATCGCTGGGCCATAGCAACATCATCAGATGCGATCAGATGGTGGACATGGCCTCGCGGGTAAAACTCAGGTGCAGTGGCGGAGAGACGACGACGTGATAAGGGAATGAACTCCTCCGCCGAGGGGTTTAGCTTAGACTCGTAATTCATCTTTGTTTTACTCTTAAACCTCTTCTTTACTATTCTCTGATCTTTGCTATCGTATCCCTCCAACTTAATTAACTTGGAAGCACCTTCTTTATTATATTTGAAGAGAGGGAGGAGAGAGCTATTTTTTTTTTATTTTGTTTCCTTATATAACTGTAGAGGAGCAGATAACCGAGGCAGTACGTGAGGTTTTTATAGATGGATTAGCTATTTTTTACCAGCATAAAAACTGCATAGGCTATTTCAGGTATTAGTGTTTTTTTTGACAAAGAAAAGAGTATTTCAGGTATTAGTTATTTTAGGCATAATTATTTAAAGAAGTTGTATAGTGGTGCTTAATTTAGAAGCATTGTAGTGCTTCAAATATAGTAGAACTTTATGTAATTGATAAAGAGAGAAAGAAAATAAAATTGTTATGTCTAATCAGAAATTATTATTCTTCGTCCATTTTTTGAATACTGACACAAAGCAGTGCAACATTACAAATAAATTTATCCCAACAAATATGCTACATATGGAAATAAATTAGAAGATGACAAGAGAAATGCTAGTTTATTTTAGGTGGAAAAAAAATAAGAACATAAAAAATATTGAAATTAGGAGTTTTCCTGATATTGATGATATGACATAAAAATCAGTGAACTAAAGTCTTATTTTTATATTTTTTTTAAAATAAAAATGTCTATATATATGCTTTCTAGGGGCATATATGAAAAGAGTTTGATATTATATTGGCACATCATAGTGATTGAACTTTAAAATCTCAAAGACATGTAAAGTGATCAAGATATTTTTGTGAGGCTTGTGTGATAACTTTTTCTCCACAAAATTAGTTATGAAGTTTTTATATATTAATATGTAGAAATAAAAACATCACTCAATATTTAAATTAGGATAGACTAAAAATATTTTAATTCCAAGGACAATAGAGTGTCTCTCGATTAAGGGATTCACTGAACAAAATATTTTGGAACTATTAATTGACGAGAAATTTCCTTTTTTAATTTTGTCTGATATCCCCAAAAGAATAAAACTAAATTAAAAATTGTATTTACTATTAAATTGTACTTTAACTATGGGTAAATATGTTTCCAGGTTTTCAGTATTTGCATTTTTTTTATAGTTCGACAATATTAAAAATTTATTTATTTGGAAAACAATTTTAATTTAGTTTATAAGATGGGTCCATGATTGTTATTATATAGTTTAAAAGACAAAAAACGAGTACCACACAAATAAAAGACACATATTTCTTTCACCTTAACTTTTTTGGTGACCAAATTAAGTTTTCATACTCTTTTCATATATACAGGAAATAGAGAAAGACCACTAAAATTATAATTACGAAAGAGGTTAAAGACATTAACAATAAATTAAGAGGTAGAAAATATTGGAAATAAATATACTTACAATTTTCATGTAGAATATTGTTTATAATTACAATTTTCATTTTAAATATTAGCTTCTTAAACTAGGACAAGAAAACGGCTTTGCTAATGATTTTTTCTAAATGTTTGATATCATTAGTAACTAAATATTTGACATCAAGAACTTTGTTTCCATATGTTTGAAAACTATATACATATTTTATTAATGTATGCATTCAAAAATTATATATATTGGATTATTCATATCGGACTGTTTGTGAATCGAACGATTACATTATTAGCGCTCCATTTTGTTTGAATTTCAATTTACTTTTCTAATTTATAATTAATAATAATATTTTCCTTCACAATCCACATTCATACTATTTGTATGCTAATCTTCAACGTAGTGCCTATAGTGTCAGCTTCCTAGCACCTATTAATACTAAATTGGAAAACCTCGTTTTTATTTTTATAAATATTATTTTCAAGGATTTTTATTTACCACAGAAGTCATAACCCCTTTCAATTAATTCACAAACATTTATGCATGGCTAATTATAGCGCATCAATTATATACAACTTAAATGCACAAATTGTTACAGTATATAAAGTTACTATTATTGAATGATAAAAAAAATCACCTAACTATATCGAATTTATTATCAGTATCCTAGGTGTAGCTATATATTATTAATGTCCTATCAAAAAATATCATTAATGATGTTAAAAATACATAATCAAATCATATTAGACCACAATATTTATAAACTGAATGATATTATTATATCATTTAACATTGTATATGGAATAGGTACATATTATGTGATATTTAGCATTGTCCTACATGCTTCATTTTCCAGATACATACCCTAGCTCTCATATACTTCTCCTAATATGAAGAATTTTTATCATTCAAAATAATTTTACAGGCCCTCAAGCCCGCATTTAATTACATTGTAATTTAAATCATAGTGATTAATCAAAATGATGTGGTTAATTTCATAATAGTATTTATTGAAAAAAAAATTCCGTTGCACTGTAATTTTATTCATAATGGTATTATGCATACCGCATATTGGCCCGCAGTATGGAAAATTTCAGTTTAAAAGTCCTAACGGTCAATATGAACCATTCAACATGATATCCATATGAATATGTACTTGTAAATAAATTTTAGAATTTTTTACTTTTTATTTAGATGGGCAAAAAATCACTTGATCTGAAACATTGATCCTCTAGTCATCTAAAAAAATAGTAAAAATATTCTTAAAAATGTAAAATTTTGTTTACATCTACATATTCATAAAGAGACCATATCAAATGATTCAGATCCACTGTATAATTTTGAGAAAAAACATATTGATATGTAGTATGGACCAATCCGTGCTAGCCTCGCTCATCTATTTTACATTTAAGAGTATGATTACATGTCCACCCCTGACTTTTTAAGTCTGTGGTTTATATTATTTACGTTAAGATCCAGTCAAAATAAATTTCTTAGTTATCAATTTCATCTAACAATTTCTGATAATGAGCATGTTTTGCTGAGATAAAGATGAGAGTAACAATTTGGAAAAAAAGAATTATCTCAATAAGAAATTTTTAACAGAAGATTTGTACACCTTGTCCAATATTTGTTTGTAATTACTAAAAATGTTGAGGCTCCAAACAAATAAAAAGCCGAAAAACTAAGGATCATTCATAACGCAAAATGAAATACAACAAATCACGCACAAGATAATCAGAAGGATATGATCAGGAGGAGGAGATGGGCCAGATTGGGCCATAGAGAGAAATGCTCAGCCCAAGAGAGAATTATTCTCTATGAATAAGGACAATTCTTTTAAATTGTGATTAATATGTGATTGTGTGTTCTAATTGCATGATTAATGTATTAATTTTATTTTAAGATATAGCACAATGAAAGCATTGATAGGTAAAATGTTTGCACATAGCTAGTTTTTAACTTTAATTTTTAGTAGAAATTATTCATATCATATCATATCCTTCAAAATAGAAAAACATATTAACTACAAGTTTTAATTTTCCAAGAAGAAAATATGGCCCTTCCATTCTGATATTGATCATATATATATGCGACATAAATTAAATATATATATATATGCGACATATATATATTGCTGATTATATTATACTAGCAAAGTGTTGCTGAAAAAAAAATTTAAGGACATGTCTAATAGTCTTATTTATATTTTCTAGTTCCACCTTTGATTATGAGGCATTAGTTTTCCGTGTATGTACGCTTAATCAAAGATTAATTAACATTGTGTTTTAATCCAATGAAATTATCTATCCCCTTAAAACCATTTATTTGTACATATAGTCAAAGCTCTTTCGTTCATTAATTGTTGTCATTACTACTATGGAGTACAGGAGTGCTCGGCTTACCTGTCAAACTTCACTATATATTTTTATTTTTATTTTTTACACAAATTTGTTGATTGTTGGGATGTATATATTTTTTTTCTCTTTGTCATTTATATATAAATTAGTTATAGAGTGTATTACTCAATATTTTCATCCAAACCTATATCTAATAATGATTTACTAAATACATAATTTAAAAAAAAAAAAAAAAAACAGTCGAACCGGTTGACTCACAAGTTCGAACAGTAAACAACTACAAACATTTGTGTTGATTTCCAGTTTAGTTCTGAACCTTTAAACTTCTAAACATCACAAATGAGTTTAAATTTTATAAATTTAATCTAATAATTTTTCAATACTGCAACTTGCTAGCATTTAATCAAATATTCAATAAAATGAAATCAAATAAGTTATCCAGATAATAATCAAACTTGCTCACATTTGTGTTTATACTGAAATGAATTATTCATTTAGGTGTTTAAATATAACAAATCAATACGCAATCTTCAAATCAACACAATAAAATAATTTTAACATTTTGTTTTTCTTAAATCATTTTATCTATTATAAATGCAGATTTTTTTTTTCAAATTTAATATATGTCAGAAAATTAAAACAAATTATGTTTTCTTTATTATAAAAGATCTTAATATCTTTGCAATGAAACACAAAAAGTCGGAATATTATCATAATTTTATCCTTTTAAAATTTACTATTAACAATTTAATTTGGCTGTTTTGAATAAATGTATTCTAAATCCAATATTATTTTACGATGTTATCAAATTTTTGGAAAATTTATTCTCAATTATATTTATATCCTATTTAAAACTGCAAAACAAATTCAAAACAAGTATTTTTTTTGTCCAATAACAAATTTTGAAATTTAAAGAAAATTGTCCTATCAAAAAGCAATTATTAAACATTTTTATAAATAAATCATGGCTCCTATAACTTCTATGTAATAAGTTGCCACGATATTGATAACGATTAAGAGGTTTATTCGAATATGAATTCCAATCCCGGAAAATCCTGGAAATACAGCATTCCACTTTATTTTAGTACTCGGGGCTTCAAGACATTTCAAAATCGAGAAATTCTGATAGGAGCTGATGCTATTAGAGAGCAATTAGCTGATTTAGATTTGCGAATTATTATCGAGAATTCATTAGTAGAATGGAAAAAATTAGCACTTAATTCTCAAATTTGTAGAATACTAATAGGTTTCTTTTTTTCATTTTTTTATTTGTTTTTAATTTTCTCTGATCTCTCAAAAAGAACTAAAAAACTCAAGATAACAAATATATTTTAAATATGCATAAAGATTTATCCAATGTTTTTAAAATAATGTTGTCTTTTTTTTTTTTCGTTTTCAGTCTTGGAAGACGATTATAAAATGCATGGTAGTCCCTTCTTTTGTATAATTGATGGGATTAAAATTGTTATTATATAATTTTTCTATCAAGTTAGAACATATTTTGTACTCATGATTTTTATTGTTGCTCACACTTTTTCAATCATGAAATGATAAAATCCTGATAGAAACATCTAAAATGGACGCTCTCTGAAAAAGAAGAAGATAATATTACTTTTACGAATTTGCAACTGCAAACTTTGGGTTCTAGAATAATTTCTTTGACTTCATTTTGGTGCAGATCAAATTTTGATGATTCTTATTTTAAACTAAGCTTGATTTTACCCATGGATGTTTCTGCATTGCATCAGGCAGGCAGTCTTATCATCCTCTCGGAGACCGATACATCTCCGGAGGAAGAGAGCAGCTGGGATTCAGAGACAGATCCCTCCAATGGGTTAGAGGGGCTAGACCTCTCTGAATACTTGAGAGACCGTGCTGAGTATGATGCCATTGATGCAGCCTACTTTCAAGCACAAGACAATACTGTAGCAAACTCCTCCATCTCCTCTCCTGCTTCTCAAACAGCCAACTCCTCTCATAAGAATAATTGCATCTTGATGTAGCAGAACTTAGTCTCTTATGTTTGTTTTGTTATATTCGCTTGCTATCTACTCAGTATTTTAGTACTTAGAACATTTAGTCATATTTTGTGTTAGCCAATGAACAGCTAGTCTTTTGTTAGGGAAGTACACTTCACTGTTTTGTAAGAATATTATTTTGTTTCAATGGAAACAGGTGGTACTAACCACTTTTTCAAAAAAAAAAAAAAAGATTTATTAAGGAAAGATTACCAGGAAGTTCTAAGAGCTAGGATAATGCTAGGTAGTCTCTTTCCTACAAAATATGTTTCATGTTTAAGAAAAATATTTAGTCTTTTAATTGATATTTCAAAATAATTATTTGTACTTGTATCAAAAATAGTAATTTTTTTCAAAAAAGAACTATAAAATTTGATCTCCAAGCACATTTTAACATAGAGCTAGATCATGTTGAAGAGTTTCACATTGATTAATGTTGTTTGAGCATTGAAAATAGAGATAAAGATGTGAGGTATGATTGTAACACGAAAACAATAGAATATTTCATACTTACTATGATAACTACGTTAGATATATCAAGAAAATAAGAATTAATAATAGATGATTTTAAAGTAATGGCTAAAATGTCTTTATTTTTTGTGCCTCCATCATTTCTCTATATATAACAAAAAAAATATAAATTATATTTTATTAGATGTAATTTATATTATTTTAATCTATGTTTATACAAAAATAATTAATTTTAGATTTTGTTTAATATGAATTAATATGATTAAAAATCAACGTCATGATGAATTATAAGCGAACATTATGTGATAAAAAGTAATTTCGATTCGGAGAAGTAAATCAGAGACGATGTGACTTAAAAGTTTCTAAAAAAATCCACATCCAAATTTTGCGCCTCCTCCATTGTTTTCCTTTCGCTGACGTCGGGCCCCACTATATTAGTCCTCATGCTAAAGAGCACCAACTTTTCCTCTATCACAGACACTCATTTTTTTTTATCATTTTTTCTTCTTTTCTTTATTTTATTGCATTATCATCCCCTTCCTTTTGTAAAAGTATGTAGTTTAATTATAACACTAATTTCATGAAACACTAGGTTATATAAATTTTCATGAATATTAATGTTCTATAATTGTCTCTCCAATTTCATTAAATTGGAGTCATGGAATTCAATTATTAAATTAACAACCTTCATTATATTCTTGTACATGAACTCAATTGAATTTGCTTCATGTATTTAGAGGATCGATGAGGATGTCAATATTAAACTCTTCATTTAATTATGCTTATCAAGAGAAATCATATTATTTCATTTGCTTATCAAATAATACTAGATAATTTATAAGTTATTAATCATTCATTTAGTCATGTAATAATATTTTTAATTATGGTGATATGGCTGATCTATCCAACAGACAACTTATATAATTAGTGGATTATATTTCTTTTATTTTAATGAGATTGATAAAGGAAATCACGAAGTACATACAACATCATGATGTCACGCAAACACCTTCGACAAGGCGTCGACCTTCAACCCGTAAATATCACAATGCCGTTGGCATGGTCCCGATATCACCGGAATGTTTACAACGTGCATAGACTCAACCTGCGGCATTGATGCTCAATAGCTATGTATTAGAAGTATAGTATAAATTAACAAGATAATGTGATGTGTTGTATTTATAGGTGTTTTCTAGGCCTAAATGCAAAAGTTCTCACATTAAGTTAATGCAGAATATTTTTATTTATGTAAATTATAATTAAATAATATAGAAAAATAGAACGAGTGAGTAGAAAATTTCGAAATAGAGACGGATTTAAAAAAAATATTTTAACACTAAAATTGTTGGCATCAGAATTAAATCTCAATTTGACACTAAAATTGTAGTCTACTTTGATATTTTAGATATGGGAACTAAATTTCATGTTATTTGATATGTCATCTGTTTCATTATTTTCCTATTACTTTTTTTAATTAACAAATAGAAGGCGTAGATCATGCAAAATGTAATAGTTTAAGCATTAAATTGAATCAAATAACGAAAGGAGAATGGCTATGACTACAAGGAAGAGAATTCCAAATTGATATGTGAATCTTCTTGATCAACTTTTGATGTAAAAAAATTCTCTTTCTGAAAACTTAATTTATTATGTTGGTTTTGTGGATCCAAATCTGCTGAAATCCGAGACAAATGAACAATGATCCTAAAATCTCTACAATCTAGATCCAGCCGTCGAACTGTTCCGAGATGCATGTCCAGAAAAAGTTGAATGCTCGGATTTCAGGAATTTCAGCTAATTTTGAATTTGAGCATATTAAAATTCTGATTTTGTGGTGTATTGTGACTCAAAAGTTAAAATAGTTTGTTTTTTCTACATTGTGTAGTGTGTACCGATCATAAAATTATTTTCTAAACTGCGGTTCTCATAGTACGTACTCCCAAGTAGTTAGAGACCATTGGATCTTATCAAAGCTCGTGCACGATTAAAATCTGACGGCTTACCGCAAATCATACGTAACCGTGCGTGTAAGATATATTGGCACTACAACGAAAATTTGGTTTACCCTCAGCATGGTGGGGTCCACACCTATGTGGAATCGAATCATAAGAAGCCACGTAGTGGGAGATGGAGAACTAGACTGGTCCTGCAGGAGTAATGGAACCTCTTTCGGCGCTTGGATTTTTAATCTTTTTCCCATGATACTCAGTTGAGAGATGCATGTTGCCAAATGTGAAGCAGAGTTGTCACAGGATAATAAATGGCCAGCTAGCATGGTGACAAGATTCGTATTTTATTTTCATTTAATTCGTCAAAAAAAACATTTTTTTGGTATTTCCAAACATATAACTAATTATTTGGTTGACCGAATAAAACACAAATAAAAAAAACATATTTCTTGAATTTTATGAATTATTTGTCGATTGTAGCAAGAAAAATCCATAAATATCGGTCTCAATTCTTCTTTACAACAGCATCACACTATTTTATTGGACCCCACCGCATGGGTGATGCATGGTATTTTGTATGTGACGCCATTTTATGCACTCTAGTTCACAGTGATAGTTCAAAATTTCCATCTACTTGAACTGGTGCACATGGAACTTGACTTTTGTTGAATGTGGATTGATTTTTGAAAAATTTATTAAAAAAGTTGGTTTTTGAAACACTTAAAACTTCTGATAGCTATTTTTCTGCCTCTATTGTTTTTTGAAGAAACTTAAAAATAATTTTTAATGTGAGTGTGGTGTATTGTAAAATTAAAAAATAATTCTGAATAATTTTTAAATTACTTACGAGTCACGAATTTTTGACCCGCCGAACCGAACTCAAATTATTCATTTGTCAGCAGTTAGGCAACTACAGTTGGTTGCATGTATTCCTGCTTACGATATGCCACAGAAGATCAAGTGTTACGAACCATTAGGTACCTAGCGGTTGCGTATCCTCTGAGATAACTCAATTTTTGCGTGACCGACGTGTCCGGTGCCTATTCGGAGGAATGTAGGGGGCCAGTATTATTTTAGCCTTGAGATTCGTGGAAAAGGTATTTGAACGATTGAGATATTCCAAAAAGTCACGCAAATTTTGAGATATCTCAGAGGATGCGAATTCGGCAGCTAGCTGCGTGTCTGGTCTTTTTTAATTTGTTTTTGTGGCTTCCTGTGAGTAACTTTCCATGTTGCCAATATTCCATATAATATTTTTTAAGAAAATCCTGGGCAGCTGATATTTAGATCTACTTTAATCACATATTTTGCTGGTTCATTGCTGCAAGTCCTGTCCATCTGATCATGATCATACGGACTATATTTTTTTTCTTTAGAAAAGATAACCCAATTGCATCATTTTTCACTCAGAAACAAAAAGCCAGATCTTTGTTTACTTTTTTTAAAAGAAAAAAAAGTTGTGCGTCTGATTAGAAAAATGGATATTTTTTGTTTGTTTTGTGATTAGTTTGTTATTATCTTTTGATTTATTTGTGATTAACATGTGATTTGTGTGGTCTAATTGCATTCTTGATGAAGTAATATTATTTTACAAGATTTATGTAATTTTCTGTTAATTGTTATTAAAATATAACACAATTAAACCACTGATAGGGTAAAAAATTTCCATTATTTTTTTATAAAATTATTCATATCCTTAAAAATAGAAAAAATTATATTGCAGTTTCTAATTTTCCATGAAGTATGGTACATCATAAATTCTTATTCACTAGTCATTTTTCTTGTGCTCAGAGGATCCGTACCAACAAAACAAAAAATATTGATGAATAAATATTTTATACTAGCAAAATATTGCTTTAAAAAAATAATGCAAACACATATCTTATAGCCCTTTGTCTTTTGGTAATGTCTTGGATGTATTGCAAACAGTTTATTTTTTTTAACTATTATCATAACACAGGACTTTTTATGTTATGTTCCTCATTATTTTATCTTTGTTTGATAAAACCACCATGAAAAGACAATTATTAAGTATCCTTCCATATAATTACTGTATTATAAACTTGAATTCTCATTATAAGAGAACAGTGTTTGATATACAGTTTACAGCAAATATACATGAAACTAATAAAAACTTATATATGAAACACTGAATTAATTAATCTCAAAAAGGGAAACATTTACTCATAAATATAAGGCTTCATAACTTTTCCAAACCCATTACAATATCACCTTCCTGTTTTCATAATTAATTAATAATGCAACTTAATTACTTAATTAAAAAAAACTCTTACAACACAGAACCAAACATTAATTAACGACACATACATAAAAATCAAAATTATTAAAACTGACCATAACTTGAAACCATCATCCACAACAACATAACACCTCTCTCTCTCTTTTCAGATCCCGTCGCACTCGAATGAAACATCACAACCCTTGATCGGCATCAAGGTCAATG
Organism: Carex arenaria; assembly: GCA_964058825.1. Lineage (NCBI taxonomy): Eukaryota > Viridiplantae > Streptophyta > Magnoliopsida > Poales > Cyperaceae > Carex > Carex arenaria. The sequence goes on along the minus strand of CAXKVW010000105.1, from coordinate 390,972 downwards.
TGTGTTTAGGTTTAGTAATGAATTTTGGCAGACGTGACAAGATTTGGCACATGCACGCGTTGTCGATTCCCATGAGACGTCTGCAGCATGGAGTGTCTTGTGGGTCGTCATCATGAATTGGGTGGTGGCGGTGGGACTGGTGGTGCTCATCCGATGGCTCAATTTCATTTATTGATCGTGTCACATTTACGTTTTGTCCGCCGGGTACTGCATAGCTAGTGGTGCACGCCTCGGTAGCAAGTGCAAATTGTGAAAGGCATAGGCTTTGTGCCTGGACTAGGGTCCCACTTGTCATGCGATGTGAAAAGAGTAAAAAGAGTACAATTATAATTGGAGAAATCTTCTTCATTTTTTGGAGTTTGAATGGAAGTGGTAATGAATTGGTGGGGAGGTTGTGATGTCATGAACATCTGAAAGTGGAGGTGAATTTAAATATAAGATTGAGAGAAAATTCAGGAGGGGTTTTGGTGAAAATTAGGGGAAGGAGGCGGTTTGTTTTGTGCAGAGAAAATTATTTAAAAAATTATATTTTTGTTAGGTATCAGATGGCTCACACTACATATGTGATCAATTTGTTTGTTTCTCTATTACGTAAACACCTCATGTGAAAAGTGCTTACATTGATTAATCCCTGTTTTCTGTATATATACAATCTAATTTATTTACAACAGTTCTATATACATGGCACAATGTCATGACTTGATGAGTATGGTAACTATAGAGGAGACTAAGTAAGATCCAAGATTAGGATTCTGAGGAATACAATTTTATGAAATGGAAATAGAGTAATTAAAAACAAAGGTTACTCAATGGGGAAGACGCGGGGGGGGGGGGGGGGGGGGGGGGGGGGGGGGGGGGGGGGGGGGGGGGTTGGGTCAGTGTTTCAAAAATTTTCTTGATTAATATAAATAAATTATTTATTTTCTTCTTGTTAGTTAAGTACTTAGAAAGGGGATATAAACAGTCTTTCTCTCCGAATTCATATCTTCTGAAGTCACTAAAAAATTGAGTTTGGATCCGGACCATTTGATAATAATCTGCATGGATACTAAAGGCTCCCCGTGAATTTTACCTCGTACTGAATTGGTCCGTATTCTGATCGAACTTGTATTTTTAGCAGACATGCACATGTCAGACATTTACTGACCAACTGGCACGGTACCGATAGATATCGCCAAAATTTGTTCTCTCGTAAATTTTCATCAAATAAAAATCATATCATCCAATATACAGAGGAACCGAAATGAGAACAGGTAAATTTTCATCTTGTAAACTTCCATATTGTCAGGTAAATTCGCTGAGCAAGATTTAATTGTTGTTAGTAAAATGTGTAGGGTACATAGGAGTGAAGAAAAACCTTTGTTTTGTTGGGTCTCAATGTGAAATTAATCCAATTGGGCCATCACCTCAGCCCAGATTTAGTGGCAAATCTACCGACATATAATCAATATTTCAATTCCACTGGACTTATATTTCGGATTCGTTATAAAAAAACAAAGCATCTATCGAATGATTTATTTTACAATTACAATTTTAATAAGAATTTTTTTTAATAATTATTATTAGGAGATGGTGTTAGTAATATCATCTGCGTGTCCCAAACTCAGCAAAGAAGAGAGAGAGAAAGAAAGAGATATATATGATTCTGCATGCAGAGGCCATTGAGTTAGTACTAGCATCGATTAATAAATTTGCTAGTAACAATGTCAATTAATTCTTCCCAGGGTACATTATCAAGATCAGCCCGTGTCTTCTGGAATGTGGCCCGGCCTCTCTCATTTGTGCTTTTTGTCTTGTGAGAGGCCCAATGGGCCTCTGACCCAATTGTGCTTTTCCTCAATTCCCAGTTTTATCGTTACAGTTTAGCAGTGTTAGCATTTTATTGCTCTGGTTATGCGCCTGACTCTGAAATTGGCCAATTCTGAAGAAGAGAGTAAAAATGTTGGATGGGTAAAGACGAAGAATATGTCTAAAAGCTTAAAAAAAAGGAGGGAAAATGAGTAGATAACACAGGCTGTAAATTTTATTTTTGACGCAGAAGACAATATGTGATGAATTAATTACTTTAGTAATAAAATAAAAAATAAACTACGACTGCTGAGATCATCTAGTAAGATTTGACAAATTTTCATACAATTAATGAGTTGTTCCAATTATAATTCTATATAATTTAATTTTCAAATTTTGTTATTGGTATACATAATACATGTGGAGTTGTCTATAATCAAATATATAATTAATTGATTTTATTTTTGGTTATACTATGTTTGACAATTAATTAGACTTTTGTTCAATTTTGAATGTTTGTACTGTTTTATATTACTAGATTATTTGAGTGTAATCTTTTTTGTCTTCACATTATTTTTGGCTAAATTAATTTTTATAATTTTTTTTCTATTTTTTTTAATACAAAACAAGTTTTTTTGAAGAAAAATTTCGAGTTGATGATCTCATTAGGCCGATTCCCATGATTTACCTAATTTCCTTTCCATGGTCAACTTACTGATTCCGCTTCATATTGTGCATATTGTGATTTCTAGAGCCATAGTTATGAACATAAACAAATTCTTCCAATTATATGAATATTTGTTGAAAGAAGCATAGTTTTGGATAAAAAAAATATTATAGTCAACAAGCAAAAGCATTTAGTTTGTTTCTTCAAGTTTTATATTTTTTTTCATTTTATTTTACAGAATTTATTTGTACTATTGCGCAGTAATTAGTTTGTTTATTTTTGCTTTTCTGGCAGACTAACCACAAACATTAGTAGCATATATAAATTACTCCAGAACATATTCCAAACTTCAGAGAATATTGATTTCTTTTTTTATTTCTTCTAATAAATCTGAGAAACCCAAAGATTAAAGGAGATGAAATAAGCTAATATCCTTGAAAATTCAATGGATAATCTCATAATTTAATCTTTGAGTAGAAAAGAACAAAATATGGAACTTGTTGTACAAGCTGAAAGGATGTTACTTATCAATAGGAAAGCAAAGCAAACACAGATGAAAGAAGCTTACAAAAGTGGTGCTAAGAAGCACGTAATGTAATAAATGCATACAATAAATTCAAATTGAACAGTATAAAAGTCAAACCAACTATAATGAATAAAATTAACTGGATAACCACGGAAACACTGATACAGAGGGAATATGCTTTATTCTCCATTTGTCATCTCTTTGTAGCCTAGAATTGAACTGATCCAAACAATGATGTACAGTGAACTCTTGAAGGTTCACCAGATATTGCAAGTCAGGAACTATCTGCAGCTTCCGGCATCTTTTCAGCACGAGTTGGTTGAGTATTGGCATGGCACCCTCCTCTATTTTCAATTCCTCCAAATTGCGCACACAAAGTAGCAATCGTTGCAAGCGAGCAAAACCTCCCCTAGAGCAGATCATCTGTTTACCATCAGCTGCATTTTTTCCAGATAATTTGAGTACCCTGAGATTTGGCAACTTCTCTAGTTGGGGCATTGGGTCTTCCTCAAAACAAAAGCGCTCAAGTGTTAGCTTAACTAGATGGGGTGGGAACATGGTACAGTCAACAACTTCTTGCCAAGGCCATCTGCCCCCCTCCAAGCTGATTGAGTACAAACGATTGTGGTTTCTGAAGACTGAGATGCAACTTGGAAATGTTATTTGCCTGCTTCCGCTCATTTCTAAATGGAGACAACCCAGATGATTTAGGATGCTTAACAAATTGATCAATGGTTCCCATGCAACATCTTCAGGTATAACAATCCCCAACTTACGAAGATTGGGGAAAAAAGGCAATTGTGCAAACCAATCTTGCCTAGCTCTCACCCCTTTTAATGTCAGTAAACTTTGCAACTCTGCTGTTGATGGTGGTCCCTCTGGAGCTGTTTCACAGAAAAAACAGCAGGTGATGTTGATATGCCTCAACTGTTTGTTATCCCAAAAGGATGGAGGCAACTCATCGTGAATTTTGCAAAACCATGCACGCACTATTTGAACATTATTCATATAGGTAAAATGAGATCTCTTTAAAAACCTACCAGTGGGTAACTGGCAATAGGGATATAAACTACATTCAAACCCAAAGTACTTCAAGGCTGTCCAATAGTTTGTCCCAGTTAAATATTCGTACGGCTCTGTACTGATGTGTAAAACTCGAAGTGTTCCAAACTCATTCAAATTTGGCACTTGTGCAAAACTTATCAAAGAACGAAGGTTGGTGCTAGCAAGTTCTATCATCTTATCATCATAATCGTGAAGTGCAACACGACGTACACCAGTGCTATAACTCATCAACTTGGTGTCTGTCTTCAAGACTACCGTCAGAAAATTATTCTCCTTGGCCTTTTGAATGGCTAGTTCCCGTAGGAGATTATTTATACGACAGTACTTGATTTTACCAATGCAAGATCTCCTTGAGACTTGCACCATGCACCTGTTAGTTACCACAAAAGTTGAATGTTACTTGCTAACATATATTTAGTGCGGAACTCAAAATATTTTTTGAACAAATTAATCCTGAGAATACAAGTACATATGATTAATTAGGTAATTATGATTTTTTAAAGATATATATATGAGTAGAACTAGGGTGTTCCTAAGTTCACCAAGCCTTTTTGTGAACTCAACTCTCAAACCTATTGAATTAACTTCAAACGACGAATCCAAACCGTTGAAATTATTCTACCTTACGAGTGATGCATCTACATGTGAAAATTTTAAAGTTTCAAATTAATTTAGTATAAAGTCAAGTTGTCAAAATTAGAAAGTTTATAAATTAATTTTAATGCATCCTTTTGAACTCTATATAAATTTAATTTCAAATTTTAAAATTTTCACATGTAGACACATCACTCATAAGGTAGAAGGATTTCAACAGTTTGGATTCATCATTTAAAGTCAATCCGATACAGTTCACAAAAGAGGTTGGTGAACTTAGGAGCACCCTAGTTCTAATCTACAATTATAGATATACATAGTAAAGTGAGTGAGTCTATGGTACTATGCATATCATGATTTAGTCCGTAATACAGTTCAATATTTCTTTTTTCAAAATCTTAATGGTCGATCCGAACCGTTGAACATTATTTCCATATGAATATGTACTTGCAGACCAAATTTTATATTTTTTGAAATTTTTTTACTATTTTTTAAGGTAGGTAGAAAATCACTGTTTTTGGATTGGCCAGAATTTTCAGATCAAGGAATTTTCAACCTACCTTAAAAAATAGTAAAAAAATTCCAAAAAATATAAAATTTGGTCTGCAAGTACATATTCATATGGAAATCATGTTCAACGGTTTGGATCGACCATTAAGATTTTAAAAAAGAAAATATTGAACCGTATTACGGATCAACCCGTGATATGTATAGTACCATAGACTCACTCTAGTAAAGTTACCATGCTTTGCAAATTAAAGTGAGTATTTTAATTTGCGCTCATATCTCTATTTTCAAAGTTCAAATAGTCAATATTGAAATATGCTTGAAGACCAAATTTTACATTTTTTAGAATTTTTTTACTATTTATTAACCCACCTTGAAAATCGTTGATCTGGTGGTCCAGAAATTTTTACTGTTTATCCTGATTTTCAGATTTTCAAAGTAGCTTAATAAATAGTAAAAAATTTTAAAAAAAATGTAAAATTTGGTATCCAAGCACATTTCAATATTAATAACATGTTGAGAAGTTCGGATTGACTATTTGAACTTTGAAAATAGATATATGAGCGCAAATTAAAACACTCACTTTAATTTGCAAAGCATGGTAGCCTTACTCATATATATATATATAGTGTTGAAATTGCCATTGGTTTTCATAATGAGCCTCTGTAACAAAAAAATTCAGAACGAATTGCAAATTAATATAACGTGGGAAGCATTGAATAAATAAATTAATTGATTATTACCTAGTAAGTTATATTTTATTTAAAGGCAATAAATTTATTTTGAACTTCATCAGTTTAAGGGATTTCATTGATGGAAAAGAAGAATGAAATTACTACTAAATATTTAGTAATTGAACTTCTTTGTAGTTTGCAAAAATAAATTTAGGGCTATCGGCAAATAAATTCTATCTTTGGTAAAAAATCACCATTAAATAAGCTAATATAATCTATGAAAGGATAAACAAACCCCGTTATTTGCCCATGATTACTTCCTCTTTATCACCGAGAAAGAAAAATAATGCAATAGAATTTTTGTATTTAATTGATTTTTTATTATTTCAATGATTTGCTTTAAAGGGAAATTGAAATCTGATTTCTAAATAGATATTACATATTAATTAACTAAAATTGAATTAGAAATTACTATTCCATCATTATGTGATTTAAAATTTAATCTGCAATTTTAACATGGGGAATTATTTTGATAAATATTGATGATTAAGATAAATTTACCAGTAACTACTATCATAATAGGCTAGAAAAATTTATATGTGTGTGTGTGTGTGTATAGAGTAAATCTAGGGTGTGACGTGCTCACCAAGAGGGTTTGGTGAGCACAACTCCAAAAATACATCGGATTGACTTCAAATGACGAATCCAAACCGTTGGAATTCATGTACTTCGTGAGTGATGCATGTACATGCAAAATTTTGAAAGTTGCGAATTCATTTGTTATGAGGTTAAGCGGTCAAAGTAATGATGAGAAATAAATATATAAAACAACTAATAGAATAACTTATTAAAATATTCATTACTTTGACCGCTTGACCTCGTAGCAAATGATTTCGAAACTTCTAAAATTTTACATGTACATGCATCACTCACGAAGTACATGGATTTCAACGGTTTGGATTCGTCATTTGAAGTCGATCCGATTTATATTTGGAGTTGTGCTCACCAAATCCTCTTGGTGAGCACGTCACACCCTAGATTTACTCTATATATATATATATATATATATATATATGTATATATGTATATAGAGTAAAGCTAATATGCACTTAAGTGCACCGTGCACTTAAGTCTAGGACCGTCGGATTTCTTTAAAAGTCGTGTAGCACGGATCTCAAAGCTAATCGTACGGTCCTAGACTTAAGTGCATATTAGCTTTACTCATGTATATATATATATATACACATATATATAGAGATGGGCTACGGTACTTCGCGAAATAAAGCGAGTGTTTTACTTCGCGCTCGTATATCCATTTTCAAAGTTCAAAACGTCGATCCAAACCGTTAGATGTGATCTCCATATTGAAATGTGCTTGGAGACCAAATTTTATATTTTTTTAGAATTTTTTTACTATTTATTAAGCCACTTTGAAAATCGCTGATCCAACGGTTTCACTGTTTGAACAGTGAAACCGTTGGATCAGCGATTTTCAAAGTGGCTTAATAAATAGTAAAAAAATTCCAAAAATTGTAAAATTTGGTCTCCAAGCACATTTCAATATGGAGATCAACTTGAACGGTTTCGATCGACGTTTTGAACTTTGAAAATGGATATACGAGCGCGAAGTAAACACTCGCTTTACTTCGTGAAGTACCGTATCCCATCTCTCTCTCTCTCTCTACACACACACACACACACACACACACACACACACACACACACACACACACACACACACACACACACACACACACACACGCACATATATATATGAGATTGACTAATATGTTTTTGGTTGTATTTCGGCCGAAATACAACCAATTCATTTTTCAATTTTAGAAGTCCAAAAAGTCGATCCAAACCATTAGATGTGGTCTCCGAAATACAACCAATTTATTTTTCAATTTTAGAAGTCCAAAAAGTCAATCCAAACCATTAGATGTGGTCTCTATATTAAAATGTGCTTGGAGACCAAATTTTAAATTTTTTTGAATTTTTTACTATTTATTAAGGTACTTTGAAAATCGTTGATCCAACGGTTTCACTGTTTGGTTAAGCCACCATTAGATCAACGATTTTCAAAGTGCCTTAATAAATAGTAAACAAATTTCAAAAAATGTAAAATTTGGTCTCCAAGCACATTTTAATATAGAGATCACATCTAATGATTTGGATCGACTTTTTGGACTTCGAAAATTAAAAAATGAATTGGTTGTAGACCGAAATACAACCGAAAGCATATTAGTCAATCTCTCCCTCTATATATATAAAAAAATCTCCGTCTCAAGCTTAGTAAATATCAAAGCATCACTTGAATTTCATTTGATTTGCTTCTATGGTCTTTTAACTAATTAATTTGGTCAAATTGAAGTTGATCATAAATGTCCATTCACATTGTTGAAATGTAAAATCAAACGCATCTCAATGATACATTACAAATATTCTTATAAAAATTAGGACTTAATTCGTCCCTGTACATAGATAAAAAATAAATAACTAATTGAAGTATTCCATAATAGTAAAGACATGACTTATGTCAAAACAAGAAAATAATTTTGAATTTACTATGTTGTAAATTAATTGTAACGTTTGATATACTTAAAAAAAATCTCAAAGAATTATTAAAACTCGATTAACAAAATTGAGAAAAAAAATCATCCATGACTGGAATTGGATTTGATTCATACAGAAAGCAATTGGAAATTTAATTAAAATGAAACTTAGAGAATAAGAAAAGCTTGAATATATTAAAACAAAAGGAAATAGAAGTCATTAGTATTATTTGGAATCTTGTTTTAGAGAGACAAGGTCCACGGAGATAAACAAATGTAGTGATATAATGTAACATTCCGTTACGTCAATTTTTTTTATAATAAAAGGGTAATAGAAATTCGGTAAATAATTAAATAAGGCTAACACTACTATGACATATTAAATCATTTGAAAATTGATTCAATTAAAACAAGACATTTATACTAATACTCTAAAATATTTCCATTTTCATATATTTAGAAATGTACAAATTTTGAAAATCAGGAATTGATTAATTGAAAGATTTAGAAAAATAATGACGGACAGCTGTTAGTATTTTAATCATAACTTTATCATACTAACTCCAACTGGAGCAAATTAGATATATTCAGAAAGCTTATTCCAAAACCTATGACTTTCATATTTTGTGTTTTACCAAATTAGGAATGTATAATTTATAGTATAATTTTAAAATCAGGTAAGCATCTCTGTTCAAAACTGCATACCCTTGTTGACCTTTTTTCTCATATCTTTTCACTGAAAAATTCAATTAAGGTGAAATCACCATTGAAATCATAACAGAAAATCCTACAGCTTTTATATTTTGAGTTCTCCCAAATTCTGAACAGATAAGTCCAGATATGTGGATCTTTGAAAAAAAAAAAAATGTAATAACATATATAAAATTATAAATGGTTTTCGATTTCAATGATTTGCTTTAAAGGGAAATTGAAATCTGTTTTTTTAATGGATATTCCACATTAAATAACTAAAACTGAATTAGAAATTACTATTCCATCATTATGCAATTTAAAATTTAATCTGAAATTTCAATAAATATTGATGATGGAGATTAATTAACCACTAATTACATCCATTAGGGGATATTTGTTCTTGATCTATTATAAAAGAAATCAAGAAAAAATAATATATAAAAAAAAAAATCTATGTCAAGCTTATTAAATTTTGAATCATCACTTCAATATTGTTCAGTTCGCTTCTACTGTCTTTTAACTAATTAATATGATAAAATTGAAGTCGAACATCACAGTCCGTTCACATTGTTATGTCAAAATGTCTTCCATTCAATACTCAATTTAAATTATACAAACCATATCAAATGTTAGTATTCATTTAAAGCAAAGACAACAATATCAATTATAAAATTTTACATACCCATTGAACCGAACTTATAAAAAATGGTACTGGTATATATCAAGCATTTTGTATTGTTTGAATATATTTTATATTAAATTTTAAGTAATCCTCAATAAATATTAAATATTCGATTTATAATATCTTTATTTGCAAAGAGTCAAAATCAATGCATTGGAAATTAATTTGTGCTTAAGTTTGAATTAATGTGAAATAAAATTCATCTCAATGATACGTTGCAAAGATTCTAAAATAAAAATTAGGACATCGGCCCTTTACAGAGATAAATTAAAAAAAAATACTAATTGAAGTATGTCATAATAGTAAAGATATGACTTGTGTCAAAACAAGAACATAGGTTTGAATTTACTATGTTATAACTTAATTGTAACATTCGTTATACTTAAAAAAAAAGAATCTCAAAGAATTATTAAAACTATGTTAGGAAGATTACAAGAAAGAAAAAATGACACACGACTGAAATTGGATTTGAGTCATATGGAAAGCAATTGGGATATGAATTAAACTGGAACTTAGAAAATAAGAAAAGCTTGAAAATATTAATACAAAAGGAAATATAAATCATTAGACAAGTGGAATTTTGTTTTGGTGAGACAAATTCCACGGAATAAAAACAAATAAATAATTGAGTAGTGATAATTTAAAAACTTAAGTTGGTAAAAGGAATTTGATTTAAGACCTTGCGTTTATTGTGATTAATTGCAGAATAAAAGAAATTTCATCATTTAACAACATTAAAAAATTGTGGGGGATCAATATGCTCATTGAAATATATTAATATCCTTATATCATTCTTGACATGAGAAAAAGAAAAGAACAATAAAGGATGATATATATATAGATATATATTGAATTTTTATTTGACAATACTGTGATTACCTAATTCATGAAGTTATTGATATGCTTTTCAAAGCATTATTACTATTCACAATTATTTGGAGGATATTGTATCTGCAAGTTTTTTTGATAAATAAAATAAACTGCTTACAAACAGAGCTTGAGCAACAAATGATAATTCATTGACATGAAAATGTTGGCTTTGCATTGCGGTCACTAGGATTAATTTTAAATTACCATGTGTTATGTTCTGAACATAGCACGGTGGTTGCTGTTTTGATGCCACTGGAGTTGCAAAATTTACAATTTACCAAAAGTAATTACAGAGATAGTTATGAGAATTGTTTGGCATAATTGCATTTCCAGTATCATAATGTGGATTTCAAGCAGAGAGTAAAAAAACCAACCATGTTTATTAAATGGAAACTAGAAAGACTATGTACAAGATAATTTAGTGATAATAAAATATAAAAATACCTTTGCACAAGTTCCTCCAAATAGCTTTCAGCAATGTCCTCCAGTACTTTTATCTCATCTTGTCGTATGAATCCTTCTGCAATCCATAATTGAATCAGAGTTGTTGCTTTGATTTGATAGTCTTCAGGAAAAACACCAAAATACATGAAGCAGGGCTTGAGAGAAACTGGCAAATCCTCATAACTGGTGGATATAACAACCATGAAGCTATTACCATCAGTTTGCCAATCCATTTTTTCAAACACCTCAAACCATGTAGCGTAATCAGGATTTTTTCTTGATAAGATTCCGCCAAGCACCACCAATGGTAGAGGCCATCCATCACATTTCTTGGTAAATTCAATTGCTAGGGGAAGTAAATCATTGGGGCATTCATTTGCAAATTGATTAGGAAAAACCTTCTTCAATAACAATTCTTTGCTTTCTTCTTCATTTAATGGTTTTATCTTATACATGTTAGATATAATATCAGCCTCTTCAGCGATCTGGATGAACCTAATAATAATCAAGACGCAAAACATAAGAAGCATATTTTATTAGAAGGAATTACTTGACAGTGGTTATTTAATTAGACAATCTTAACAATAGCCTTTTACAAAAATCGTGTCAAATTTAAAAAATTTTAAAAAAAATTATAGACGTATTTGTTAGGCATATAGATAGTCTAACTATCAGACTTCATGTAAATGAAATATTTGAAGTTGCATATTAAGGACAATCAATTTCGGACCTTGACAATTCAAATTATTTGATGGAGCACTAATTTACAATAAAAAAATGCAAGCAAACCTGGTAGAAATGTAATAATAATTTACAATAAAAAAATACAAGTAAACCTGGTTGTAATTAACACTAATTTACAATAAAACAAATGAAAATGCAAGCAAAACCTGGTAGTAATTAACACTCGACTTCCATTATTAGCATCAGAAAGGGTAGCCTTAAGTAGAGTCCATACATTATATCTTGGCCAAACATCATCCAATACAACTAGATATTTTCTCTTTCTCATGCATTTGTTAAGCTCAGTAATTAAATACTCCTCTCCCTCATTGTGCCTCTCTGATCCAATCTTCTTTAGCATCTTCATCAAAATATCAATCAACTTGTATTCTTGCGAAATAGTTAACCACATGGAGATATCAAAGTGCCGTTTAATTTCAACACTATAAAATGCATCAAATAAATTAATTAGATGATTTGTATACAAGTAACATCATATATATTTAATTTGCAATAATTTCTCCCTCTCTAAAAAAACATTTTTAGAATAAACAACCATTTTAGTCAATAACAGTACTATTCTCATCAGAGGAAAGTTACCTAGTTAAAAACTAAAGTCTTTATATTGTTTAGTATGTCTTATTTATACGTATAACACATTTTCTAAAGCACTGAACTCGCTATGTTGTTCAACAGTAGTTACCTTTTGTACACCTCTCTTGCGAGTGTAGTTTTTCCTGAACCACCGGCCCCAACAATTGAGATCACAACTCGCCTCGTATTATTTGTATCAATGAGCTGATCGACAATTGTTTTCCTTTGAACTTCGAAGCCGACAACCTCCTCTTCATATATGTCAGGATGAATGAATGGCCTTATAGGACGCTCGACAGAGGCCCCACTACTTGTTTCTTCCAGATCTCCTATTCCGTAGATCATTCTGTTTTCTTTAATTTCACAGAGCATCTGTTGGATCAGGTCAATCTGGTTACCTACTTTGGATTTCGCAATCAGTTTCATGGGCATCTTGCCCATCTTTTTGAGTTTGTTGTGAAGGCCTCCCAATTTACCTCCACCAACCTCTAGAAGAATCTTCTCTAATACATCTTCAATTAAGTACCCAACTTGCTGAACCTCATTCACCCATCGTTTTAACCTCTCATTTTTGTGGCGTTTTGTATCTGCATCATTCCAGAAAGACTGGATCCATTGGAGGTCGCGTTGAAACCGCTTGAACTTGTCTTGTACCCCGTAAAGAATGAGTGCTTCCTGAACAACCGCATCAGCCAACTTGCCAAGAACAAGGTTCACGATAATCGCAGCCATCTCTTTAATTTGTATTCAAAGTGTGCTGTGTAACAAATGAATCGGCCGAATCGGACCGAAATAGACCAGTGGCGATCCAATCTTTAGCTAATTTATGTGGTGGGATGATTATTACCCTATAACTTGGTGGAATCGGTGAAATCAGCGCTAAATCGGATTACTCATCTGAGTCTTGTACGAGAACTTGTGGAATCGGCCGATTTTGCCTGCCCTCCCTCTCTCTTCTCCGCGGCTGCCACTCCTCCTGCTCCGCAGCTGCCCCTCCTCTTTGCCGAGCGGTTCCTTGTGCTTGCTGCCACGGAGCGCGCCTCTTCGCCAAGCGAATTCTTTTATCCTTGTTACTTTCTCGGTTTCTCCTTTCTTGCTCTGTCGATTTATGTTTTTCTTTTGTTTTTCTTTTGTTTTTATTTTTTTTCTTTTTGATCGCTGTGTACAGTCTTTCAGTGGCGGTGGGGTTCTATTCTATTAATCAACAATTTCAATTTAGTCCTCCTGACGGAAAAATATTACAAAAACATTTCATTTTTACTAATTATACCTCTGTTTTTTTAAAGAACTTACTTTTTTGTACGTACTTTTGAGTGTATTAGTGAACTAGAACTCCAAATAAAAAATGAGGGGCAACTAATTAAAAACAGAAATAAAATTCATTTCTGTTTTTTTATTATGGGTCAAGGGCAAAGCAAGTTTTTATAGTTAAATACAAAATAACTTTTTTCAATTTTTTAAAACAAAACAATTTTTTTTCCGAAAAATTGAGTTTCATTATGATTCGGCAGATTTCTATAAATTCATCCTATTACTATTTTATAATCAACTTACCGATTCTACTTCCTATTATGATTTTCAGAACTATTTGAATGACAATAGAATACATATATAGCTACAAAAGAAATGAAATATCCATCACCCAGAATATATTGAACTGCTGCTTAATTTGTTTGCTCTATGGGCTATATCTTCTTCTATGTTCACAAAAGAGTTGATTAATTCGTTGCCAAAATAAAAATAAAAAAGGAATTGAAATTGCCATCAATACTAGATGCAATCTATTATAGCAATTATTTAATTAATTCTGTCAACAACATCCAATTTTTCTTTTTGATAAACACTCAAAAGTACTTAAAATAGTTCACAATTTAAACTGTATTATTCAAATATTTATATTATGCATATATTGTCTGGTAAACAAAAAGAGCAAATATGACTTTTTCTCCGGAATTCATCAATTATTGAAACCCAAATCAAGGAGTACCCTTCTATCAAATAAGAGTAGAACTAGGGTACAACTGGAGTGTTCTTAAGTTCACCAAGTCTCTTTGTGGACTTAACTCTAAAACATATCGAATTGATTTCAAATGACGAATCCTAACTGTTGAAATTTGTCTATCTTACGAGTGATGTGTCTACATGTAAAAATTTAAACTTTAGAATTAATTTTGTATGGAATCAAGCAGTCAAAATTAGAAGATTTATAAGTTAATTTTAGTACATTCATTTTTTTTACGATTTTTTTTACCACTTGACTCTATACAAAATTAATTCTAAATTTTAAATTTTTGTCTGTAGATGCATCACTCGTAAGATAGACAGGTTGCAACGGTTTGAATTCGTCATCTAAATTTAATTCGATAGATTTTAGCATTGAATTCACAAAGAGTATTGATGAACTTAGGAACACCCTAGTTCTACTCATCAGATAAATATGACTTTTTCTCCATCCAATTAATTAATAACGAAACAGAGACAAGTAACCTAATCTTAATTATACTAGTGCTCTCACAATTACTATTAATTGGACATTTATATCAGTAATTTAATGCAGGACGCAAATTGATCAACCAAATTAAAGTTACACCAACCCTGCCAGAATTAAGGTACCTAGTTCCGCCAGAGTTCTGTACTCATGTTGATTAACTGTGGAGAATTGATGTTTCTTTAATGTGGTAGATCAGCTCCGGACTATTCGATCGTTTAAAAATTGGGAAATATTTTTTTGGTAGAAAATAATGAAAAAGAAGACAGAGAAATAGAAATATTGCAGAGTTTGTAATATTGATTAAAAAACCAGTGCAAATTCTACCGATTCTAAAGTTCCAATGTTTAGAACAATATAGGTATTACCGATCCTAATTGTTTATTTGAATTTCTCCGCAGCCACACGATTTGTTACATACTCATTTGGAAAATTAAAATTAGACTTTAGAATGGTACTAATAGTACCGACCTAAAAAATTAAAGGACGTCTTTGTATCGGTAATAATAATTCCTATCAAAATAATTTTTTTTATTTTTTCTGAATTAGACTTAACCCTGACTGAGGGTCCTTCTTCTTCCTCTTTGAGCCTCAATACAACTACGTCAACGGCAAGCCGGAGATAATAAATTCATCAAAGTTAGATTTATACTTGTAAAATCAACAATATCAATTAATTATATAGCCAATTTCGGAGTATATAAATTAGACAAAATGTTTCGTATTTTGGCCGAAAAAATAGATCTAATATAACCACGGTCTTCTCCTCTCAAATATAAACTTATTCCAACAAACAGATTTGAATATGATCAACAAATCATGAAATATTTTTTTTAAGGTTTCACCATATTTGAGTTCTCATTTTCGAAAGGGTGAAAAAAACGAGTGAGAGGGAGATAGGAAAGGACGGACCACTCTAAAAAAAATAAAAAAATAAAAACAATGTTTTGAACAGTGAGAGTTATACCGATCCAATTTCCATCTACTCAATTTTTTTATTTTTTGCGACGCTATTTTTGTAACCGGCGGAAAAAAAAATAAAGAGGAAATGTTTGTGTTAGGACCGGTGATTTTTGTACCGATGTTAACTCATTTGATTTTTAGAATCGGTAGAATTTCTACCGTTCATTCTATCAATATTAGAATCCCTGCACTCTTTCTGTTTCTCTTTTTTTTTTTTTTCTACCAAAAAAATTTCCTAAAAATTGCATGGAGCATCCAAAGTTTTAAATATCTATTTAGAAATCCACTCATTTCTACGCTATACTGCACGCGTGCTGAGCAGCAAAAGATCCGAGTTGCAAGAAAACAAAACTCACATGGGGGAGTAATTCCAGCACATGGAGGGTCTAATTGAAGGCAGATCTGAAGTGGGGAATTTCATGTATAGCACTTAAAAAATTTGAAAATTACATATTTTCTCTCTAAAATTCATAATATCATATTTGAGGAGGGTTCAAATGCATCTTTTTTTATACTTCACATTATTTATCTTCGTTCTCAAAGTCTGAATAGTTGATCTGAACCATTCAACATGACCTTCATAATACAATATACTTGGAGACCAAATTTTATATTTTTCAGAATTTTTTACTATTTTTTTACATAGGTACAATATCACATTATCGGATGGTCTAGAATCTCCTTAAAACAATAATTTTGTACCTATCTAAAAAAATAGTAAAATTTTTCTAAAAAATATAAAATTTGGTCTTTAGGCATATTTTATTATGAAGATCATGTTGAGCAATTCAGATCGACTGTTTGGACTTTGAAAATGGAGATAAAAGATGTGGAACATATTGGAGCATAAAAAAGATGGTACATTTCTCCTCATCATAATTATCCTTCTAATCTTCAAAAACTAACAAATTAACCAACATTAATGTGTTTTATATTAATACTCAATTTAAATTTATAAATTATCAATTTTATCCGTCATTAATAAAATAAAAAAATATTGCATATTTAAAAAAAAATATCAATCTTCTAATTAAACAGTTTTTTAGAACAAATTGATCATTTCTCTACTTTTGACACTTACAGTATTATTTAGATATATGATTTTGTAAGCGTCAGAAATAGAGAAATGATTTATCTGCCTTTGAAAATCGACAAAAAAATTTTATTCATGAAAATTGAAAGAATATCTCTATTTTTACACCTATAAATTTATAGGATTCATTGTTCCGATTTAAAATTTGAATTGAAAACAATGCCTTGAATCCAAACTAATTTGTTGGTTTTATTCCTATTTGTTGGATTCTCTGTATGCAATTCGGTTGATGGAAACAATGTCATAGATTGTTCCTACCATGCAAATTGAAGGTGCTACACTAAATATTTGGGAGATTTAATTGCATCTCGTTAGAATTGAGGCCACTTCAGTTTAATCATTAAATGTTGTCTTTTACTATTTGTTTTTAGTGTGTATTTTTTTAATGGTAGAAATGTAGAGTTCTACAAACGGGCAGGGCGCCCGTGCACAGGCACGGGCGTCACGGGCACACGGGCACAACGGGCTAGGCATCATGGGCAAAATTTTCAAAAATTTTGCCCTGCCCGTTTAATGCCCGTGTCCGTCACGGGCGCGGGGCAGGACGGGCCGGGCACCGGGGGCAAGACGGGCAGGGCAAAGTTATTTTTTTTTTTCGGTTTTTTTTTTCTTTTTTTTGTTTTTTTTTATAAATCCAAATTCTAAATAATTATAAATCCAAATTCATACCAATTTAAATTCATTTGACATGGTTGTAACTCGATAATTTTTGTTATAATAAAATATAAATTAAAAATTTCTTAAATTAATTACTTTAAAAATAATTAAGCTCTTATTTTAAAACAATAGATTAAAAAATAAAAGTTACCCTCCTCTTTTATTCCGGGCTTGGGACCGGCTATGTAAAATAACATAGGCAGAGTTCTAACTTTTTTTTAGATTGCTACATTCAACCATTGATCGCTATTCCAACTCTACAATCGAACACACACATAAACTAATATGGAATCAACGGAACTAGTAAACTATATTATAATTACAAGATTGCTAGAGCATATACCTTTCAGTCCTTGAAATCAAACCAGAAAACAAAATGCTTGTATGAGACTTCTCCTGTGGCAATTGCACTTGCTACTGGTTCATTTCTCAGTGCTGAAAAGTATTTTTTGACATAAAAAAATTCAATTAAGATACTAAAAATCTTAAACTTAATTTTTGAGGCACTAAACGAAGTTTTTTGGCGATTCTGATTTTTCTGGATACCCGGGGTAAATCCCGGGCTGACGGTCACCACCGTCTCCTCCTCCCCTTTCCGAATTGGGGTCATACGCGCAAATCCGACTTTCCTAGCAAAAGTTATGGCCGTTTAAAGTTTAAAAAAAAAACGATGTTTCCGGCTCTTGATCCATTTTATTTTTTAAAGTTATGGCCGTTTTATTTTTTCTAATAACATACAATGAAATATTTTACTTTTTCTTACAGCCGCGAAAAACCTGATCTGAAAAATATTGATCCGGATTATTTGTTTCAGTCCTTCTAATAAACTAAATTATATATTCCAAATAAAATCTAACCTATTAGTACAAATTATTTGTTTCAGTCCTTCTAATATTGATCCGGATTATTTGTTTCAGTCCTTCTAACATCTTTTATTAACCTATTAAAAATAAATCCGAAATTTTAAAAATAAAATCTAACATATTCAAAACAAATCTAATTACTTCACATATTCAAAAAAATAAATCTAACATATTTTATTAACCTATTAAAAATAAATCTGAATTTCAAAAATAAAATCTAACATATTCAAAACAAATCTAATTATCTATATTTTTTAAATTATTTTATTCAGAAAATCTCTTGATTTAAAAATTCTTAATCATCCAAAACAATGATCTTCTATCTATTTGAAAAACACAATAAAGAAGTTACAAAAAATATAAAATGTTTCATATAAAAATCATATGTAATAGTCTATATTAATTGTTTGAACTTTGAAAACCGAGATATAAATTCATTAAATCCATAGCATGCATGGATCGAGATCCATTCGTAATATGCATATTACCGTAGCCTCATTTTAAGAGTCAAAATATCTGACTAAATGAATGAGTAATTAAAATTTTAGAGGACATTCTTCTTTTTTGCGAGGTACCTCATGAAATATATATATTGTAACAGATCATGCCAGTATATTAAGTTTGTCCAGAATAGACGAAAGTATCTAATAAGCACATAATTTGTTGTAAATACATTACTATAGCTTTTATTTGCATAAAAATATAGATGTATCTTTCAAAATATTATCTAATAATAATGTATTTATGTTTTATATATTATTTAAAACATAACTGTTACTTTTGATGATTGAATCAATTTAAATGTAAGTATTAGATAATATTTAAGATATGATTGTCAATTTTAATGGTTTAATCACTTGAAATGACTTCAAATTACTCAAACCATTTGTCATCCTAGTTGGAGAAGGTTTTATAATTGTTGCAGGTTTAAATATCATTTATATTTTTTGTTTGTTTTGACGATTTAATAACTTTATTGTGTCCAAAATTTATTTGAAATATCTAATATGCTATAACTGCTGTAAAATACACTAGTAGTTTTTGTTTGCACGAAATTTGCCCTGAACTGATTAAATAAAAATCAATTTTCCCAACTACAATAAAGCATATTTGTAGAGAGCAAACCATTGTAGGGATTAAAATTTGAATTTGAATTTGGAGGGATTAAAATTTGGGGGGGAATTTGAATTTGAATTTTGAATTTCGGAAAAAAAAAAAATGTCACGGGCTCACGGGCACAGGCGTCACGGGCACGGCGGGCCGGGCACTCACGGGCATTTTTCCAGAAAAACGTGTCTGGCCTGTTTAACGCCCGTGCCCGTGTGCCCGTGTGCCCGTGGATGCCCGTGGCACGGGCATGGGCAGGACGGGCACGGGCAGGGCACGGGCAGGTCGCGCCCCCGGGGGCAAAATTCGAACTCTATAGAAATGTAAATAATTTACTTGGATCATGTCCAGCATACTACTTTGGAATTTGGAAACAAAATATCTAATCAAGAGAACTTCAAAAAAAAAATTAGTTTGAATCGGTGACATTTTTTTCCGATTCAAACTTTTGGATTGGAGAGATTTTTATTAACGTAATAATAGATTTATTCTTTTTATGTGTCGTATTTTTTATTAATTTTTATGAACAAAAAATTATCTTAATCGACTACTTAGAAGACTATCATTATTCTAAAACATACTTACTACTTTTTAATTTTTAATTATTCTCTTGAAATTAATTAACAACGATAATACATGTATGGATACACTGTGTTTCATTGGAGATGTAAATCTACCACGCAACAGAGACAGGCAATCAAATCTTAATAATACTAGGATCTGACAACGTACGGCTATTTGTTGGACATTTTTTTTTTTTTTGGACATTTATGTCAGTAATTTAATACAGGACACCGATTGATCAACCAAATTAAAGTTACACCAACCCTGTCTGAATAATGTACCTAGTTTCTCCAGAGTTCTGTGCTACTTGTTGATTAACTGTGGAGAATTAATGTTTCTTAATGTGCTAGATGATCAGCTGCGAAGAATGCAAGATATAGGTCTTCTAATTGTTAAAGATTTTTTGTGTGTTAACTAAACTAACTACAACAATATTTTTTTTTTCTTGCGTGGATAAAAACAGTGGCGTGGTAAAGTAGAAAAAGGATAGGCAGTCGCTTACTTCTGAAAAAAAAAAAATTTGGACTAAGTTCTATAATAGATCTTGTCTATTTCTGAAATTTAATTTGACTATCTCTGATCCCGACTAAATCCTAAGTCCCAACCTACTAGTTCTTATTTCTAAGTTCAAACCCACTAGAGTTCGAACCTGTCACTTTTTGGTTTGTGAAAAAAGGATCGCAGACTATGCGGAGAGAGAGGGACAAGTCAAACTGAGACGATTTTGGCGAAGGAGGAGAAAAGACGATTTTGGTTGAGGTGAAATTGTCATGCTTGCTATTGAGACTGTTTTGGCAGTGTTTTCTTTTGAATTTTTCCAAACTGTTTCTATTATTCGACAAAATCTTGGTTTATTTGTTGCAAGTTATTTTATTTTGCCCAAATTGTTTCTACTTCACCTCTGACAAATTCTTAATTAATTTGTTGCAAGTTTTGTACTAAACTGGTAAACTCCACATATTGAAAAATAATTGTTATTGATACTCAATTGACATAAGTTCGGTTAATTTACATAAGATTTACATGATAGATATTATCATTATTATTATTATGTATTTCCTTAAAAATTGGGATGGTTAATTCATATTTATTTTTTATTTGTGCTATTTTAAACTTCAAGTTTTTAGTCCTATTTTTCTCATATATATTATGATGGTGATAGTTCATATCCAGTATTTTTAAGAACAATACAAGCAGTATTTATAGGCCTAAATGTGTTAATGTCCAACTATGCATTATACGGAAGGCCTACAAAATGAACAATTTAGACCTAGATTTCAAAAAATAAAATAAAATGAAGGGGTAATTTCATGTATATATTTTGAAATTTTGAAAATTACATATTCTCTCTGAAATACATAATATTATATTTATCCATTTAAAAATAAAAAATTATAATATGTACCCTTTTGGAATTTCAAAATCACACATGCATAATTTTCTTCTTCAAATTTAATAATATACAAACTAAAAATCCGATGAATTTGTGAGATCCATGCATTTGAAAGCTTGGATGTTCATGTTGTGCGGCTCCGGACTGTTCGATCGTTTAAAAATTGCATGCAGCAGAAATTTTTAAATATCTATTTTAGAAATCCACCCATTTCCACGCTATACTGCACACGTGCTGAGCAGCAAAAGATCCGAGTTGCAAGAAAACAAAACTCACATGGGGGAGTAATTCTAGCACATGGAGGGAATAATTGAAGGCAGATCTGAAGTGTATTCATTTTGGGGGGAATTTCATGTATAGCACTTAAAAAAATTTGAAAATTACATATTTTCTCTCTAAAATTCATAATATCATATTATCCTACTAAATTTTAAAAACTCACATATTAACCCATTTTAATGTGTTTTGCTATTAAAGTTCAATTTAAATTCATAAATTATCTATTTTATCCTTCATTAATAGAAAAATATAGCATGTTTTAAAAAATATCAGTCTTCTAATTGGACAGTTTTTAGGACAAATTGGTCATTTCTCTATTGTGACCATAGTAATACGGTTCCTGTTTATTCCGCGAATTATTTGCGAATTAAACATTTTTTAGCCAACAGCTTATCAATCCGCGAATAATACAACAATTTGCGAATTAAACGTTCAATTCGCGAATTATACGCGTATTTAACGAATTTTACGAATTAAACGCGTATCATTCGGAAAAACTCGTCGCTCTTTCACCCGGGAGAAGCTGAAATTTTTACCCCACACCAAACAAGAACCAGATCTTATGTTGACAGATATGTATAATTTTGTGTGTTGTATACTGAATTCGAGTATAATTTTTCCTATTTGGTATTGTAAAATTTAAAAATAATTCCGAATCATTCCCGAATTATACCCGAATTATTCTCGAATGACGAATATTTGGCCCCGCTGAACCAAATTCGAACTATTCATTTGTCACTATGCTTGTGACGCTTACACAGTGCTATTTAGATATATGATTGTGTAAGCGTCAGAAGTAGAAAAATAACCCATTTGCCCTTGGAATTCGACCAATTAAAAGACTAACAATATTCTGTAACATTCTTACTAGTTTTCATTTTTTTAATAAAATTAAGGTAAAATATGTACTTCATAAATTTTAAATGAGTTTTAATAGAAAAAACATTGAAATAGATAAATTTGTGAGTTTTTAAATTTAGAAGGGTAAATGTGATATTATGAATTTTAGAGAGGAAATACGTAATTTCCAAATTTTTGGGAAGGTCTCTCTTTCTCATTTTTTTCCACCCCTCATCCGGTCTCTTCCCTCCTTCCCTCCCCTCTCCCACTCCTCTCAATCTCACTTCTTAATTTGGTAATTTTATAGAAATTAATATTGGTTGTTAGCGAGGCAGTGGCAGATCATATATTAGAACTTACCTATAGCTCAATTCAAGCACGAATTTTAGTGCCATGTGTTAACGGAGAAATATTAATTACCACATCAAAACAACAAAAGCAAATCAGGAAAAGCTAGAAGGACAACTTGAAGATTCTTGAAAGAGGCAAATAAGGTAAACAATTTCTTTGTTGTCTTGAATCTTTCAGTGTTTAATTTCAACTTTCTCAATTTTAAATCGTATCATATTGTAATTATTTGTATTAATACTGTTACGACTACTGCTTTGGTGAGCACAGCACACCCTAGCTTTGCTCTGAAGATTAGAACTAATTAATAGAAATACAGTAACCCCAATTAATCAAACTTAGATATCAAAACAGATGGATTTCATTTTAAATTACGCATCACATTTACCATTATTTGAAATTCAAATTCATGATAAACTTTATTCTTAGAACTATAGTATTTTATAATTAAATAAAAACAATAGCATTTTAATCATCAACTAAATTGAAAGAAACGTTAAATTTGACGTATGGTATACAAATATTATCTAAATTCATTCCATTATGTATGTTACAATTTGTTCGTCCCGTAACCTTAATAGAAAAAATTGTTGTTTCTTAGGTCTGACAAACAATTACAATGAGCAACCATCAAAAGGATGTCGAGTTAAAGGCTAGCATTGCAGACTTTGTCGGACCAATTTGCATACGCCTTAAACAATTCAAAGAGAAAGTTCGTATGAATGAGTTGAAGAAAATCATCGACCAGATTGACAGAGAGGTCACGAAGACAAATGATGTTCTTGTTAGTAGAGGAAAATGGGACAGTGAGCTAACTGGTCACTTTGGACAGATAGAAAGGCAAATTGATTACTGGGTTGATCATATTGATAGGATGACGGAAAGGGATGAGTGCACTGCAACGACTGATCTAACGGAGGTTCACAAACAGTTGTCACAGAATCTGAGCGTGAAACCTCTAGAGGCTGGCACCATACCTCGTGAAAAGGCAACTGAAGTCGGGGAATCAGCAAATACCACAATAAGTGAAGTCGGGGAATCGTCAAATACCACAATAACTGAAGTCGGGGAATCGTCAAATACAGCAATAAGTGAAGTCGGCGAATCATCAAATACCACAATAACTGAAGTAGGGGAATCGTCAAATACCACAATAACTGAAGTAGGGGAATCGTCAAATACCACAATAACTGAAGTCGGGGAATCGTCAAATACAGCAATAACTGAAGTCGGGGAATCCTCAAATAGAAGTAATCAAGAGAACAGAGGCTCCGTGCTTCTAGAATATCTGAAGTCATTGAGCCCCCTGCTGAGGCAATACCTTTATAGCCTTAGCATTTTTCCAGAAAACACAGTATTGAAGAAAAGATTAGTGATTTATTGGTGGATTTGTTTGGGGCTTGAACCTTTCGAGGGACATAAAAGTAGAACAGTTGAGCAGTTTGGTGAAATCTTCTTTTTGGATCTGGTAGACGATGGCATCCTCATACCAAAACATATTAGAGAGCATAATAAAGTAATTGATAGCTACAACATTGAACCTACATTTCATAAGCAGTTGATATCTATCTGTAAGAAACATGGCTACATTATCTCCAAGAAAACAAAAGGAGGCACATGGCGTTTCTATGATAGTAAAGTACTACTAAATCCAGACCAGAAGTATCTCAATTCCAGCAACCTTAGCATCCAGTACATCTAGTACAACTTGCATCTGGTTCAACTTGGTAGGTGGTGTTACACAGAGACAGAGGTTAACAATAGGGTCGAGGAAACTAAATCTAAAGCAACAGAGTCAAAAGACCACATTGAGGAAACTAAGTCTAAAGAAACAGAGTCAAAAGACCACATTGAGGTCGACGAAACCGATTTCCTAAAGAAGTTGGGAGGACAGGTGACTTACCTGAGCCTACAAGGCATTTCGGGGATAGAAGAGCTTCATGAATCAATTGGGAAACTTGGAAACTTGATGATACTAGACCTCAGGGCATGTCATAATTTGCAAAAGTTACCACAGAAGCCAAGGTCCAGATTAAAACCAAATTTTATAAGATGGGCACTACCCCAAGAAAGGTGGTTCAAGAAACTGACGGTTTTAGATATTTCAGAATGCTACCTACTAGATCATATGCCTAAATGGATATTTGATGTCTCTACTTTAGAGGTGTTAAAGGGTTTTGTTGTTGGCGGCGAGGGAAACAAAAACCAGTCCCGTCAACTAGGTGATCTATCCAAAGTGCATAAGCTTAGGAAGCTTGGCATTAGATTTGCCAAGGGCATTTTTGGTCCCGAAAACATCTCGGGCTTAAAATCTCTAAAGAGCCTTTTGGTATTGACCATTATTTGGGGCAAAAGTAACTACATTTCAATACCATCTGATTCCTTCCCAAAGAATCTACAAAAATTGGATATCAGATGTTATCCAAATGATGTGGCAACAGAGATGCTGAACCCTGCAGTGCTAAAAAACCTGAAGAGATTATATATTAGAGGTGGGGCGCTAACACAAATTCCATGCAATGATAACTGGGAAGTGGAGATATTGCGCCTCAGGTTCTTGAAAAAATTGGAAACAATTGACCCGGATTCATTTAAAAATTTAAAGTACGTGCAATGTTTTGAATGCCCCAAACTCAAGAACTTACCCCAAATTAGGGGAGTCGATGCATAATTACCGAGATGAATAATCCTTTCAAAGTGATCACGCTTGTGGGACATCCAACCAGTTAACAATTCTATTTATCCTTGAAAACTTCTTCCATGTTCTATTTACTCTTATACTCTTTGTTATATGTAATATATCTCTTAACTTAAATTTCCTTTTTCTATTTATTGATAGATCTAGAGTTAATTATTTACAGTTGAATATTGTTCAATTTATATTTTCCTATCATGCCCTTACCATTTTTCTATGATTTAAATGTGCCACTCTTCAATATTGCAATTTAATTCCAATCAAAATCGAACGCCATCACACCTTGCAAATTGAGTGTCTTAATTTATATCTAACAAACGGACGTCTTGTATTTAGTCTTACAAAAGGATTAGTTGTCCCTAACAAGGTATAGGTCACTGTGTGTCAGTAGTTGATTCAATTACAAAATCTTCATAAGTGAAAATCATATAATTTTTTTATGAGGTTTTACTGAGAAAACAATTGGTCAAAATACTTTACTTTTATAACAAGATTGAGGATACTGTCTTAGTTAACTTATGCATGATTAGGACCTGTCATTTTTTGTTATTTATGTTTAAATATTAGATGTAATTTTGTTCTAACTAGTCGTAAACTTTATTTGTAGAGGGGAAAATGTAGGTCACAGTTCAGCTGTCATGTTCATCTTCACTATTGAGATAATGTATAATATAAAATGCGAAGTCAATGCCCAAAAGAAAAAGAATTATAAAATTTGTATTTAGTTAGATCCATGGAATTAGGATTACCTCAGGACAAAAGGAAAGAAACCATAAAAAAAAAAAAATCCAATAATACCCTTGCCAACTAAGAATATATTAAAAAGAAAAAATTGAAAATTATTTCAGCACCAAACATGCATTCCAGAAGTTTTTTTAGCAATTAGACTAAGCATCAGTTTGCAATTAAACTAAGGTACATGATAGTTCAACGTATGAGCGAAGATGGGAACCTTAACTACATCTATCTTCGAGTTTTTCTTATCTGCATAAAAATTTACACTGCCTAGCTAATGTTTAATTTCACACTTTCAACTATATTTTTCACTCCTTTTCCATTTCTTACCAACTTTTTGGAGCAGCAAATCTGGTCGTTACTTCCATTTAAAGTATATTTCTTATTTTTATTACATATTTTATTTTTAGGAAAAAGGAAAAACGAAATTAATAGTACAGTCCGTTATAAAAAAAAATATTGTAACCGAATATTAAAAGTTAAAATGTATCTTAATAAACATAATTGAATCAAAAATTTGAAATGTCAAAAAATTTATGGAATGAGAATGCCCAGCATAAATGAGCTTAATTAAAGAATACCAAAGAATCAGTAGCTTGTCATCAACTAACATTTATCTTTCAGTCCTTAAGAGGGAAGATGCATATCTCATTTATGTAAAATTGTTTATAAATGAATATAAGTAAGAAAATATGAGCTCATAGTTTGGAAGCTACTAGGATGACATTTGTTTCATTAGATTTAAAGAAACTGAAGAAGCCAAAAAGCAAATCACTAGCTTCTATGTTCATAGTCTAATTGTATGATGATGCCTTCTTTTCAACTGTCTTAAAGTATATGATGTTTTGATATAAATTTTTGTCATTAATAATTGTTAAGCAGTCTCTTTAATTTCAAAATATAATGCAAAAGTACAACTGAAATAGTCAACTATTATTAGTGTCGTCATATTATTTTAACCTGAGAGAAATAATTGAATTCAAAAGTATATTGGCAAGTTCATGGAAGATTTTATTGCAAGCAAGTTATGTGAAATAGGTCCGTCTTAATATACTTTTTTTTTGTTAATACAACTGATTGAAGGATATGTATAACTCGAGTTCATTTTCTAAATTTCGACTACCTCCATGTGTGTGTGTATAAATATACATATACATGAAAAAGTTGAGAAGGGTTCCAATTAATACATCATGTTTTTCATACTTCATCATATGCATGCCATATTTTATATTTTTATTTTCAAAATGCAAACTGACGATCTGAACTGCTCAACATGATATCCATACTAAATTATGCTTTGGGATGAAATTTGATAATTTTTCAAAATTGTTTACTATTATTTTTATATAGGTAGAAAAATATTGTTTTTTTGATAGGTAGAATATCCTTGTATGTATTCTGCAATTTTCTAATTTCTATCTAATTCTTGATTTTTTTTGTTCTTTTTACTAATGTAGATCTTCTTAATTATTTTTTTTTGTTTCAAAAATTGCTGGCCAAGAGAGATGCATTATTGGCAAAAAATGTGCAATGACAGTTTTACCAGTGATAGGCACTATTTCTCTCTGATCCGCAGCATCAAAGTCTAAAAAGCACGCGGTATAGAATATCATCACTTGCAATAACGCAAGAGCCGATGTCATCGGTAATGCGTTTGCTTTAAACTTATTAGAATTAATTAATTATGCAATGTTATCAGAACTGGACCGGACGTCGAACCGTTAAAGCTTCGGTTCAATGGTTCACTGGTCGAACCGGTGGTTCAACCGGTTCAATTGCTGGTTTTTTAAAATATATATATAACTTATTTTCTAAAAGCAAAGCTGGTTATATACAATAAAAGTATGTATATGGTTCAATAAAATAGACAATTCTAACAAATTCTAACAAAGAGTACATGCCAAAAATCATAGAGAAAATAGAAAATTAACAACATAATAGAAGTCCAACATCTAATTATCTGATATACTTGGCAGTTGACACATAATATGTTGCAAGTAGCTTCATAACACAAAATAAAATGTTTAATACTTCTAATAGCTAAGAAAATTAACTAGCAACAAAATTAAAATGCTAAAACTTATAAATCTAAAGCTAAGTAAAATGTCACTCAGTAACTGAAATATCATGGTTAGGATCTTCATGTCCTAGATCATCTCCTGCAGTTTCTCTAGCCTCGACACTTTCATTTCCTGCAGTTTTTCTAAAGCTTATAAATGCTAAAACTTATAAATCTAAAGCTAAGTAAAATGTCACTCAGTAACTGAAATATCATGGTTAGGATCTTCATGTCCTAGATCATCTCCTGCAGTTTCTCTAGCCTCGACACTTTCATTTCCTGCAGTTTTTCTAGTCTCTATATAACAACAATGATTAGGTTCTTATAAAATATATGAAATAGAAAAAAATTGAGCAAATACTATTGCATAATTGTATTTAGGCATGGTCTCTCACAAAAAAAAAACAAAAAAAAAAATCTATGCAAACTTCAAACCAGAAACCAAACCAAATTGTGATGGAAAACATAATGAAAAACAAAAAGGGAATGGGTACAGTTTTCTGTATTCTTACTTTGCTTTATGCCTTCAAAACCTGATAAAAGATTTATAACATGATTATTGTTATTTCGAAAAGTATTTGCGTACTTAATGTTTAAAACTTGAAAAAAAAGTCTAAAACATGATTATTGCTATTTGGAAAATTCTTAGCGCAATTAGTTTTTTTTTTTTAATTCTTTGCACAATCAAAGGATTGCACTAGAATTGCACTAGAGACAAACTATCATAAACAATTAAAGAATTGCACTAGAGAAACTATCTGGGAACAATGACAGGATAGTCTTTTGCAAGCAAATTAAGTGTAATTAGCCAAAAAAAAAATGGCTAAAACATATATAAACTTATTACTAGACAGTTGGACAGAATCATTGACAACTACACAGCTCTCATGCAAATCTTATTTTAGTTTGAGCATTTTATCGAACACTTTCAATGCATTCTTCTATTTGATAAAATCATCTCAAAAATTCAATCTTTTCAAGTACATGGACTACAAATTCGAATTAAATTATGAAATGAGATTACTTACGGTATTTGGTGCAGATTCTTTGGTGATTTCGTTTCAAGTCTAGTCTTCAAAATGTCCTTGAGCCACTGTGCAATAAGCCTCAATAAAAATAACAAGATTGAAGGAGAAAACCAAATTAAAGGAGGAATGAGAGCCAATTTCTTATTTCTTTCCATCTCAACCAGTTGAGAAAAGGGGCAGGAATGAAGAACTTGGCGAATTTGGAAGATGCACGAAATCCAATTTCTACAAGAGGAAGATATGGAGATATTATCAAATTACATTTGAACCGGTACTTTTACACGGTTTTGTCCAGCGATTTATAACTTGAACCGGCCGATAAAATCAGTTTTCACCGATACAACAACAGAAGCGATAATTTAACGGAGCCGAACCGGACAGTGACCGGTTCCGGTTTTTTTCGGTCCAACCGTCCGGTCCGGTCCGATTCTGATAACACTGTAATTATGTAATTGCACAAAGAAAGAGGAGGGGCCAGCCCCATTTCGGTTGAGGCCACATGGTTTTAACTTTTGGGAGCTGTCACTCATTAATCAAGTAATTTCGGGTGACGCGACACGCATTAATTAATTTCATAATCAAAGCTTTCTCTCCTTATCTTTCCAAACACTTAGTCAATATATATATATTTCTATTATCAAGGTTGGCCCATGTATAATCTGGAATGTGGCTTAATGGACCTGTAATCTTACCACTACCTGTGTTTTGCTTAATTCCAATTTTATGCTTAACAGATTGAGACTTGTCGGACCCTGAATTTTGTTACTTTTATATAATACAAAATGTTGTTTTCTAATTGAATTTAAAAAAAAAAATATAAAATCCAGCTGTATGTTTCAATTATATTACGTTACTTTAATTTCTTTTTACTAATTGGACAACTGAGATGAGAGATTAATTTATTTAAAAATACCAAATTTCAGTTGTATTGAAAATTAACCAGAATTTTTTATTTATAGCATTTACAAAATAAATATCCAAACCTCCCTGGGAAATGAACAAACACAATTAATTAGACATTTAGTTATTTTGAACCTAATTTCTACCGTGTGTTGATCTCAGGGGAAATGAACACACCATATTCAGGGAAAGTGTACCAGTACTGGCACATCTGCCATGCATGCTTCCTAGGATGACTAATTTGCAGAATTGCTCTCTAATATATAAACATGCAGACAATTCAGTTCAGTCAAAGCCTCTATAAGGAATGCATAAATTTCTATGAGGCAGCATCAGACATCAGTAATATTAATGTTTTTATCTGGATGTGCATCAACTGAAACAAGAGATCGGAGAGCGGGGGAGAGCGAATATTGATTTAACGCCTCAAGCTGACAAACCCAAAGAAAAAAATAGCTGAAATTAACTATTATCCTATAAAATTCATTGCATAATTTCATAATTTAATACGTTTAAAGTCCATGAATAGTTCTGAGTGGAAAATAACAAAGTATGGAACTTATCATACAAGCAAAGGATAGCACGTATTAATTAATAGAAAAAGCAAACACTGATGAAATAAGCTTTATAAATTAAAATTGGTGCTAAAAAGGAAGTTCAAATTGAACAGTAATAGAAGGGAGCGGGGAGCCAACTACAATGAATAAATTAATGAGAACGCGGTGGGTGCGATGTACAATTGTAAACTTTGTACTGAGACATATATATATGTTGATGTGATCTTATTTTTTTATAATAAATTAAGTTTCTGATTACAAAAATTATCAGACATTTGTATTGTATTGTTGTTTATATATGGCGGGGCACTTTTCGTAAAGCATCGGATTTTCTATAACTTTATTTTAGTCTGTAAAAAGTTCCCCAATATATTCCAACCTTTTACATAAATACAAGTAAGTCCATCAATAAAATTTACCGTCATATAAGTGAACTAATTTATGAAAAAAGGAATAAACATTTTTTACCCCTCTAAAAATCACTGCTTCTGGACTATCCAAAAACATTGATTTTGTACATATGTAAAAAAATAATAATTTTTTTTAAAACATATAAAATTTCGTCTCTAAGTATATTTTAATATGAATATCATAATATATAAGAAGTTCGGATCAACTATTTGAACTTTGAAAATAGAGATAGAAACATAGAGTATGGTGAGACACAAAACCAATAATATAGTGTAACTCTACTCATAATATATACAATAAGGAGTCAAAAAGAATATGGACTCATCTTTTAGGATAATCCATGCACTCCCGTCAAAAAGAAATCGTTAAATTAATCCATCCACTCCACCGAAAGTAATCCATGCACTCCCGTCAAGAAGAATATGGACTCATCTTTTAGGATAAGATATCAAAAGAATAGATATGCTCACGTTCTCACATCTTGTGTTCTGAACTGTCACACGGGGTTTTTAAGACAAGGAATCCTTCTATATCTTGCTTAATTAGTTTGCCAACAATGTTTATTAGGGAGATACAAAATAACGTTCTATTATTATGGCTAGAAAAAAAAAACGTTCATTACTAATCGTTTTATTCTCATACATAATGTATTCCATTGTCATTCTTAAAAGGCCACAATAACTAATTTTTTAAGGTAAGAAATGATTTAATATATATCGATATTAACAAAAGTAATTGTTGACATGTTAAATTTATACAATAGTAGTCCTTTTTTCAAGCACCATACCTTTGAAGAAATACTTTTATTCCATCGGATTAGTTAAACCAATATTCAATATTTGAATCTGTTAACCAATATTCAATTTGAAAATTAAAATTAAGGGCTGACATTCCATTCTAAATGCAGCAGATGTATCAAGTTGGGAATGAGGCCCGTGTAGGCCCAATACAGCTATAACAATTGTACGGAATTATTAGAGAAAGAACTAAAGAAAAATAGAACAATCTTATTAACTCTAACAATTCGAATGTTAGTAATATGTTGATGATAACCATTGATGGGGCACACGATATCACCTCTGAAGTATGGGACACATATAGTAATTTATAAGGTCGAATCATGAAAGCACGAACTAAAGGTGATGTAATAGAAAAGAAAAGAATAAACACACAATCGAAATCAATACTATTTTCATCATTTCTCTATTTTTTTTTTCAATTGCAGTTATAGGGAATAGATTTCTTGATTAGTTGAGGGGATATATATGCTAGATCTAGTACATTGCATTCGTCACTAGATGAATTAAAGAAATGTTTCATTTTTTTTTTTTTTTCAATCTCTCTCCTTTACATTTACGCAATGAAAAGAAGAATTCTTGAAAAATTGATATCTACCTGTCATGTGTTAGTAGGAATGTCAATTCGGGGATAATTTGGACTTTTTTTAGTAAATTGTATTTATTTTTTAAACATATGCCCTTAGGATTTCATTATGAGAACCAGAAACGTGTAAAAACTCGAATACACAGCAGAAGAAACACATTGGATAAGTAAAACTAATATAGTCTAAACTATGGATTCTAGATCTCTCAATTTGATTTGGGGAGTAATAAAGGGCTTATACTGGGACTTTTCACTGGTTACTTTTAATTGAACTGATAAATTAATTGGGCTTAAAGTGGGCCTATTTCTAGAATTTTTTTTTTTTTTTTTGCCATGTGAGCCGTGAAGTGGGCCTATAATTAGGCCTGTAATTTTGTTTAACAAGAAATAGACCAAGTGTAGAAATTAAACATCCATATCTAGACACGTGTGAGATCCATTCCATTGTACAATTAGATTGAATTTTAATCAAAACATAAGTTAGAACATGAACTAATTTATCTTGTTCAAGCATTGAAAAAAAAAAAATTTGTAACTAAATTTTTTGTAGGCGGACTACTCATAATTAATGTCTAACTTAAGATGTGAGGTTAACTCCGAGATTTGTTGTTCTTTATCAAACTTCGAGCACAAGTTGAACGTTATTAAAGTAAGATAAACCTCATTAGTTGTTGTTCGTACTGATATTTGTTTTTGCTCGTTGGTTCTAGGAATTTTCTTAGTGCATTCAAAAGACTCCAATTAATAATTTGCGTTCTGAGTGCAAAATGATTCACAATTCGGATCACATGTCCCAATAACTTTCGTAGTCAGTCATCTCCAGTCCGGTCTTCACATTGATATGCGTTAATAATGAAAGTGAAAAAGCAAGCTATTAAACACATTACTAAAATCAATAATATCAAATAAAATAACTAAATAAGAAGATATGACAAATTGGCAATTTTATTTTGTGAAAGTACGACCGGATCAAGTTCCTAAATAATTTATTTATAAACTAAAAATACGATATATACAACCAAAAGATATGGATAGTGGACAATGAGTATTGAACATAAAAAAATTAGATTAAATGTTACATTTCTGATAATATTTGACCGACCAACTCAAAAATAAAATAAAAGTTCTCTCTATATACTCAATTTAATCTCTTTACTTAATTTGAAAGTTAGAGCTCCATTTCATAGCAAATAACAGAATTTAGAAAGCTGGGATTGGAATAAGAATATAAGAGGTGTGGTCTACTCGAGTCTTCGTCCAAGTCTTCGTCCGACAGGAAAACAAAAGCACATATCCGCAATATATTCTACAATTATTATTGTCGACCCTGCTAGTCTAGAAATTGGCAAGTCATTTGGAGGTCAACACCAAATACAGGTCCCTAGTCATTCCGATTTTTTTATTAATACCTTAAAAAATATTACTAAATCTTCCCACGATTTTCAAATATTTTGGAAAATATGATCTGGAGTGATCCACTTTCATACCAGACCGTCCCACAGTGGACTATGGTGCATTGCAATATATAAGTCTCATTGTACCTGTAAAACGTTAGATTTGATGGTCAAGCAGTCGATCTAAATAACTCAACATGTTCTCCATTTTAAAATGTGCTTGGAGACAAAATTTTATATTTTATAATTTTTGTTTACTATTTATTTATAGAATTTTTTAAAATAGTTGTTTTTCGGAAATTTCTAGACCATAGAAAAACAACGATTTTCAAAAATTCTAAAAAATACAAATTTTTTTTCCAAAAAATGTAATATTTGGTTTCGAAGCACATTTTAATATGGATATCAAATTGAACGGTTTGAATCAGTTGTTTGGAAATTAAAATCGACGATTTATAGTACAATGTACAAGAGAGCCTATACATTGCAATGCTCCATGGCCCAACTCTCTCTCTCTCTCTCTCTATATATATATATATAGTGAGGGGCTAATATCAAAATATTTGTTCCTAGACCTTTGGAACAAATGTATCATTTTTTAACATTTTGAAAGTTCAAACAGTCAGTTCAAACCATTCAACATTCGATCTATTTTAAAATGTACATGGAGACAAAAAAATTATTTTTTCGATTTTGTTACTATTTATAAAAATGGTTTGAAAATTGATGTTTTTAATAATCCAGAATATTTTTACTGTTTATTAAAATCTGCGATTTTTAAAACTGACTTAGTAAAAAAATTCCAAAAATTTAAAATTTGGTCTTCAAACACATTTTAATATATAGATATCACAACTAACGGTTTGAATCAACTATTTGGACTTTGGAAAACCAATTGGTATCACCATGATTTCAGAACAAACGTTTTGATATTAGCGAACCTCTGTATACAATCAGAGTTATTGATTTCTTATATCATATATAAAACCATTTATTTGATAAAATGAAAATTACTCAAAATACACAACAACTTCTTTGCAAATGGTTGCTACTAAAATTACAACCAAATTTGTGAAAGCAGATAAGACCCTAAACCCCTCAATCCTATACTATTCTATTATCATTGAAAGGTCCTACCAGAGCCGAAACGCTGTGAATGTCTTCTTGCATTGGGCGAAGGCACACAAGTAATGTTTTGTTCATATTTAAAATAAATGTATCGTGATCTGCAAAGAAATTTAATATTTCCATAATGGCTCTTTTAATATCATCATCTTCTTTGTGTACGGACATTGATGAATAAATGGTTGATAGTTTTCTCAGAATTTAACAAGGCAGTAAATGTGGATCAATATTCCCAAAAACATTCAATTAAATTATCTACGGTAGAATTTAATTGCTCAACATCAGCCATTTATATATTATTATTAATTATCGAAGATCCTACAAGCGCACAAACCACCGTAGTAATTTTGTTTACATTTTACTAAAGAAGAAAATCACTGTAGTATTTTTTTTTTCTTTTTTGTTCCTTAATTTTAGTAAATATACCTCTATGTTTAAACTCAAAATGATGACAAACACGCCGTGACGTAACGTAATCAACTTTTTCTTTCATGTGATGTGACAAAAATGGTGGCAGATGATCACGTAACATGAATGGTTATGTCACGCATAGTCACGCCGTGACCATACATAACATGATCACACGTGACGTAACGTGTCGTGACATAAATTAATCATGTCAATTTTTTTATATTTTAATTTAAATTGTTGAAAATTTAGAAAAAATATATGAAAAAATGAAAAATTCTAAAATAAATAATGTTGCAAGAATTTTTTGTTTTTAGGAAAGACTGATGAGAATATGACATTACTTTAAAAATTTAAATTAAAAATAATAATAAGACTAAACTAGAGAGAATAAAAATCAGTATTACATGAGTACCAGTATCACTGAACCTACACTAAAGAAAAATCTGAATACTCTATACATACCAAAAAAGTTGGATACTCTATGTTTTATACCGTGACGTGACGTGATGTAATGTTCACGAACTACAGCAAAACAGAACTTCTGTGACCGGCATCTGTGACCGGCGCCTCCCTCGGTCGCAGATGACATTTTGAAAAAAAAAAACCAAGTATTGGCGACAGAGCCATCTGTGACCGGAGCCACAAGCCATCTGTGACTGATTTCTCCCGGTCACAGAAGAGTCTGCGCCAAAAACTACGCGCGAACTCCTCTTTTCTCCTCTTTCTTCTGTCCGTCTCCCGCGTTTCGGAGCTGACGAACCCTAAAACTCCGCTGACGATCTCCGACCTCTGATCTCGCCTCCATCTTGCCTCCGTCTCGCCTCTGACCTCCGATCTCCATCTCGCCTCGGATCTCCTGTGCTGGTCCGTTTCTCTCTCACCCTCTCCCTCTTGTTGAGTTAATTAAGTTAGTGATAAATTAAGCACGAAATGGTTAATTAAACGTTAAAATTCCAGTCTATTGTTGGTTTTGTAAGCCCTCTTGTTGAGTTTGTAAGTTTAATTTTTTTTTTTTTCTGTTTTTCGTTTTCCTGATTTTTTTTTTACCTTTTTTGTTGCTGTTTTTTGCTGTTTTCGATCTGTTTTTTATCTGGTTTTATTTTTGCTTTTTTTTTCTGTTTTAGTTTTTTTTATTTCTGATCTGTTTTTTGTTTTTCTGATCTGATTTCGCCCTTCAATTTATACGTTTTTTCTTTTTTCTTTTGCATTTTGTTTCTGTTTTTTAATATGTTGTATTTTTCTGATTTTTTCCTTTTTTTGTTCGTTTTTTTTTTTTTTTTTTCTGTTTTCAATTCTCTGATTTTTTTATATGTTTTTTTTTTTCTGTTTTCAATTTTCGTTAATTAATTGCATTTTGTGCAAGCTGGTTTGAGCCAGATTTCAACATGTACGATTTAGGTTTGAGCTTGATTGCATTTTTCTGTTTTAGTTTTCTGTTTTAGCTAAGGTGCAATTAATTAACGAACCTTGTTAAGCATGAGATGAGAATAATTCAAAAGTAATAGGCCTAGCACAATTTTTTTTGTTAATAATAAGCCCAATTATAAGTTGTGGACTGAGAGTCTGATAGAAATAATGCATGCTTGGATGATAAATTTCTGTGAAGATGGTCTTACCAATTTGCAAAAACTTCGATTAATAATATATAGGCCTCATTTGTTTTTCGTTGGTTCTTGACAATAAAGCACTCGTCAATTAGAATATCAGACTTAAATCTTTCAAAATGTAATTACCCACATAGGTAAAGGTTGTTATATATATTGTGCTGATTTTTTACTTATTAGTTATTAAGTTGATAATAATAAAATACGCATAATTAATTAAATGTTATTAGCAAGTTAACTTCTGACTGCAACTTACAATTTTGGCACTTCTAACAAACAGAACTTACCAAATTAGGCGCCGAAGAAAGATAGCAAGATAGCAAGGCACAATTTTTTAGCTAAGTTAGGCGCCGAAGAAAGATACCAAATTAGGCGCTGAAGAAAGATAGCAAGATAGCAAGGCACAATTTTTTTACCAACTTACAATTGTCCAACTTACAAGTTATTCTGTTTTAGCTAAGTTAATCATTAATTGTGTTTTTTTGTTTCTCTAATTAGGCGCCGAAGAAAGATAGCAAGGCACACCCTCCCTCTTCCTAGCCCAACAAGCCCGGTGGTGGCAAACAAAAGAATTAAGGTACGGTTTTCGAATAAGTTTCATGTATAACCAAATGAATAGTTGTATCCTCTCAATCAAAGTAACCAAATGTAGATTGCCGGATTTGATTTGTTTATTCTCTTATTCGAAGTATGGATTGAACCTGTTTAATATTGCTTTGTGATTTAGGTTAATTTTGTTTAATTGAATTGCTTAGGTAAATTTATTTTAATTTAATTGAATTGCTCGTTGAATTAGAAATATTAGTATTGTTTTATTTTAATTTAGTATTGTTCGTACCGACACATACCAGAAAGAAGATGGGGCAATTTGTTTCAGCGAAGGCGCAAAAAGCACAGGTAACATAATATAACAATCTTTTAATAATATTTCTTTTTTTGTTGTACATAATTTATTATTTTATTTTATAAATATTGCAGGCAGAATACGATCGTGATATGAGTGCAAAGTATGGGCCTGATCGAAACCATTGGCCTCCTTTTGACGCAGACATCTGATACAACAACACAGATAATAATGCTCATGACGATAACTATGGTCTCGGTGCTTTAGGTAATGTGCACAATTTAAATTGTAAATTAGTATTACTATTTGTATAGTACACTGATTATTTTATTTTTAATGTTTCAGGGAAGACGAGATCGATGTATCGTCTAGGTGGGCCCCAGACTTCTTCGTCATCAAGATCACAATCGCAATCGCAATCGTATTCTTTGGCACCACCTCCTCTAAGGCAGGAAGACATAAATACAATATCTGATCAGGTGTTGAGCGTGCTTCAACCACAGATGACCCAATTCATGGATGAGATTAGGCGTACCATATGACGTTCTCCATCTCATCAGGTACAAAATTCAATTTTTGTGTATCTTTGAATCTAATTAAGAGCATCAACAAAATAAGAACACTAAGTAAAGCCACAAATCACAGGGAGGCTCTAGCTCGCATCATGCATCGATCCCTGATGCTGAAAATAATGATGGAGATGACTGGTCCGGCGATGACTTATCCTAGATATTTTGATATTTTCTATGTAGTTGGTATGTGTTTTATATGTCGGATGTTTTAGACATTTCATATTTGATACTTCTGTAGTATTTAGATATTTTATATTATGTATTATTTATGAATTGCTTGTAGCGTTACGTACCAATTAAATTGCTTGTGAATTGTTTTTGAATTTGTTGAATTGCTTGTTACGTTATTATATTTGAATTGTTGAATTAATTGTTTGATACGATTTGTCATGAATGGGCTTGAGAATAATAAATGAAAAGAATGGGTTCTGTCGTTTGGTACAATTCGTACCGGCCAATTGGTGAAAAGGAAAAAAAAAACAGAAAATATAAAAAAAAACACTTTTGCGACCGATTTTTACTCATCAGTGACCGATCAATCAGTCTCTGATGAGTTTCAGCCACGTCATCATACGGTATCAGGGACGGATTATAATCGGTCGCTGAAGACTCTTTTGTGACCAGTGACATTATCATCTGCGACCGGTGACGTCATCGTGAGGGTCATCAGTGACGGAGCAACTGCGACCGTTTGATCTGCGACCGATTTACCCCTTCTGCGACTGATTTTATCAACTGCGACCGGCGCCCCTATCATCTGCGACCGATTTGGCCAGTCGCAGATGATGCCTTCTGCTGTAGTGACGTGACGTGATATTTCATAACGTGATTGGTCACACTGTGATAAATTTTCTTCTCAAGTCACAACTCAATAAGACGAGAGAAAGCGACATATATATCATCCAAGAACAAAGAAGGAGACATAACATGTGAAAGCATCTTACATAGGACATCAAGTGCAGTAGGACTTGACTATAGCATGCACGTTTTTTTCTTTTGTTCTTTCCAAATCACATGTTATGGGGACTAACAATTTAATGCAACTGCAGAGGAGCGTAATGCTAAAAGATGAGTCCATATTGTCCCACATAGTAACACATACTTTAATTTTGATTTTGATCAAATTTGGACCGAGTAAAGAATTCAGTCTTGCGGAATTTTCTTTAACAATGATCTCTATTTTTAATTTTTAACCATAATATATTTTTGTTTTGAGAATTCTAACAACACAATATATATTGTATAAATGCATGTGTTCACAACTCATTTTCAACTTATGTGTTCAAATATTTTAGTAAATAATAATTATATTAATCTCCACATTTTTGTTCCCCCTTGGAAGGTGGTACTATAGTCTCCACTAATTATATGATTCTCCTTTTTTAGCTTTTGCACTTGGTCCTGTGTAAATCTTCATAGGTATAAATACTTACAAAATAACAAATTAATAATTGCAAATTAAGATATTAATACTTGCATGCGTAATTTGATATGACCACTCTTTTTTCAGTCCCTCAATAGTCTCCGCGTCAACATTCCTCTAATAAAGTAGTGTAGACCCTGCACCCTATATCAACTTTCCCTAATAGTCCTTGCGTCAACCTTTCTCTAACAAAAATAGTTGACCACATAGGTATAAATATTTCAGTACATAGGTATAAATACCTATAATACTTGATATTAATACTTTCAGATGTCAGTCAATGTCATAGGTAAAAAATAATTGCAAGTATAGGTAAAAATATATGCACGATGAGATATAAATACTTGTGTGACGGCGAGCCCGAAAATACGTCATCATGGATCTCATTTGAAATAGAAAATTGCGTAGAAAACGTTCGTAGTTTTAGGTTAGCTAAATTTTGTCATAGATGTCAGAAATGTGGACGGAATTGAATGAAGTAAAAAAAACCATCTCTAAAAACGTGTCCTCAATGTAGTTGGAGAGGTAATTATGTATGTAAACATTGGTCACCTTATAGGTATAAATACTTCCGTATATAGATATTAATATTTTAGAAACAAAAAATCAGTCCTAGAGGTTTTGTGGTTCCCAAAATAGTTATAGTAATTATAGTGCAGAAATAGTGCGGGGATAGAAGTGGGGTGACAGTTATCCTGATCCTTTAGTAAAATACTGAATTTTCTAAATATCAGTAGAACTGACTAAAATAAATTTTTAGCAGTCGAAATGCATGTGTTTAGAATAAATTGTGACCACGTTGCGAAATTATACGAATTCGACTCTGCTGCTTTTATTCCACAAAAGCAGGACCCTGCTTTTGCCATCTCAACCATTCAAATTCGTTGAGATTTGTGCATGGAAAAGTTTATTTATCGAGATACGTGAATAGAAAATTTTGAACGGTTTGGATGGTAAAGCAGCAGAGTCGGATTCAAATTATACATAGCTGTTAAATCATTTAAAATAAAAATAATCACTTTTTTTTTTTAAAATGGATATAAAGAAGTCAAAAAAATGAATACACAAAGGATACGTTTGGATTGTCACAGAATAGTGCTATTCTTAGAATAGCAATGCTATTCTAATTCAGGTTCATCCAAACAACCTTACTTACTATTCGGAACAGTCAGAACAGCTGTTCTGCTAACTCAGCTAAAAGTTGGAATAGCTCCTGCAGCGACTTTTTTCTGGTATTGGATCGGACCTAGATGAAGAGGTTAAGAAATTATTTTGTCTTATTTGTTATATAATAGCAATAATTATTATTGTTTTAGTAATTAA
Organism: Carex arenaria; assembly: GCA_964058825.1. NCBI lineage: Eukaryota > Viridiplantae > Streptophyta > Magnoliopsida > Poales > Cyperaceae > Carex > Carex arenaria. Next base: position 349,531 of record CAXKVW010000105.1, on the reverse strand, counting down.
AATGAAATTAATTAATTCATGGATTTGATGGTTAGGTACTGGTATTAAAATGAAAACAATTGATGTATTTGAAATGTAGGATCATGAAAATAATATTATATTACATTTAATATTTAAAATAATATTATATTACATTTAATATTTAAACTAATATTATATTACATTTAATCTAATATTTTATTTAATACTAATCTAATTTTTAAAATAATATTATATTACATTTAATATTTAAACTAATATTATCTTACATTTAATATTTAAACTAATATTATCTTACATTTAATCTAATATTTTATTTAATACTAATCTAATTTTGAAAATAATATTATATTACATTTAATATTTAAACTAATATTATATTACATTTAATCTAATATTTTATTTAATACTAATCTAATTTTTAAAATAATATTATATTACATTTAATTTTTAAAATAATATTATATTACATTTAATATTTAAACTAGTATTATCTTACATTTAATCTAATATTTTATTTAATATTAATCTAATTTTTAAAATAATATTATATTACATTTAGTATTTAAACTAATATTATATTCCATTTAATCTAATATTTTATTTAACATTAATCTAATATTTAAAATAATATTATATTACATTTAATCTAATATTTTATTTAATACTAATCTAATTTTTAAAATAATATTATATTACTTTTAATATTAACTATTCTAAACAGTAGCTATTTCAAATATGCAATTAAAACAACTTTTTCACTATTCCGAATAGCTTGGATTAGCACTGTTCTTAAACAGTAGCTATTCTTATTTACTATTCTAAACAGTAGCTATTCTAGCTATTCTAGAGTGCATCCAAACGTACTCTAACTGACTAACATTATGCCATCATAGCTGCTGCATTCATGCATTTATGGGCTCTTTCTCTTATTCAAAATAAAATTTTACATGGATGATTTTTTCTGGAAAAATAAAATAAGATGAATAATTTGTTCTTGGATGATATATATATGTCGTTTGAAGGGAATTTCGAATAATTTGAAAAAGACTCGAATAGTGCGTGCTGAGTGCAAAATGATTCACAATTCGGATCACACGTCCCAACTTTCATAGTCAGTCATCTCCAGTCCGGTCTTCACATTCATATGTGTTAATAATCAAAGTGGGAAAGCAAGCTATTAAACACATTACTAAAAACCAATAATATCAAATAAGATAACTGGATAAGAAGATAGGAAAAATTGGCAATCTTATTTTGTGAAAATAATACCGGATCAAGCTCCTAAATATTTTATTTATTAATTAAAAATACGATACAACCAAAAGATATGGATAGTGGACAATACGTATTGAACATAAAAATTAGAATAAACGTTACATCTCTAAATTAATACTCGATATAATCTCTTTACAAAATATGAAAATTAGAGCTCCATTTCATAGCAAATTACAAAATTTTGATATCTGGAATTAATGGAATAAAAACATAAGAGGTGCGGTCTACTCAAGTCTTCGTCCGACAGGAAAACAAGAGCACATGTCCGCAATAAATTCTGTAATTATTATTGCATGTGGACCCTGCTAATTCCCAAGTCATTTGCAGGTCAACACCAAATACCGGTCTCTAGTCATTCTGAATTTTTTTATTAATGTCCTAAAAAAAATTATTGAATCTTCCCTTGATTTTCAAAAATTTTGAAAAAAATTATGACCGCCCCATGTAGAGCGATCCACTTTCATACCAAACTATCCCATAGTGGGACGTTTTACTATAAATTTTTTATTTTTTTAGAGATATTTTGTATTTTATAGAATGATTGTTTTGTCTATACACACTAAATATCTCTAAAAAAAATTATAGCAAATCACCTCACCGTGGGACGGTCAGGTATTGAAGTAGACCGCCCCCCACAATGAGACGATCAGGACATTTTTAAAAATAAAATAAAACTGAGAGTATTTTTGTTATTTTTTTAACACAATACAAGTGTTAGTAATCAGGACCTTCCTTTATCACATTCACATTCACTTTTTTTGCTATCACATTCACATTTTTAAAGGGGACCTTCCTTTATCACATTAACCTATGTTAGTAATCAAAGTGGAACAACACAAAAAACACAATACGGTTCTATGTTTATTACTGTGGACCATGCTATGCTGGAAATTGGCAAGTCATTTGTAGGTCAACATCAAATACAGTTCTGCAATCATGCTATATTTTTTAAGATTTTTTATAGTTAGTACACAAGGTGCCCCTAACAATATTTGTATTAATACATCCGTGTGGTGTTCGACCCGATAGTCTAACTTGGGCTGAGTTAATGCATAATTCCTTTCAAGTAAAGAGATTAAACCACAACTCAGTCTAGTTAGTCTGCCGGGTTGAACATCACATGAACGTCCCACTGGTCTTCTGCTTTTCTGAAACCGATAGCATTTTTTGATCCATAGTTAACTTGAAATGACAGGCCGATCCTCCTACAGATAAAAATGTTAGTTATTAAAATTGAAACAAGTTTAAGAGAAGAAAGTAAAAAAACTACCAATTAAGTAAAAAAAGGAACTATCTAATATTTTCCAAGAAAAAACTCCTACAAGATACCACACCAGTAATAATAAAAAAAAAAAAACTAAAATGATAAAAAATTGCCATATGTTTCAGAGGAGTACCTGTACATTGAAGTAACATGACAAGTCAAGGTAAAGTAAATAAGGAAAAAGAGATAAAAACTAAGAAGTCAGGGGAATATCATTTTACAATTGAACAAATTATTCAATCAATCATACTATAAAGTTTAGCACGTACCAGTAAGATTTACATGGTATCATGCATTTGGCTTGGCATTCATATGTAATTGTCTTAGCCAAGAGGATAAATACTGACCTAGAATATATTTGTTCCCTATCGGGAATTACACATTCATTTTTTTATTAATATATTGCTATATTTATTTCAGCAACTCACACCCGGCTTCATCAACTAACTACTAAACTAAGTAGTAACAAGGTCTTAGCACCAATTATGCATCATCAGCAGGCACCAGCAAAACACAAGAACCAGATTTGTTTCATCAATAAACAATAATTATTTCACATTACAACACATAGTACATTCAGCCTTCAATAATTTTACAACATACATCATTCTATATTTGTCAAATAGTTCAAAAGTTGCTAAGCATGCCTTGATTCAATTATTTTTTTTAAGGTTAGTTGATTTAATGTCTACTAACAATTCTATTGATAAAAATGTATTAACAACGAGTCAAGTGACTCTAATTCATAAATCTATACCTTTATTCTCACGAAAATTAGTTATTTGCTACTTCAAAACCTTCAAATCTGAAAAATGCCATCACAAAACTATAAATCTGAAAAATGTCACTCTAAACTTAGTTAATTCTTAATTATGTCAAAAATACATAATTTTTATACTTTTTTTATTAAAAATTAACTGAAAAATACAGTTTTGATATACGTATTTCTATATTTCTCTATATACCCTTTAGACCCCTCATTATACGTATCTCAAAACTGTATTTTTCAGTTAATTTTTAATAAAAAATAAAAAATTGTGTATTTGTGGCAAATTGAAAAATTAACTAAGTTTAGAGTGGCATTTTTTAGATTTATAGTTTTGTAATGGCATTTTTCAGATTTGAAGGTTTTGGAGTGGTAAATAACCAATTTTCCCTTAATATTTATGTTTTAAATTTTGAGCTAATAAAATTTTCAAAACAGATGACATGGTGAAGACAAAAATGAAGATATTTATCCTGAAATCATGTTTTGTGTATCCTTTCCTCGGTGTCATGTAATAGACATCAGTCAACTAATAGTTGAGGAGGTCAAAGCGTTCTGTGCATTATAGCTTTTATTTTATTTTTGGTTTAGATATTTTGACTCTTCAATGACTTTGATTAATCGTAAATAACCTTTTATTTTAATTTTTGTTCATATATTTTTGTATTGATTTTTGCAATTTCGGACAATTAGCATTCGGAAATTTCTTCAATTTATAATTGGTGAGTGAGCTACAATACTTTGTACAACGCAGGTATCTATATTATAGCTTTGTTTTTAAATTCTAAATTGTCGACACAATCTGTTAACATAATTTTGGCATAAAAATATACATGAAAACAAAATTTTATATTTTTTGAAATCATTTTAACATTTTTATTCAGAGGGGTAACATATTACCTGATCTAAATATGAACCATACAAAAATAGTAATTTTTTATCTATCTAAAAAATTAATATTAATACTTAAACAAGAGCAAGTACTTAACGATAATTTTGTCCCCCAGTTCTGTGACCGCTTTATTGGTCAATTGCTTGAAAACGACTTACAAGTAGACGCTTCTGGTGCCTTATCTCCTCAAATCCACAACACAACTCACTGGCAAAGAAATACGCCCAAGTGAGCTTCTCATCTTCTAAGCAAATAATTTGTTTCTTTAGCCATGCACATGATTAAAAACTTTGCTTTGGCTTTTCTTCTCCTCTTAAAAATCACAATTTCTGCCATCCAAGAAGTGGAATTTACATTCAATGGATTCACCAGCGCAAATATAACCCTAGACGGTGTAGCTTACATCGAGTCCAATGGCCTTTTGAAGTTAACTAATGACACGCTTCTAATGAAGGACGGTCATGCCTTCTATCCCTCTCCAATTAGCTTCGGCAGGACCACCTCTTCCTTCTCAACCACATTTGTATTCGCAATTATTTCGAAGGACCCTACACTCAACGGCGATGGGATGGCGTTCTTCATCTCGCCCTCGAATAATCTCTCCACTGCCTTGCCAGGCAAATACATGGGCATCCTCAATAATCAAAACGATGGCAATCTCACCAATCATATTTTTGCCGTTGAGCTTGACACTTATCAGAACGATGGATTCAACGATATAAATGGTAACCATGTTGGCATTGATATAAATAGTTTGAAGTCAAGCCAATCGGCGCCTGCTGGCTATTATGCCGACGATTCAGGTTCTTTTCAAAATTTGAGCCTTTTCAGTCGTAAAGCGATGCAATTATGGGTTGAATACGAGAGCCAAGAGACACTAATTACTATTGCCTTATCTCCTATTGGAAAGTCTAAGCCAAGAAAACCTCTACTCTCTTATAAATTCAATCTCTCAAATGTTTTGAACGATTCAATGTACGTTGGTTTTTCTGCTTCCACTGGCGCTTATTATGGCTCTCATTACATTCTTGGATGGAGCTTCAAATTAAATGGACCAGCACCATCCATTGACCTATCAAAGTTACCAAAGCTCCCACGTACAACCCCCAAAGGCCGAACAAAAGTCTTAGAAATAGTGATGCCTTTCGCTTCAGCGGCCTTTATTCTTATTTTAGTCGTTTTCCTTTTCCTCTATGTGAAGAGGCGGTTTAAGTACGCAGAACTGATTGAAGATTGGGAAGTTGAGTTTGGTCCACATCGCTTCTCATACAAAGATTTGTACCGAGCAACCAATGGGTTTAAGGAAACAGAGTTGCTTGGAAGTGGTGGATTTGGGAGGGTTTACAAGGGGGTATTACCTGTGTCCAAATTGGAAGTTGCAGTCAAGCGAGTCACACATGAATCTAACCAAGGTATCAAGCAATTTATTGCAGAGATTGTGAGTATTGGCCGGCTCCGGCATAGAAACCTTGTTCAATTATTGGGTTATTGCCGGAAGAAAGGGGAGCTCCTTTTGGTTTATGATTACATGCCAAATGGGAGTCTTGACAAGTATTTGTATGGTCAAGAAAAACCGATCCTCAATTGGATCCAGCGATTCAATATTATCAAAGGAGTAGCATCAGCTCTTTTATACCTCCACGAGGATTTGGAGAAAGTCGTCATCCATCGAGACGTTAAACCAAGCAATGTTTTATTAGACTGTGATTTAAATGCTAGATTAGGTGACTTTGGCCTTGCAAGACTATACGATCGTGGTACCGACCCTCAAACTACTCTTGTTGCTGGTACAGTGGGTTATATTGCCCCAGAGCTTACGAGAACTGGCAAGGTCACACCTCTCACTGATGTGTTTGCCTTTGGTGCGTTCCTACTAGAGGTTGTTTGCAGTAAGAAACCGTTATACCCCGGTGCACAAGGGGAGGAATCTATTCTAGTCGATCAGGTCCTAGAACACTGGAAATTCGGATCGTTTGCCGATATTGTGGATCCGAGATTAGATGATTGTTATGCAGTAGAGGAGGTAGATATGGTGCTAAAAATAGGTTTGCTTTGCTCACATCCACAACCTAGTGCCAGGCCGAGCATGCGACAAACTGTGCAATATTTGGAAGGCGATGTACTCCTACCAGATTTATCGGCAATATATATAAACCTTAGCACGTTTACCAAGCTTCAGAATGAAGGATTCAATTCTGATGTTTTGTCACATCCCTCTACAATGACATCTTTCTCTGGTTTATCTGGTGGTAGATGATAGAACAGACTCTTTGTTTTCTAATTTTTATTTAACTGATAATATTGTGTAATCAGATGATATAGTATATAACGTGTGTATGTTACGTCACAGCCCTTATTATAAAAAAACAGAAGATTGCTGGAGGTGAATGACAGCCCTTATAATGTACAAATAAATATATCACTCGTGTGCATATAACAATTTATTAAAAACACTAAGTAATTCAGTCAGGCGCCTTACCTGACTGAAGTTCAAGGAATCGCCTTACACTAAGAGCTTTTTTGCAGCTACATCAACAGAACAGCTCCTTTTAGGTTTTCTTGAGCTTCTATGTTTGCACATTATATATGAACATGGTAGAGGTTATTTAAGTAATTAATTATGGTTAGCCCACGGTGGATTGTGTAAGAACATACAACAGGACTATATATTAAAAAAGGAGGGTTCAAATACTTGCATTTTTTGTGTCTTCACCCCCTTCATTTTTAAAAACTTTAGTAGTTCAAAAGTTAAAAGTCAAAATAAAAACTTAGATATGATATATATCATTTTATCTATATACACTTAAAAAATTATTATATTTTAACTTTGTTGTGTTTGTCATCAAAGGCTTGTAAAAAATATACTGACGTGAATAATTTCTAGACATTCATTTTTCAACTTATTAATTCACATAAACAAAATCGAAATGTAATAATTTTTTTACGAGCATGTAGTCAAAATCATATAGATCACTTTTAGCAGTGTTATTTTAATATTTATGTTAGAAATTTTGAATTATTAAAATTTTTAAAAATAGAGGCATAATATACAGAAGCACAAAAAGTAGTAACCCTCATATTAAAATCATGTTTTGTGTGTCCTTTCCTCGGTGTCATATAATAGACACAAGTACAAAACAAAACAAAAATCTGTGATAGATCTGGAATCACTTCAAGCATCAGGTCAAGTAACTAAAAGTTGAAGAGGTTTCACGTGGCCTTGTTAAATCGCATCTTTAGCCTTTCGATAATGTTAGGCAAAAGAATCTAGATATTTTGACTCATCTTCAACGACTTTGATTGACCGTATATAACCTTTTATTTTAATTTTGGTTCATATATGTTTATCTTGGTTTTTGCAATTTCGAACAATTAGCGGGCATTCGGAAATTTCATTAATTTATAATTGGTGAGTGAGGTTACAATACTTTGTAATCCGTAGGCCTCTGTATTGTAACTTAGTTTTTAAATTCTAAATAGTCGATACAATCTCTTAACATAATTTTCGCATAAAAATATATTTGGAGACAAAATTTTATATTTTTAGAAAACATTTTACTATTTTTATTCAGAGAGGTATAATCTTACCTGTTCTAAATACGAACCATACAAAAGTAGTAGCAATTTTTTATCTATTTAAAAAAACATTAATACTTACACAGGAGCAAGTACTTAACGGAAATTTTGTCCCCCAGTTTTGGGATAGCTTTATTGGTCAATTGTTTAATAACGACTTTTCTGTACGCTGAATTGTACAAATAGACGCTTCTGAAGCCTTACCTCTCACATGAATAAATAATATACGCTCACTTTATATCCCCAAACCCACAACACAACTTGCTGGCAAAGAAATACGCCCAAGTGAGCTTCTTACCTTCTAAGCAAATAATTTGTTTCTTTAGCCATGGTCGTGATTAAAAACTTTGCTTTGGCTTTTCTCCTCCTCTTAAAAATCACATTCTCTGTCAGCCAAGAAGTGGAATTTACATTCAATGGATTCGCTGGCACAAATATAACCCTAGACGGTGTAGCTTACATCGAGTCGAATGGCCTTTTGAAGTTAACTAATGACACGTATCTAAAGAAGTATGGTCATGCCTTCTATCCCTCTCCAATTCGCTTCGGCAGGACCACCTCTTCCTTCTCAACCACATTTGTATTCGCAATTATCTCGAAGGACCCTACACTCAGCGGTGATGGGATTGCCTTCGTCATCTCCCCCTCGAAGAATCTCTCTGCTGCCTTGCCAGGCCAATACATGGGCCTCCTCAATAATCAAAACGATGGCAATCTCACCAATCATATTTTTGCTGTTGAGCTTGACACTTATCAGAACGTTGAGTCCAACGATACAAATGGTAACCATGTTGGCATTGATATCAATAGTTTGACGTCAAGCCAATCTGCTCCTGCCGGCTATTATGCCGACGATTCAGGTTCTTTTCAAAATTTGAGCCTTTTTAGTCGTAAAGCGATGCAATTATGGGTTGAATACGAGAGCCAAGAGACAAAAATTACTGTTGCCTTATCTCCCATTGCAAAGTCTAAGCCAAGAAAACCTCTACTCTCTTATAAATTCAATCTCTCAAATCTATTGAATGATTCTATGTACGTTGGTTTTTCTTCTTCCACTGGCGCTTATTATAGCTCTCATTATATTCTTGGATGGAGCTTCAAATTAAATGGACCAGCACCATCCATTGATCTATCAAAGTTACCAAAGCTCCCACGTACAACCACCAAAGGCCAATCAAAAGTCTTAGAAATAGTGTTGCCTTTCGCTTCAGCGGCCTTCATTCTTATTTTAGTTATTTTCCTTTTCCTCTATGTGAAGAGGCGGTTTAAGTACGCAGAAGTGATTGAAGATTGGGAAGCTGAGTTTGGTCCACAGCGCTTCTCATACAGAGATTTGTACCGAGCAACCAATGGGTTTAAGGAAAAAGAGTTGCTTGGATGTGGTGGATTTGGGAGGGTTTACAGGGGGGTATTACCTGTGTCCAAATTGGAAGTTGCAGTCAAGCGAGTCACACATGAATCCAACCAAGGTGTCATGCAATTTATTGCAGAAGTTGTGAGTATTGGCCGGCTCCGGCATAGAAACCTTGTGCAATTATTGGGTTATTGCCGGAAGAAAGGGGAGCTCCTTTTGGTATATGATTACATGCCAAATGGGAGTCTTGACAAGTATTTGTATGGTCAAGAAAAGCCGACCCTTAATTGGATCCAACGATTTAAAATTATCAAAGGAGTAGCATTAGGTCTTTTATACCTCCACGAGGATTGGGAGAAAGTCGTGATCCACCGAGATGTTAAGGCAAGCAATGTTTTATTAGACACTGATTTAAATGCTAGATTAGGTGACTTTGGCCTTGCAAAACTATACGATCGTGGTACCGACCCTCAAACCACCCATGTGGCAGGTACAATAGGTTATATTGCACCAGAGCTTACGAGAACTGGCAAGGCAACACCTCTTACTGATGTGTTTGCCTTTGGTGCATTCGTGCTAGAGGTTGTTTGTGGTAAGAGACCGTTACACCACGTTGCACAAGGAGAGGACATGATTCTAGTTGATCAGGTGTTAGAACACTGGAAAGTCGGATCATTAGCTGATATTGTGGACCCGAGATTAGGCGAATGTTATATAATGGAGGAGGTAGATATGGTGCTAAAACTAGGTTTGCTTTGCTCACATCCAATACCTAGTGCCAGACCGAGCATGCGACAAATTGTGCAATATTTGGAAGGCGAAGCACCCCTGCCAGAGTTATCGGAAATACATATTAAATTTAGCTCATTTTCAATGCTTCAGAATGAAGGATTTGATTCTTATGTTATGTCATCACATCCCTCTGTAATGACTACATTGATTCAGAATGAAGCACCCGATGTCATCTCTGATTTATCTGGTGGTAGATGATAGAACGGACTCTTTAAAGAATTTTTATATGTTTTTTAATTTTTATTTGTCTGATAATATTGTGTAATGACTCCGGTTGGGTTTCATTTCTATATCCTACTTAACTTGTTTTGGACTAAATATTTCGTTGTTGTTGTTGATAATATTGTGTAATCATATGTTATAGTATTCAACATGTGTATAGTAAATAAATGATTGCTGGAGTTTAATGACAGTCCTTATATAAAAAATAAAAAATAAAAATAAAAAACATATATGAAACAAATAATAGATATTTTGATACATAAGACACACGAAGTAGCATTTAACACGATTGTTATATATGTTGCAACTCCAATTGCTTTTAACTTCCGACGTCAGACGATCTATCTTTTATTTTTTATTAATTTATATGTAATTTTGTAGTAAGATTTTCCTTTCAAAGAATATCTCTCTTTCCTCTTCGGCAATATATCTTATGATTCCTCTGTCCAGATTTGTCTCGTTCTGCTCTGTTCATTGCTTAGACCATTCTCTCTTTCTCGCCGCAATGCGTGCACCATTGATCCAAAAGGTGTGAATACTAGTTTTTGAGAGGTACTTGTTTTGATACGACTTAACTTTTATGCTAGTTGAAAGAAGATTTATCTTTTACTATGTTTTCATTAGTAATATATTCAAATATAGAAGAAAATATGTACCCTAACAAGGAAGGTAGATCAGGAGCAAGGGGTATACCCTAGGCGCCATAAACTCTGATATAAGAGGAGGATGTTCCCTATTGTAAAAGTATGTACTCAGATTTTTACCAATGAAATAAAATAAGAGTGAGAAGGGAGTTTCGTGAGAGTTGTGTATTATTTACTTTATTTGTCGTAGGTTGTCAACTTGAACTGAGAGTAGCAGGGATTTTGAGAGAACAGAAAATGTGTTCACAGCAAATGGCTTGCTCACTGCATATCCAATGTTAATTAGACGCAAATTAAAGTGCTTTCAGGAAAGGAATCAATTATTGGTGTTTAGAACAATCAATCAATCTCCTTTAGGAAAGCTAATAAGAATAATATTCTAAAAGTAGGAATCAATTATTGGTGTTCAGAGCAATTAATCTCAATCAAATGGGGCCGCCGGAGAACAATAAAATTAAAAGAGCATTAGCAAATTAAGCAATCAATCATCGCCGTACTGTGTTTTTCACGAGTCAGAATTAAAATTAATGGACAAATTTCACGAATCAAAATTAAATTGGGCCTAGTCCATGATAAAACATTGGCCCAAATTATTTAGGGCTTTTATATATAGTAACTAGACTAAATAACGGTGATGATGATTATGGTGTTCAAGAAATAAACATTTCTCCGAAAATCTCAATTTGTCTTGAGCTTCGAAATTTCTCACTGTTTTTACTTGAGCTTCCTTGAAGTGGCACAGGGTGGTGGCAGAAAGGGAAAATTTGAGCAAATTGTCCAATAAAATCTCAGATTTTGAGATGACAGCAAATTTGTTTCTCAATTAATCTATTGTTCTTTACAGAAAACATTGAAATTTTTTATGGGGGTGATTATCAACACAACGAACAAAATAGATTAAAGAAACGGAATTAATAATAGTATCTGATTATTTGTCGCATAATATTATTTTTTTGCATTACTGTACATTATTTTAAATAAACTAGTCAAGGACCCACGCGTTGCAGTGGAGATTAAAAGTTTGTTTTCATCAATTCAGTTTCAATTCTCATAGTTGAGTTTATAATTTTTCAATGTTTGAAAATTAAAATGTCATCACTTTCTATTTTTTAGAAATTATCTTTTTTTTTTTTTGAGTTCCCTAAGTCTGGAACTTTTGTTCATTTTTAATAAAAAATTGAAATGACTTGTGCTGAATAACTAAATAAAGTTGCAGTCTAATACAATTATTCTGGTGCATCTACAGTTCACATATATATATCAAAGGGAAACAATAAATTTCAAAGCTTGGCATTAAAAAAAGGTGAAATTTGTCTTAATAATCTTAATATCTCGGAGCAAAGAAACCAATCAATTTGGCTGATGATTATAATTCAACAGTTGCCAATAAAAATAAAAATTTGTAAGACAAATTCCTTTGATCAACTATTTCTTTGAAGATTTTTGTTGGTTTTGGTAGTGTTATAAGAAATCCAATTTACCACATTGCTAAACAAAAAAAAAGTATTTATTCCAAAGATATTATTGCATACATTTACATAGAACTCAATATATTAAATACAGATAGCCTCAACAATGTAATACAAGAGAAAACCATGTCCTTATCGTTGACCAAGTTTATGTTATAAATATTTGATATTTTGGGACAGGGTCAGAACAACAAAATATTAAATGATGAAAGCCTCTATATTGGAAAGACAGGTAAAAGCACTAAGAAAATATCAAAATAAACAACCAGCTTATATAAAATCCAACTATAGAACTATTTACTTAGAATGTCCTCAGCCCGCAGACAAATCTTTCTGAAGGCCTGATCCTCATCATTCTGAGATCGGCCTACCACACCTCAAACACTCTGTGTGTTTAAGTTCCTCAGAGGAAATCTATAGTATAATAGCAAACAGAAATAAACTATAGCATTAATTTCAAATCAGCACATAGTTATTGATGAACATTCTTAATTTTAATTTCAGCAACAAATTTGTATTTACAAATTTGTATTGTAAACACAGGTTTCCTCTCGTATGAGTTGTGTATTTTACTTGCTTGCTGCATTATAACATGTTGCCAATGCTACTTATTTACTAAACCACTTAAAAGTATAATAATATTGATACAATGGCTGAACAATATACAATAGAATCTAATATGCACTATGCATAGTACCGACCAATATGCACTTTGAAAGCGAAGAAATTATTATATTAATCCATAGCAATAGGCACTATGCATAGTACCATAGCCTCACTCTTATAATGCTTCCGACAGCAGTTACTTCAAAAAAAATATTTAGTAAAAGAAAAAACATACAACAAAATCTATTTGCATTATATCTGTCGGTGCTATGTATATACTACTCTAGAATACACCAGATATGTCAGACCTATATAAAGAGAAAACAAAATAAAATGATACAGAGAAATCTAGCAACTTTAGAATATATGGATATTAAAGTGATCAATTTTTTTGGAATATATATGCTCACTGAGATGCTTCAGATCATGTAACCTTCGTAAAAAGGGAAACTAATTGTTAATACTAAATGATATTTTTTTCAATGGAAGTAAAACTATTAGACAAATAAACGCACCTCTGGAATTGTTCAGTATCTCTAAACTTCAAGCTGAGATGGTAAGGGATTGGTCTTCTTCCTTAATTTCCTACTGGCCCTCCTAAAAAAATTAAAGTTTACTGTTTAGTCCCTGGTTCATCCAGTTATGAAATATTCAGAATTTAGATGTTGCATTATCTGGGCCTGATTCCTTTGGTTATATGAGGGTATGCCTTCGTTCAATTGCCTTGACACCGAACATGCAGATACCTGTGCAGACAAAATTGGAACCAACAACATGTGGATATTTCCCCAAAGTGCTAAGATGACACTGACAGATACAATATAAGCCTTATTGTTGGACTACAATCATATTTGTGTCTATATCTGTATGGGAGTGACAATAAAAGTAAACTTAAGAGATGAGAAAATGACAACAAATCAACTTTTCACTAGATTCTGATCGAACTGTTTAGAACATAACTGGATTGCATACCAGCATGGTACCAAAAAGAGAGAAAATACCATAATTGCCCTTTCTGGGTATATAACTGGACTGGTACATAATTAAAATTTTTATAAAAAATCCTTTGATAACATGACATACATAAATAGTCTCATAAAATAAACATAAATTTATTATAGTGGCATCTAGATCCTATATAACCTGATCACTTGAATCCAATTCGGACTGGCTAGAATTCTTTCCAATAAAAGCACAAGCACTAAGCTTCTGAATCTATATAGCAATGTTATCACTCGACCCATCAAAGGAATAACTTTAGCTTGTATACATCAATTGAAATTAGAGCCTTAAAGTGCAGAGAATCTGAAGAGAATAGCAAAGAAAATCAGATGCTAAAAACACATACATGTTGAACTAATCCGTCTTCACCGCAGCTGTAAAATACATGCGAGCTACAGGGTTCAATTGCTATTTTGTGGAGTGTGGACACTTCCACGGTGGGACCCAATTTTCTCTGTGTTTGCTCCGCCATCCCCCTTGATCTTACCAACTCTAACCTGATTAAAATTGAAAACTTTTGTAGTTAATTTGTACCTACTAATTCTTATAACAATTCAGAATTCTTATAAAAGTCAGATAAACTGATTCGCTATATTATTCAAAATAATAAAAACATACAAATAGTAAAAAGAATATAATCAATAACGATTTGTAAAGAACATAAATATGATTATACCTCGTAACATACCAACATTCAAAATCCATTCTGAAAACCCAAATTACTGAAAAATCCAAATTAAGATGAATGCTGACTGTTGCAAATTGCAATATAAAAACCAGTAAAACAACAACAATCTCAAGCATTTAATAAGCCACAAAAATGGTCAATGGAAATAATGGCCACTTATAGGATTAAATGAGACCCACTTTTCAATAGCCTACAATTTCTAGAAATGACCAAGCTAACAAATTCCAAAAGCAACTGTGAGCTATGATTGGAACTGTATGAATTATTTTTCTGAATGCCATCCATAGTAAATTGGTTAACAAGCGTTACATTCATTCTAAGGTAGTGTTTGTACAGAGTTTCTAAATCTTGGAAAAATTAAGGCATACAATCATGATCACATGAAGACAACACACATCACAGTTGCCATTTCAATTTATTTTTGCACCCAATTAACATTACATGAAGATCTCTATATTAGCAACAATGTATAATTTTCATTTATCAGCAAGATCAAAAGTACATAATACCAAGGAAAAGGAAAGAACCACCATCACGTTAAAAACCCCTAACCCTAGCCACACATCAACACTATACACATTCACATTCGTGTTAGATGGGTCTTGCCCGATACATCACCGAAATAAACAGCCGATCTGATTCGATCCTACCGACACCGGTGAAGTCACAGAAGCTCTTAGTCAGAATTATTAAGAAATATGGATCCATAGCACAGGTCGATCGCATATTCTATGTAAATAGAAAACAAAAACTTTGCATATATCCTCTCCACTTTCAACCCTACTTCCCAATTCGAAATTTAAACTTCAAAATAATGGATTTCATGCATCTATGGTGTTTTCAACAAAAATCAATTTCAGCCAATACAAAATAATTGAAAGGATCTGCCTTCTCCAATCATAAAACCGATTGAACCATTATTACAGTTGAAAACCTAAGAATCCTTCCAAGTCAAGCAAATAAAGAAGAAGAAGGACACAAACTTACAAATTCCATATTAATTAAATCTCAAGATAACAGAAAGAAATACAAAAAATGTGTTCTACAGTCGACTTACTATCAGAAGATTGTTCATCTTCGAACAAAGTAATCAGCTCCGAATCAACAACAAGTGATTGCTAGTAGCTGTGAAGATAACAACAAGTAATCTGAGTTTGACTACAGAAAAACAAAAACAGAAGGCCATTGATATAACTGCAAGCAGTTATGATTTGAGTTCCGAGTTACAGTTTTTGTGAATTTCTCTCCTGCTTGTACAAAGTGCGTAAATATATTTATATTGTTAAGAAAATTAATTGCTTATATACTACAGTAAAAAAACAGAGCAAGTTCAAAAGCAAGATGACTACTGTGTCCTTATATTCTACATCAATTAAATTTAAAGAAAAGTTCTTCTAAAATGAAGTATTCAGTTATTTCGATTAGAGAATCTTTTCTTGAATCAAATGCCGAAATAATACACCAAAATTTTCAGTCATTACCTATACCACAATCTTAACTAAATAAAACATTGCGCACACACACACAGATTGTTCAAGCGTCACATAAAATAATAGTTGAACTTTTAATAACCAAAGAAAATACCGACATTATTGAAAGGCTAAAGAAATTCATTGTTTAAATTAAGATCAAAAGGATTGCCACAAAATAAAAAAAACTAAATTATTTGCTAAACGGTTAATTTTTTTCTATTAAATATTAGTCAATTGACCTGGTTTTGACTGATTCTATTGCATATGATGCCTTTGAGCAAACCAAAAATTAAGGACAGATATCCAGATTGATCTGGTTCTGATAATACTGGCATCAAAGCAACGTTTGGCTTAACAATAGCCATTCTGTTAGAATAATTGAAAGGCAACTAAACTATAATCCTAGTAATTGGTACATGCTGGTGCATAATATTCTAAAAATCATTTATCACTTCTTTGTACAATTTTGGTGGCAGGTACAATGTCAACTGGAATTATGGATTACTACCCCCAAACATGGGAAGACCCCTCTTTTGCAAATGAAGAAGTTGAAGTTGCTCTTGGGGATAATGACCCAGGTATACCATCTCTTGCCTTTTCTTTTCCATTTTATGTCATTAATTTTTGCATTTGAGCCAATATTACAAAAAGAAATTCTTAAGTAACCCTTTGTTTTCCAGTCATGCGTGAATTATTCCTCACTACCAATTTGATACAAATTAAGCAAAGAAAAATTTATTCAGTTTACTGCCAGTACCAATTTAACCCTTAGTTTTCCAATCATGCCTTTGTTGCGCACCCTCGGTACCAATTTTGTATTTGCAAATAAATAAATATTATATAATATTTATTTGTTTAAGTTTATTTTTTTCTTCCTTTTCTCCTTTGCTTTTGATAATAGTGGATGTGGTGGAGATAGGAGACAGAAGGCTAAGATATGAGAGATTTTAAAGGTGAAATCCTTGGCTACTTTAGCTATGATAGATGAAGGAGAACTTAATTGGAAAATTATTGCAATCTTATTCAATGACCCCAGAGCTTCTCTTGTTAATGATGTCAACGATGTTGAGAAACATTTTTCGGTATGAAAAACATATGTTTTTTTATGTCAGCAATTTGCAAAAAAGTTTTACATCCTCAAGATAGTGCTAGAAGCTTTAAAAAATTATCCAACAAATTTACACACCTAGAAGTCAGTGGTACCTGCATCTAAATTATATGTTACTGGACCTGCTCGGGTCTAATCAAATTGATTGTGTGCAGGTCTTACTTTGTAACATGATAGTGATGTGAGGCAAGATTCTGAATTGGTAGTTAGGACCCTGTCCAAGACTTACTTCTAGGGCGCAGAAAGTTGCATGGTTAAGTTAGCTAACGATGCAGATATATATGAAGAAGAATGCTCCAGTATTAGTTCAGTGCTCTAGTTTCAATCAAACATAAATAGGACACCAAACTCGGGGCATTGCTGAACATCTCCCTGCATTCCTCCTGGTTCACCCTTAACAGACCTACAGTTTATTATCAGTCTGTTAGGGTTTTATTATTTGATTGTGGGGACGTTTAACTCATGACGGGCGCAAGCCCGCGCCGTTAATTACATCAGAAAGACTTTTCAGGTTAACCTGAACACCTCGTTCATTTCAGGATTTGTACCTATTTGAGAGTGTACTGAATAATGGGGCTAAAAAAAGGGCTCGTTCATTTGGACATCTATATTGGTGTATGTGTGTGTGTTTATGCATGTGTATGAATTATGACATGATCTATTTGCTACAAAGCATGATTATGGAAAGTATATATGTTTTATTTTATCTTAAATTGAAGGCTTTATCATAAATTACATGAAAGAGGGGTACTTTAGTCATTTTATAATATCATTAAAAGCTTGTGTATATTTGTCATTTTGATTATGATATAGCATATGTGATGTTCTTATAAAGTTTTCCTATTTTAACTTTGGAATTATGACATTTTAATCATAGAAGGGCATTTTGGTCATTTTAGGTTATGGCTGAAGCTTAGACATATTTGGGTCTGATTTTAAAAGATAGATGATTGGATTTGGAGTCATTTGGAGTTGGTTTGAGTCTATTTGGACTTGAAATGAAGAAGTTATGAGTCAAAATGACTTATTTGTAAATATTTTTATCTTTGCAAGGACTTATATGTTAATATCTGAGGACCTGAATATATAATATGGGCTTTTGTTAGGGTTTGACATGTAATATGGGCTTTCAGGGGGCATATTTATAAGGATTTTCTGTAGTCAGGTACCTAATTGTAAATTTATAAGGACTGCGCTCTAACTTTTTAATTGTAAGATGGACCTGTTTGTAAATATATTTTATTAATTAAATCTTATTTAGATTAAGGGTCAATATGGGCCAATAATCTGCTATTGGGCTTCAAGATTTGGTTATTTGATTATTAATAATAGTCCACAGCTTTGGATTAGGCTTTTGGGCCTTTGAGATTCACATTGGGCTTTGAGATTCGGTTTATGTGATATCTCATTAAATCAGACATATGGGGCCCATGTGGCAAGGAGACCGTTGATTCATGGATTGACGCAGGCAATAGGATCAGGCATGTGAGTCAAGATTCGCATATATTTTGAACTTCTCATTTGGCGGGTTCAGATGAACTTGATTCGCACTAGATATCTCCATTCCCGAGTAGGTTTCTTCACTCTACTGATGCTCCAGCCATGCCTTATAGTCACATTTTACCCTCACTGATACTGATACTGTACATATGCTTCTAAGCATACTGTACAATTCCCGAGTAGGTTTCTTCTGTCGGTATACCTTCATGGATATAGTCACATTTTACCCTCACTGATACTGTACAATTCTTGTAGATGCGAATTATTTACGCTACTTCATTAATGTTGGTGCCTTTTGTTCTTGCAAAATGTTTCGCAATGCCAGGCAAACTGTTACATCTAGCTAGTCCCAAAAATGTGTTGCCTCTACTTTAAAAAATAATACACATTTATTATGCCTGCATGTGCTGTCAAGACATGGTATGTCCTATCTGACGTTTTATCATGCACATAATATTAAACTAGAGGTATATTTACTAAAAGGAACAAAAATAAAGGAATTTTACTATCGTGGTTTTCTCGTTTTGTAAATATTTATTAAAGATTCGAGGTGCAACAAACCAAACATTCAAATGGAGGGAATAATTCATGGCAGATAGATCTGAGGTGTTTTCATTTAATTAATTCTGGTCATCGCTTGATATTTAATTAGTGGGAAAATTTCCACAATATACCCATCTAAACTTTTGAAATAGCCAATTTTCCTATCAAAATACCATAATATCCAATATCCCTATTAAAATTTCAAATTCTAACCTTTATTTATTTTTCTTTTTATTTAGCTGTTTTAAAAACTAAACTGACCATTATGCCCCTCTAATTATAAATGGACATGTCCATTAATGTTTAAGATGAGCAGATGAGCAAATTACTGACAAATAACGTTGTGAATTATATTTTCTAAATACAAAAGTAGAAATGACAAATGATAAACAATAAAATTCCAACTGGTACCGACTGAGAAGTGCTATGCATAATGATTACTGTGAAATTAAAATATAAGAAAATTGGAGCTCATTTGTCATTTGTTCTGCACCTCATGTTTTTTTTGTTTCTAAAAAAAAAATAGTTATTACAATGACATGATTTGAGTATTCCGTCGGAGAATAGTCTTCTTCCTTTGTACCTCTTCTGGGTTGTGATATATTTGCGGAGGGAAGAAATCGCTGGAAGAAAAAAAGATGGCGCCTTTTAGCAAAATGAAGTCCTGCCGAATGACACCAAGTTTTGAGAGAATTTTTTGTAGCCGGAACTGCTCCCCAAATTTTCTCAAACGAATTCGTTTCTTGTTGATGGATGCTACCCAATCATAGATTGTCAAAATTCTTCAATTCTATTTCTCATTTTAAAGGGACATTTGAGGTTCAGATCAGAATGAGAGACGACAGCTGATGAAGAAGAAGAATAGAAATTAAAAGCAGAGGTGGAGTATGAAGAAAAATAAAAATTAAAAGTACCGGATATGTCCGTTTACAATCAGAGGGATATAATGGTCAGTTCAGTTTTTAAAACACTTAAATAGAAATAAAAATAAATAAAAAAGGATAGGAGAACGCGTATTCTTCGAGAAGCTCCTCCTCATCTTATTCTTCGAGATCTATTTCTTCACGATAATTTGGCTTTGAATAAAAAACTCAAATGAATATGTATTGAACCGGATTTTTCTTCCGAGTGATTCAGTGATTTCTCAGTTAAACCCGGCCGGTCAAACCAGTTTTGACCGGTTCAAGAGCAGAAACGATTTTTTAAATAAATCAAACCGGACAAGTCACCAGTTCCGGTTTTTTCCGGTCCGATCGGCCGGTCCTGTCCAGTTCTGATAACACTGATACAGATGTATCATGCATGTGCATAATAATGGTTTCAGAGAGGGTATGTTCTTTCTCCAATCATATCATAGAGAGAGTGAAATTAGAGGAAACCGTATGGCTACCTTAATTTAAGGCCCATTAGTTTTCCAATATACAATTTCTTATTTCTGATTATTATTTCCTGAAATAACAGTACCGTAGCAATGCTACAATTATTTTATATTTTTATTTTTTGAGATATTGGTTATAAGAATGGATGAAACTAAAGGAATTTACTAAAAATTTTGTAGCACATAAAATCACTCAAATCTTATAATTTATTTATAAATTAATATCCTAATTACAAAAAAATTAAGAAAAAAAACAAACTTCAACTACTACTTACATCCGATATTTAGATCCAAAAAACTTCAACTACTGCTGCTTCCTCTAATTCGGTAGGCAGCACCGGCACTAGAGTCATCAACAGTATAAACAACAGAAATATCTAGTTGTAATTAAAAATAAAAAATACTATTCGTTAATTGCTTGACGTACACTATAAAATTTTAGATATCCAAAAAATAGTTGCCGGCCCCTAGTTGATCACATATCTCAAATTTTGATGCTGATATGTTGCCTCTGAGAATATTTTACTGCTATATAAGTATAACAAAAGGTTAAAAATAAAAAAAAAACATTAAAATTTTGAAAAAAAAAAAAAGAGAGAGAGAACAAAACTTGTTGTCACGTATATTTCAGATTGTGCTAATTAAATAACATTACCAATACATATGTACGTTGGAAAACAAGATAGAAAAATTGCATATATTGATAATTTTGTATTTTATGATATTTTGTTCTAACAAGTCGTAAACTTTAATTGATGAGATGAGGAAAATGTTGTCTAATACACCTCAGTTGTCATTTTCACCATCACAATTGCGATAATGTATAATATCAATTATCAAATGAAAGGTCAATCTCAATAAAAAAAAAATTAAAACATTTGTATTAGGTTGGATCCACGCAATTAGGATCCCCTCACGACAAATATATATATATATATATAGAGAGAGAGAGAGCAAAACTAGAGTGTGATGTGCTCACCAATAAGGGTTGGTGAATATACATCAAAAAGGCTATCGGATTAGTTCGAACTATGAATACAAACCGTTGAAATTCATGTACATGCAAAAATTTTAAAGTTTCAAATTCATTTAGCACATGGCCAAGCAGTCAAGCGGTCAAAACAATAAACAATTTATATGTTATTTTTTAAATTGTTTTTATGTATTCATTTTTCATCATTTTTTTGACCTCTTGAGCATATACTAAATGAATTTGAAACTTTAAAAAATTTGCATATACATGCATCACTCACGAAGCACATGGATTTCAATGGTTTGAATTCGTAGTTCAAAGTAAATCTAATAACTTTTTGAATGTGTGTTCACCAACCTCTCTTGGTGAGCACATCACACTCTAGTTTTGCTCTATATGTATGTATGTATGTATGTATGTATGTATCACTACTACAGAATTCAAGATTGTACATGGACAAAAAACGAAGAGCTACACGGATTTCCTTCCGTGTGCAATATTAGGGTGTAGAAAAGGGCAACTTTTTACACACGGATATTTATCCGTGTGCAATTATAACAAATCTTACACGGATATATTATAAATAGCTGTGTACAAATCCATCTCACTGTATCTCTCACTACACCCGAGCTACACGGATTTTAACTAAATATCCGTGTAGGAAGAGTATTCCTACACGGATATTTAGTTAAAATCTGTGTAGCTCTCCTGAACAGAATATTAAATAAATAAACCGGATTGAACAACCTTTCTACACGGATTTTTAAATAAAAATCCATGTACGAAACAATCCTACACGGATTTTTATTTAAAAATTTGTGTAGGAAGGTTGTTCAACCCGTTTTATTTATTTAACCTCTTCCTACACGGATTTTCCTTAAATATCCGTGTAGGATTGTCCTATTTTTATTTTTTTTAGCTAGCCTCCTCCACTTTTGCTAGCCAGTATTTATATATTTCAGATTGAATATAGACAGTCTTTTGCAAAAATAAATATATAGGATTTTGTATATACATAGCCTTTTGCAATATATATATATACACACATAGCCTTTTGTACATGCAATCCCATGTGATCTAACACATAACATACACTCCTCAAGATCCAATACAATATTTGTATAAAAATTACGTCCTTACCACTTAGTAACCATGTGATCAAGGGCTTATGTTGACAAATTTCATGGTTATGATCTACTTTAGCACGAAATTTCATACATACTAAGTTGTATTAGATCCAACATATTAAAAAGGAAGTTTGCTTATGATCCATGACATGATGTCTATTGGTTAAATGTCTCCAATAATATTGCATCTCCAATGAAAAATACAAGGATCAACATATATGTGAATATATACATAATAAAGAATAAAAATTCTCAACTAAAATTTATACATAAAATTAATTGTACACGGCTAGGTTTTATACGAACCACTGAAAATCAATTTTAAAAGAAAAAATTATTGCATCTTATATGAATTTATGAAGGGGGGTGGCGAAGAGGTCAGCAACCAACCAAAAATCCTAAAAAACCGAAAAAAATAAAAGAGAAATAAGCAATAATAATTACACATGACCTAAATAAGCAATAATAAGTAAAAGAAAATTAGAGAAAGAAAAAAGAAAAATATATATAAATACATGACTAACCTTAGCAAGATAAAGAGGAGAAAATAACAAATTCCAAGATCTCAGATCTCAGATCTCAGCTGTGCTGTGCGCATAAATCAGACCAATATTCAATACAGAGAGAGAGAGAGAGAGTATTATAGAATCAAAACGGCGCTGGATGGAGAATGCTTTTTATATAACCAAAACCATAAAAAGACCTTTGTACATGGATTTTTCACTATAAATCCGTGTAGCTCTCTCAAGACTTTCTACACTATTATTTAAGCAAATAATATGTGTACAATAACCCTTCCTATACGGATTTTTTTTATAAAAAATCCGTGTAGCTCTCTAATCATTCCTACACTGTTTTTTAATAAAATGTCCGTGTACAATTCCTACCTACACTGTTTTTTTAATAAAAATCCGTGTAGCTCTATAAACATTCCTACACGGATATTTAATGAATAATTCGTATACAATTATTTCATTTCCCAAACAATTGTACACTGGTTCTTCAATAAATATCCGTGTAGGATTATGACAGATATTTTGGGATTTGGAAAAAACATGTTTGGTACACGGTTTTTAAATAAAATAGCTAAATCCGTGGACAATGTGCAGTGTAGGATTGCTCTTTTTGTAGTAGTGTGTGTGTGTAAATATATATATATATATATATAAAAGAAAACAACAAAGTACAACTGCCAACCATTAATTATGGGAAATGATTTTCGAAAACGTACGGCTTACTCAGAAAGAATAATAATCCTTAATTAATAAATAAAGCAGTGAAATGTGGCTCTTGTTCCAAGTTCCAAATGCGTTATACATAGCAGACATTTCTGAACAACAATATTCCATTGATGCTTTACTAAACCATATTAATATTTTCAGATGCTTTATAATGCATTTAAATCTTTTAAGTGCATTATAAGGCATTGCATTGAATGTATCCTACCTTTTCCAAACCCTGCATAATGATTGTTTTATAGTGCCTAATTTAACTTGAATTTACCGATAATTGTAAAAAAATTGCAAATACACACCATGTGTGAGAGGTTGGATAGGAAATGGCTAATTAACAAAGATGGTGGATGATCATGGGAATTATTTTTTTATTTGCCCCCTTGCACTAAATTAAGCTACATTTTGCATCACATATAGGTACGTCTTTCTTTTTATTATTTAATTGTTGTGTGAAAGCAAGAGGAGTTAGACTTTCATCAATCTCTGGAAAAATATATGATAGAAATATTCCCAGTAGGTTCTTGATGACTGGACATGTAGTTATCTACATCTTAATATATGAATATATGATATAAATACTTCCAATCTCTTCTTGATGACTAAACATATCTTTATCTACCTCTTAATATATCAAGATGTGATATAAATAATTTAAATCTCTTGTTGATGACTAGACATCTAGTTATCTACATCTTAATATATTAATACATGACAGAAATAATTCTTATCTTTTATTGTTCCACCCACGTACGAGCAGTGCGACCGGCACCGTCGTCTGATTTTAATACATGTTATACATGATCGACAGCATATTTATAATTACTAATTACTTGGACTGTTTTGGTTGTTGATGGACAGCTTCAATCTTCTTAGTTTGTGCAAGCTTAGTTTTCACCGTTGAGGACAATCATGTCAAGAATAATTACAAGGCCTCTTCTCCTATATGGAATTAACAGAGAGAGGGCAAGGCAAACTTGTCACTCGTCAAGCCCAAGAAGATTGGCAATTAATATAATATTAATTCCGTCAAGGAGAGCAAAAAAAATGTGAACTTGGTGAGTGCGATATACAATTGTAGACTTTGTAATCAGGCATGTATGTTAATGGCGAAGCATTTTTTGTATAGCATCGGATTTTCTATTACTTTATTTGAATATGTAAAAAGGTCCCAGGTATATTCCAACCTTTTACAAAAATACAAGTAAGCCCATCAATAAAATTTACAATCATTTAAATGAACTAATTTCTGAAAAAAAAAATGAATCAACATTTTTTACCAATCCAAAAGATCACTTCTTATGAACCATCCAAAAACAGTGATTTTGTACCTATCTAAAAAATTAGTAAATTGTTCAAAAAATATAAAATTTGGTCTCTAAGAATATTTTAATATGAATATCATGTTGAGCGGTTCATATAGCATATTTGAATTTTGAAAAAGGAGATAGAGATGTGGAATATAGTTGGGGCACAAAACAATTAATGTAGTTTAACCCTACTTATAATATATACAATAAGGAGTCAATGACCCCACTCCACCGAATGTAATCCATGCACTCCCTTCAAAAAGAATATGGACTCATCTTTTAGGATGAGAGATCAAAAGAATAGAAATGCTCATGTTCCCACATCATGTGTTCTGAGGTGTCAGACGCGGTTTTTAAGACTTGGAATCCTTCTATATATTGCTTAATTAGTTTGCCAACAACGTTTATTAGGGAGATGCAAAATAATGTTTTATTATTATGGCTGAAAAATAATAACGTTCATTACTTATCCTTTTGTTCTCATACATAATATATTCCTTTTCTTTTTTTGAGAAACTTAGTAGTGGCTACTAAGTATTTATTACATACATAATATATTCCATTGTCATTCTTAAAAGGCCACAATAACTAATTTTTGAAGGTAATTAGAAATTATTTAATATTGAAATTAACAAAAGTACTTGTTTGATTTATGAATAGTTTTGGTATTTTTGGAATCTCTAAATGTTGCAGATTTATCAAGTTGGGAATAATAAGGTTGCAGATGTATAATGGGGGAGGGGGGTGTCCGATGCCCATCGGACCAAACTCGGTTCGATGGGTGGTTTCTACCGTCCGATTCATTTCAAGACCTGTGTGCACGGATATTAAAGTGATGAACACAGATTTTGAAGTAGACCGAACGGTAGAAACCACCCATCGAACCGAGTTTACTCCGATGGGCATTGGACACCCCCCTCTCCCCTCGATATAATCTCTTTACATAATATGAAAATTAGAGCTCCATTTCATAGAAAATTACAGAATTTAGAAAGCTGGGATTGGAATAAAAACATAAGAGGTGCGGTCTAATCAAGTCATTGTCAGATAGGAAAACAAGAGCACTTGTCCACAATAAATTTTCGAATTAGTGTTGTGGACCCTGCTAGACTTGAAATTCGCAAGTCATTTGCAGGTCAAAACCCAATAGAGCTCCCTAGTCATTCCGATTTTTTTAATAATACCCTAGAAAAAAATTACTGAATCTTCCCTCGATTTTTAAATTCTTTTTAAAAATATCCTCACCGCCTCATGTGGAGTGATCCATTTCCATACTAGACCGTCCCATAGTGGGACAGTTTGCTATTAATTTTTGTTTTAGAGATGTTTACTGTGTATCTAATGATTGTTTTGTCTATACACCCTAAATATCTCTTAAAAAAATTCATAGCAAACCACCCCACTGTGGAGCGGTTAGGTATTGAAGTGGACCGCCCCACATTAAGGCGGTCAGGGAATTTTAAAAAAAAAATTAAAATGGAAAGTATTTTTGTTATTTTTTTAAACAATACACATGTGTTAGTAATCAAAGTGGACCTTGATCCTTTATCACATTCACATTTTTGACCAATATTTTTATTAATACCTCACAAAAAATAAATAAATAGCAAATATGCCCCTCAGTCCCATTTTTTTTAAATGTCCCAACCGCCCAACAATGGGGGGTCAGCTTAGTTTAGCAAACTACCTAGCTTTTGGGCGGTCAGTTTTTTTTTTTTTTTTTTGTTTTGTTACCAAACCGCCCAATGCTCGAGTGGTTAGCTACAATTTTTTTTTTTTTTAGAGATCTTAATATAGTAGATCACATGGCTGGGAAAAACAATGGTGTGTTTATGAATGCACATTGATTTGGATATTATATAATAGTAAAATAGCATGATTTTAAACGTTTAATACCTAATATGCGGTACAGAGGAAAACATTTATTTGTACATCATTCCATTTAATAAATTTGTATGTTACAGTATGAATAAAAAAAAATAATCTTCATTGATTTAATGATGTGAAAAAAACAATCAATTCATTAATCCTTCTATGACACATGATGCGCACATATTAATATACTTGTAAATTTTTTTTGGGTATAGAGATTCTAAAATAATTTAAAATTGTTGCTGACTATTCGAAGGAATAATGTGGTATATAAACAAATTATTTTCTTATTTTATTTGGGACAAAACCTCTAACTAAAAAAAAGAAAATATTGTTGAAAATACACTACTAGAAAACGAGTTTTTTGCAAGGGAAGGAAAATGACTTGTTGCATGAGCTTACACTTGCAACAAGCCTAAAAGGGGTATTTGCATGCGCTTACCCTTGCAAATAGAACCATGCAACTACCTTCGACACAAAAAGTCAGTATTTACCACGACACCCTTGCAAATAGTCTTTTGCAAGGGTAAACCAATGCAATAACTATCCTTGCAAAAACTTTAACAGCTGACCCCGTTTCTTGTATTTGCAAGGGAAGCCAGCGTGGGCCCCCACAGGTTATTTGTAAGGCAGCAAACGTGGGTCCCTCCTGTCTATTTGCAAGGCTATTGAAGTGGGCCCCTCCTGTCTATTTGCAAGGCTATCCCACGTGGGTCCCACAAGACTATTTGCAATGGCAAAGAACGTGGACCCCACCTAACCTTTTGCAAGGCAAGGGAATGTGGGTCCCAGCTGACTATTAGCATGGAAGTTGATTAGGTTTTTTCATGGGTGACTATTTACAAGGATATGATTTACATTTTTTGCATGCACTTCAGTTGCTATTATTTGCGTGGAAGTACCGACGGATATAATAACAGGAAATGGCTGCAAATCAGCACGCCAAAATTCTATAATTCTCCATCCCTGTACCAAAAATGGTACCAGCCCAATGCTGTTTTACAATTCCTAGGTTACCATTCACAGGATTAACATGGAACACATTGAAAAATACATAGAAAGCTAATAATTAGGATTGACAAACTTCATATAATAATCCTACATTGGACCAAAATGAATAGAAGCTGTAAAACAACATCACCAATAATAATCCTTAACTTCTCAATATTACCCAAAATGTACCCACCTATCAAGCATTGACTATTTTTAATCTTAACCTCTATGAGTTATCAAAATATACCCCCAATATAACCAAAAAACTTTGACCTAAATATTGACAACCATACTAATCCAATCGCTTATGTCGAAGGTTGATTAGCCCACCAGTTGGTCATTGCAGCGTCATTCCCTGCAATTTCTTGTCCGGTTTGAGAACTCAAAAGTGCTTGGAAAGACCCATTCTGATTTGGTTGTAATGAACCACCAGCCTCCTATGCATACCAAATTTTAGTGTTAGAACCTGATCTCGTTAAAAAAATTAATTATGTAGTTGAAGCCTGTCAAAGTTGATTAAGTATTGATCAAACAATACTTTCATCCAATACTGGTCATTTGCAGTCCTTATATTCCCTATTTGTCAGTCGCATGGCTTATATATATAGTATTCAGCCGGGGTTTTTTTTTTTTGGTACGAATTACACATAATTGGAACTTAATGTTTCAAAAACTAAAGGTGCATTACATCTAACCAGTATGTCGAGAAACCCACAATGCTAATTCCTGAGATGTTATTTTACCCATTAGTGTAGAACATATTAGTCCCTGCCATTGTACAGTCATCTCAGATTTTCTTTTTATTATGATCTAAAATGTTCAACCAACATTGTAGAAGTGCTTACCTGATTGAAGTTCATTTGCAGCCCCGTAGGTAATTCCTGAGATGGTTGCGTGGTTGGACTTAGAACCTATGGATTATATTTGAAAGGGCAGTGTTATAATTTGCAGAGCAAAACATCTTGTAAGATTTGTAAATTTAAAATCAATTAAATTATTATATTAAAATTTTACCTGTAAGTAACCCATATTGCCGACTATACCATCTTGTGGTAGTTCCGGACAGCTTGCTGGTGCCTAAGTGTGAAAGAACAAAAGGTTAATATAGGCAGATTTTATCAAAGCATTCATGTCAGTTGTGTAAATGTTGAAATTTGTGAACATAAAACGTCCTTTATTTTATGGACCCTACAATAACCCCAAATTTTGTAAGACTAACCTGTGAAGGAGGCGCTTGCAGCCCATGCATTTTGAATAATTGTGAGAACATCAACCGATTTTGTGCTTGATCCCTTTTCCTCTCAGCGCGCTCCTCTTCAATACGGCGATCTCGTGCTTGCACGAGCGCGTCTACTTCTGCCCTAGAGAAGGTCTCCTGCACCCCACAGTCCCCACTATTGGTCAGCCCAGATATAGAAGATGATGCATGGTTGTGCCTTTCTCGGGTGGTTGCTGTTTGCACCCTTTGTTCAAGCAAGCTTCCAAAGCCTGCGATGCGGCCACGTTTTGGTCCGCCAATGGCTGTCATAAATAGGTTGCTATCGTCGAATTCCACATTGGCCTGATCCGCCTTCATTGCCCTAACCTTCTTCTATTAGAACATGAAAAAGATTGAAAATAAGTATTATATTGATTATTGAGCAGTAAAAAAATTTCCAACAGAGGCAGATGCAAAGTTGCTTGAGACTTATATTGTTAGCTATATCTAATCCTTTGTGGGCAGTGCAACAAAGTTGTAATTGAGATGCAATTAAATCATAAGATTATTACAGTGACCTATTTCACTGACTGGGTATGGGTACCTGTTTTAGTTAACCGTACTTGGTACTTGACATTTCTATTGGTACCCATTGTTAACAACTATACAATTTAAAAAACATGTACATTAGTAATATTCAACTTACATAAATCTTCTCTTTATTCTCATCTGTAAACTTCAATGAATTGATATCGTATTCATAAACCTGCCCACTTTTCTCGTTGGCTGTTGGATTGACTCCCTCATTGCCATCAATATTTTCAGTAATTTCAGTCACACTCTCCTCAGTAGCAGCAGCTATTTGAGCCACAACTGGTGATATGCCATTTTCTCTTGCACAATGGATGTGGATGTATAGTTCCTCCATGGTTGGCTTCTTCCCCTTATTCAAAGTTGTCTCCAGTTGTAAATTAAAATGAAAATTCAAGATTAGATGGACGGTTAGTGGTTAAATAAGTAATAACATGGGAACATAAGTAATTCGAAGGGTACCAGTTTCTCAAAATGTCAGTGAGCACTAGCTGATCCAGCATAGTGGGAGGTCGGATTTCCAGAGCCTCTGCGGTTTTGTTGGTTTTGTTTGCTGACTAGCTGCCACTCTTCAGAGAACCAGATATCACAGAGAACCCGCCAATGTTGTGGGGCCAGACACCAATGCGGGTGATTGGCTTTCCATGCGTCAATGTCCCAACCATATTTCTTGATGCATTTCTTCCTTGCTGTACCGAGCTCCTCACAGTACCTTTTGCATGCTATTGCCTCGAGTACTTCACGACAGCGGGCTGGGTCTTCATCTTTGGCATACCTATATCTCTCCTACATCCAAGAAAATTGGAAATTGCTATCTTGAGGGATTCAATTGTAATTTTGACAGCTAGGAGAAATCTTTCCATTTGAAAACCCAATTTACCCTTACTCTTTAGTATTGACATCTTTTTAATGCCTAATAATGAAAACTACTGATTCAGTTGCTTGATGCTGACTGTCATGCAAATTAATCATGTTTGTGATTTTAATGTCTAAAAAGAAAGCAATTATCTCTCATTATTTTAAAGGTGCAAATCAACTCTTATTTTAATGCAATTAATCACTTGTGTATTTTGTTCCCACCAGAAAACTGTGCCTCATCTTTTTCTTTTCACTACCAAATAGCTCACCAAGTGTTATACTGGTTAGGAATAAGGCAGCCTTTAACTTGTATGCCAGCCCTTAACTTATAAACCAGCCCTTAACTTGTTTATTTTGGCAGAATATGAGACAGCATTATTCCAACTCATGCATGTGAATGTGATACGTCACTGTTAAATATAACTTGTAGAAATGAAGGTTACCAGAAATTCCCTCTGTAGGTTCTTCTTCGCATCGTCAGTGAAGCTGTGAAAAGATCTTACTGGTGCAGGCATTAGGCCTAGGGCAATTCTAGTGATCGTCGCCGTGATCAACTTGGGTTCTGTTTTGCAACTGAACTCGTGGTAGCCAACTCGCCATACCTCCGGCCGTTCATCAGGTGCATCTTTCACCGCCTTTATCCTTCCAGGGCCTCGTCCCTTCTTCTTTGGAGGTTCGGCTGGTCTGATTTCACCTTCAGGTGCCTCGTTCAAACCTTCACCAACATCTATAGTTTGCTCTGTGCTACGCTTCCTCTTGATGTACTTGGTAGCTCTTGCTCTTGTGATTCCAGGTTTCTTGTGGGGAGCCATCTGTCTTGTGCTAACAAGGAACAAATATATGTGTCATATTTAAAATGGAAGACAAACCCCAACAAAATCAGAGTTTAATCCGATTGATATTCAAATCCGATCTAAAAATGAGAGAAGAGGAATTTCACTTAATTTTGAAACAATGAGAGAAGAGGAATTTGAGGAATTTGAGGATTAAGGAGATGATGTACCTGATGCCTTTCTCCAACTATTGCACAGTGGAAATGACAGAAATGGTTCTACAGTGGATAATTTCTGCAGGAAGACAGTCAGGCGAATACCTTGGTGTAAGAGAGGAAGATGAGGGTGGGCGGTTTTGTTTCTGTCTCTCAGATCGATTTGGGAAAGTTTCTTTTAACCCTTGATGGGTTTGTAGTACATGCACTCTGAGGTACCTCGGTTATGACATGCACACTATTCATGATCTAATGTGATAGTGTAGCTTTGAGATGTTAGCAGATATGTTATGAACGGCTGAGATTCATCAATTAGGGAATCCAACCTCTCAGATAACCCACGGATTTACGAAATATATGTTTGCTAAGGCGCCCAAAATTCAGCTTCAACGTTATGGGGGGGAAATGAAATTTCGTCTCCGCGCCTAAGTTCCATTAAGGAAGGAGCGATTATGGCTTCGTGCAAGTAAGTTGGTAAGATTAAATGTCTACAGGGTGCGCTGGCATTAGTCTAACTTTATCTGTTCCCTATTTCGCCCAGAACTGTCGCTGAACCAGATAATTTCCCTGTTATTTGTCACAAATAGCAGGAGCGCCCATCAAATCCATCCGCTGATCAAGGACAGGATTTGTGATTGAAAAAAAAAATTCATCAAGATTGCGCATAATAGGAAGTCCACGGTCCTGATAACAATGGCAGATGCTTGTTATTTCTTAAACATAACAGGAGATTTGCATTTTGATTTAGTGAAGTAAATAACAAAGGCAGATAAAGGAATTACCTCATTTATATTGTATTTTGACCACTAAAATATTATGTGCTGTATATTGAATTGAATGAATTTAACAAATTTGATTATTAGTTTTAGTTGAATGTGTGTATGCCTTAAAAAATATTACTGTGATATTTCTATTTCACGTTTAGAATTTAAGGTAGTTAACCACATATAATTGTTAAAATATGTGAACATTTTAATTAAAAATACAAGATGAAAATAAGAATACAAAAAATTGTAAATTATAAATTAGTGATTGATGATGTTTTAAGATATTGCATGACAAAATAATTGACTTTACCCCTAAAATTAATTTGCAATATATGCATGTTGCAAATGTGGAGTACATCTTCTATGTATGACTTTGGACCATAAGCTCTCGATCGTCGAGGTAATGAAGATGCAGTGAAAGAAACCACCCGTTAGTCGATCTGAACCGTTGAAATAAAAAATTACTGCATCTAATGTCCTGCGTGCAACTTTGGTTGAGTAAAGTACGTATTTACCCTTCCATCCATTCGACGGAATATTGAAGCATCAAATGGCTACAAATACTTTACGGTGGATGAAAACCAGTACATAACAAAACTTGAAGTATTTTATGTTTTCTAAGTTCATTGTTATCACTTGATCATTTGGAAATTACATTTGAGTCATTTAATCGAAGATCGATGGTTGAAAATTAAAATCAAATTGAACGGTCCGAGTAGGTTTATATACATTTACTGGGGCAAAAATGATTCAAGTATATTAAAATGGATGTCACAAGGAATTATTTTATGAAATAAGATTTATAAAAAAAAACCCAATTTTTTTTGTTGGGTGTTCAGATTAGTTTCTGTATATTCCAGTAGCTAATGACCACTTCTTGATTTAGCCAGTGCCGTCCGATTAGTGATAGATGGACCTGATGTACTCATTTAAGAAATTAGATGCGCATAGTGTGAATGCAGCCTAAAGTAACGGGATATTTGCCATAAGATCTGACCCTAGATGGTACTCAGGATCTTCTGAGATTTGCGCTTGGAGATAATCAAACCGCTCCGATATGAACACAGTGGTTATATTACCTGAGACCAAGACTATGGCGGTAGGTCTTCCAAGTAAATGGAATTTGGATCCCCTAAAGTAACCCAACTCTTGAGTTTGGATATGAACTGTCTGATCTGCACTGGCACAGATATTAAAGGGGCCTCGTGCATGCGACCTAAGTCCGGATTGGCCCGGATTATGATCGGACGGTCTGAATATAAATTCAAAATTTGGGTTACATTAGGGGATCCAGACCCAAGTAAATGCGACATCCGGACTTAGTCATTTTTTTGAAATCCTTTGAAATCCGGCTCTCATAACCTTACCTCCCCTGTGCTCTATCTGTCCCCTCTTCAATCGAGAGCTCCAACCGTCGCACTCCCTGTACGCCGATCAAGGCCACGAAACCCTATCCAAGTCGCCGTGGCCTACCAGATTCATCCCTCTTCTAGAGTTTTTAGGGGTTTTCAAGAACGGAGATCCGATATCACTGTGTAGTGGTAAGCACTTTCTATTTAGGGCTAGGTTTTTTTGAAAATTTGAATCTTACCAAAAACTTGGTTCTCCGCTGTACTATATGCAGTAAGTTTCTGAAATCGTCAATGGTTCCTCCAATGCAGTACTGAATTTAGGGTTTTGTAGCAATAAAGGTTCAATGTGAGGTTTCGGTTATTTTACTAGAGAGTACTGAATTTAGGGTCTAGTAGCAATAAGGGTTCACTGTCCGAGTTAGTGGTTCATTGATTTGTTTAGTTGACGGGCATTAATTTGTTTAGTTTGTTTAGTTTCATCGACTGCAACAATACTGAACTGTCAGATTTCAGGATAGAGAACAATCTGTTATAAAATAAAGACACTTTTCAATATACCCTTCCTTCTAAATCTCTCTCTCTCTCATTTTGTTTCCAGATTGTACATCATTTCATTATTGCTCTTTAAAACAGAAGGAATTAATTTCATTAAGATATCAGGGGTTTTTGAACTGTGCAATAGATGACCATTTAGTTGCATTTCCCAGTCAGGGGTTCAGGGGGGCACCAGAATAAGTTGCATTTCCCAGTTAAATAGAAATTAGGGGATAGAAGAAAAATATAAAGTTTGATTGTTGACCCTTTTATATTTTTCCACAGATTAAATGTCTCACATTGGAGAACCCTCGCAGTCCGAGGTTGTTGTTCGCCGAAGATCCGCAAGGCTCAATAAGACAAGTGAACAACCGGCGGAGGCCGCCCAACCAGTGATGACAGAGCTGGACTCCACCGAGAACCCTGTGACTGCGGCACCACCTAGCCCATCTCTGTCAGAACCACTTGCCTCGTTAGTCAGAGGAGAGAAAAGACGCAACAAGAATTGCAAGTTGCAACCCACCCGCCGCTCAAAAAGGCACAACACGTCGAGCCCGGTGCTGCCCGGTGAGGCAGCTGACAAAGGTACTTTTATTTTTTTTAGTTTTTTGGGAGTAATTTAGTCCTACTACTGACAATTTTAAAACGGGTTGCTGAGATGAACGTCATCATGGTGTCATCCATTTCATTAACATACATTGACCATTGGACCTAGTTCGTACCATTGAGTATTATAGGACTGCAATTGGAAAATATAAACCTTTAGGGACACAACAAGTAAAGGTTGATTTATTTTATTTTTAGTTAAAATCTGATTAAGATCATTGAATGCAATATTAAAATCTGATTTATTTCATTTTTAGTTTAATTTGGGCTATGAAAAAGGTACTGTCAAAGCAGGAACACCAACTGAACACCAACTGACCCCCATGTCTCATTTCAATAGAGCAGTATTTCATTTTTAGTTTAATTTGAGCAGCTGTAAATATATTGTATATTCTAGCAATAGTGGCTCTCACATTTCTCAAACTTGATGTGAATAGCAGGAACACCAACTGATGTGAGTGAGGACCGTGATGGACCCTCAGAACCAGCAAAGAAGCGAGGAGAGGCAGTTGTCATACAGCTATCGCCCACCGGGCCCCGAATATTTTTGGGCCGTAATCCTGGGGTACTGAAGCGGAAGTCCCCGGGCAAACCAAAGAACAATTCTGGCGGCGCAGCCCAAACCAAGTCACAGCAGTCTACGCCCGCAGATGGCTCTCCAAGTCTCGATGAGGCTCTCAATATTTACTGGATGAGGCTACAAAGTCAGCGGACGCCTGCTGTCCCCACTGCTGGGGTAGCAAGACTTGGAGCATGCCCGTCAGCCGGTGAAGAGCAAGATGCATGCCCGTCAGCCAGTGAAATGGGAGATTCATACCCGTCAGATTGTGAAGAGCAAGATGCATCCCTGTCAGAGCATGACCAACCCAGTTCGTGCCCGTCAGCTCATGACCAGTCTCCACCAGAATCACCACCTAATCTGGAGACATCTGCTGCCACAGGTATTATAAATAAAAAATACAACTACAGTTCATCATTTATTTTTTAGTATACTGAGTCTTAGCTGATACCATGACTTGGTATTTTCAATCTCCATTTCAATCTCCCTTTCAGTACATGGGATGATAATAAATAAAAAATACATGCTACATAGACTGGCACATGACAAGAGCCCACATAACCTCATTTTAATTTAAATTGCATATATGCTACAAATAATGGCACATGACAAGAGCCCACATAACCTCATTTTGAATTATTGAACTTTGGATCTGGATTCAATTTTTATTACTGACTTTTTTTTCTTAAGAAAAGATATACCAATTATAATTCCTATTCTAAAGTATAGCTTGGATTTGGATTGACTGCCACAGGTACTGCTGCTGCGACTACCCGCTCTAATTCCTCGCAAGCTGCACCAGAATCACCGCCTTGTCTGGATGCTACTGCTGCACCAGAATCACCGCCTAGTCTGGATGCTACTGCTGCACCAGAATCACCGCCTAGTCTGGATGCTACTGCTGCACCAGAATCACCGCCCGACCCGGAGGCCGGTGATTCTGACTGGTCGGAATGGGTAGAAAGGGAAGCGGGTTCCAATCCGCTATCAGCCACAGAGTCCTCTGAAGTCTCAACCTACTCAGAGGATGAGAGCATCCATCCAGCAGTTAAGCATGACGACGGCGGTAAGAGGTGCCCAAGACGCCGACCACTTCGCAATTATGATGAAGCGAAGGAAGCCTCCGGTAGACACCTCGATGAAGAGAACACTGCCACTGCTGGTGCCCGAAAAACAATAAAAAAGAGAAAAAGGGGGCAGAACTCTAATGTGAGACGTGGCCGAGAAATGGCAAGGCCTCGAAAACCCTCTGCACCGGAGTGTAGTCCTGAGTTGATTGTTGCCGGCGATGCAGAGTTTGATTCCCAACCCTTTTGCTCGAAGGTGGTGTCAACAATTAGGATCCTAACCTTAGAGAACATGCCGGGACCATACCGGACGTACAACATGTTTCCTACAAAAGCTAGGTTAGATATCCTAAAAAAATTCTTGCAAAGCTATTCTTGGGGGGAGGAGGAGGATGTGCAGCGCTGTTTGGATGTCTTTGAGAACATAGCTTCGGAAGCGTATGGTCGTGAGATGCTACGAGTTAGAGCCAAGTACACGGAGAAATATGGAAATGACAAAGAAGTGTGGAAAGACTTCCCACCCGTGTGGTGCCCGAGACCAGAATATTGGAGAGGGTTGTGCCTTATTTGGTCGAAGGAGAGATTTGACCAAGTATCAACCACCAACCGAAACAACAAAAATACTGATAAGAAGGTTCTCCATCACGTGGCTGGTTCAAGATCATCGTACCGGCACTACAAAGCACTGGTATAGCTTACTTACACATCCATTTTGGGGGTCTTCCTAATATAGAGTTTGGAAAGTCACAACCCTTAACAAAACTAAAAATCTCTTTCTATTTAATTTGCAGGCCTCTCAGAAGGGAGCGGCGGTGGGACTGAAGGAGCTTTTCGACCGAACCCACATGAAGAAAACGAAGTCTGGAAAGGTGTATGTGAATGACAGGGCCAAGCGAATTGCGGTAACTGATTTTACACCTCTTTGTTCTACCAGTTCAGATTACACGGGAGCATTTTGAACAATGTATATTTGTTAACTAAACTTGTATATTGAACAATGCAGGGGAGTTTTGAGCATCTGAAGCAACTACACGGGAGCGCGATGTCAGATGAGGAAATATGGGAGCTTGCAGTAGAGGGGGAGGATAGACGAGGCCGTATATTTGGGTTTGGGAACAAGTCGAGGACCTGTAAACTCAACCAATCACTAGCTGTGGATGATGCAACCATTTCGGAGGCTGGCAGGAGCACTGCCACCTCAGCTGAACCTGAGAATGAAAGGTTCACGAAATCACAGGTGGCAGTCTTGATTGCCTCCAAAATAGCAGCTGAAAGAAGGGAGTTTGCTGCCGCATTAGCTGCTCAGGAGAGGAGGCACAAGGCAGACTTTGACGAGTTCAAGAAGGAAAATCAGTACAACAAGAAATGTCTCGCATCCCTGTTCGATGTAACTGGAGCGCCCGTTCCAGATCCCTTTGTAAGTCCCAACTCTCATTCATCGAAGGGAACTGATGGAGAGGGAGCCAATGGAGTAGGGGAGGGAGCCAACAGAGGAGGGGAGGGAGCCAACAGAGGTGGAGAGGAACCCCAGCAATCACACCGTGAAGACTGAACTGGCAGTGCTATTTTAGAGAGATTTGTGCTAAGTTTTAATGCACAGTGTGTGCTGTGAAACATGTAATTTTAATACTATTTTACTGTGAGTTACAAGTAGGATGTGAACATGTTACTGTGAGTTACAAGTAGGATGTGATCATACTTAATTATGTTGAACTTTTTTTTTTTCTATGTTGTCTGTTGGATTTGGTTAGAAGTGCTCAACTGGTTGTGTTTCATATGCTGCGTACACTCTGGGTACGCCAAGAAAATATGTTTAACTTAAATTTTTGGTGCCATTATTTCCATTGGTATACCGATACAAATAATGTCCGCTCTCTAATCACACAGCTTCCTTTCGTTTTCCCAGCTCCCATCTCCCCCATCGCACAGAAACAAAAAAACGTCGGACTTAAGTCCCGTATCCCCTCGCACAGAAAAAAGGCCCCACCCCCATCTCCCCCATCGCACAGAAAGAAGGCCCCACCCCCATCTCCCCCATCGCAGCAGCTCTACCCTCGTTGAAGCAGCTGCGATCTAGTTGTCAGCACCATTGAGAACCACCTGAGATCAACACTGCTGGTGGGTAAGCAATAATGCCTCAATTTCACCGCTCTTTTGATGAAATTTATCGTGTATACCCCGAAATTTATTGTGTATACCCCTAATTAAACTATGTTTGTGCAATAATTTACCAACCTATGTTTGTGACCCTTATAATTTACCCCTAATTAAACTATCTTCTTCTCCAACATGTAACTAGGGAAATGGAAACGGATCGTAGTTGGATGTACAATAGACTAGATGCCAATGGAAGACTTCTACCCGAATTCATAAAGGGTGTAAAAGAATTTGTTGATATAGCAACATCCAAACCCTTGGTTGTGACCGTCCATGGTGGCAAGCAATGTATCCCATGTCCATGTAAGAAATGTGAAAATTTTTGCGCCAAAGACTTGCAAACCGTGAGAATCCATATTTACAAGTCTGGCTTTCGAGATGGGTATAAACTTTGGCACACACACGGAGAAGAACGTCCCAACTCATCTCTCAATGCCCCAACCCGTCCAAATCACGAGCCTAGCGAGCCTAATTATAATGTGGGAATTGATATGGTAATGGAATCCGCCGGGCAAAATTTTGATTGGGAAGAGGAGAGACCCACGGGAATGGCCAAAAAATTCTTCGACATGCTAGCCGCATCAAAAACACCCCTTTGGGAAGAGAACATGACGGGACAATTGAAATGTGAATCACACACAATCTTGTCGGCCGTGACACAAGCAATTGCCTTGAAGTCGGAACACCAATTAAGCCAAAAATGCTTCGATGGGATGATGAGTCTTATCAAAAGCATGCTTCCTCCTAGCGAAAAATTACCGGAAAATTTCTATCAAGCCAAGCGATTGATCGATGCATTGGGTATGGAGCATAAGAAAATAGACGTTTGCCCAAACTTTTGTATGCTTTACTACAACGATGCAAACAAGAACAAGACGCGGTGCGATGAATGCGGTACACCGAGATATAAGCCACCGGGTCCTAATAAGAATGCAAAACCCGTTCCACAAAAGATACTTCGCTATTTACCTATCACCCCAAGATTGCAAAAGATGTACATGACCCGATCAAATGCGGTTAAAATGAGATGGCATAAGGAAGGGTTCCGTGAAAAGCCCGGGATTATGGTGCACCCGGCCGACGGCGAGGCTTGGAAGCACTTCGCACGGAAATATCCAAAATTTGCCGCTGAGGTGAGAAATGTTTGGCTTGGGATAACGACGGATGGATTCATGCCATTCAACTCAAATGCATCTCCGTATTCATGTTGGCCGGTATTTGTTTTTCCGTATAACCTACCACCGGGGATGATAATGAAAGAAGAAAGCATGTTCCTCGCGCTTGTCATTCCCGGACCTAAGCATCCGGGTCGGGACATTGACATCCTTCTCGAACCTTTAATTGACGAATTAAATAAATTGTGGAATGTTGGCGAGCTTACATGGGATGTGTCTAAACAACATAATTTCACGATGCATGCATCACTTCTTTGGTCGGTAAGTGATTACCCCGCTTACGAGATATTATGTGGATGGGGTACTAAAGGCCGATTGGCATGTTTTCACTGCATGGGTGCAACAAAAGCATTCCAACTCAAGCATGGTGGGAGAGCAACGTGGTTCGGTTGTCATAGATGCTTATTGCCTCTAGATCACCCATTTCGTCGCGATAAGAAAAATTTCATAAAGGGCAAGGTTGATTTTGATCGGCCACCACGAAGAGTAACGGGAGAGGAGCGGCTTGCAATGGTGAGTAAATTAGGGTAGATCAAATGGGGTAAAAAAATTAGCCTCCAGCAGTTGGATGGTTATGGTGACAACCACCATTGGCAAAAGAAGAGTATTTTTTGGAGCTTGCCCTATTGGAAAGATAACTTGTTACAACACAGCATTGATATGATGCATTTGGAGAAGAATTTTGCAGAAAATTTGATTTACACTGTTTTAGGCATTGGGACCAAAAACAAGGATAATGAAAAGGCACGGAGGGATTTGGCTCTCATTTGAGATCGTGCCAATCAGAACCTAATCCCGGATCCGGGTAACCCAGGAAAGCTGCGAAAACCAAAGGCTCCCTTCACACTCTCACCGGAAAATAAGAAGAAGGTTTTAATATGGCTCAAGGATCATGTCAAGTTCCCCGATGGTTTCGCATCGAATTGGGCACGGAGTGTAAACCTCACTACAAACACCCTAACTGGGCTAAAAAGCCATGATTTGCATGTGCTCATGGAGCGACTACTTCCTATCGCATTTCGAGACTTTGTCCCTGATTACGTATGGGATGTTTTGTGCGAGATTTCAAGCTTTTTTAGAGAGATTTGTGCTAAGGAGCTTGATCCATCCCGTATCAACCAATTAGAAAAGGATATTGTCGTCACAATGTGCAAAATGGAAAAGATTTTTTCGCCGGGTTTTTTTGATTCTATGGAGCATCTTGTGGTCCATGTCTGTCATGAGGCTAGATTGGGTGGACCAGTGGGGCCTCGATGGATGTATGCCTGTGAAAGGTTTGATTTTATTAATATATTTCTTCTATATGTAAACCACTTACGGTATTCTTTCTACTTATTAATCATTCATAAGCCCAATATTTCTATTACAGGCGAAACAAGGAACAAAGGATGAGAGTTACGAACAAGGCACGTGTTGAGGGTTCAATCGTCGAGGCTACCATTGTTAAAGAAATTGGTACATTTTGCACACTTTATTTCGCTGAGAATTCTAACAATAACCCACAAGGGGTTGACACAAGTGACCCTCCACGGAGACGCCTATCAATTTTTGATACGGCGGGTTGTTTCTTCACACAGCCAAATAGAAGGACTCTTGATCCAAGGGAATATAAAGCTGCACACACATATGTTATCCTCAATTGTCCGGAGATAAAAGATAAATTCTTGGGGTACAATTTTATCAAATTTTTATATTTGTCATTCCAAAAATGTCTATTCCAAACAATATAAAAAACTTAATTTGTCAAAAATTGGCATGTGTAGGGAATTTGATGCATGCATGCTAAACTCTGGACAAGCCACCAACGCACAACATTTGGACAAGGTTCGTGAAGATGGATTCGCCGATTGGCTACGTAGGAAGGTCCTATCTGACCATAATTATGACCGCTACCTCCGAAGGGTAGGACTAATGCCACAAGCACAAGCGGATTGCTTCGAGGGTTACGAAGTGAATGGCTTTCGATTTCACACAGAGGAATATGGGGGAAACAAATCAACAAAGAGTAGCGGTGTTTGTATTAAAGGGGAGTGGGATGGAAATGACACACCACAAGACTACTATGGAATTCTCCAAGAGGTAATTGAGCTAGATTATGATGGACTCAACAAGATCGTTCTCTTTAAGTGTAATTGGTTTGATATAACAAATGGCGTAAGGGTGGACAAACAACATGGAATTGTTGAGGTTAAACATGCTTCTCGTCTTAAAAATTATGAACCTTTTGTGTTGGCACCTCAAGCAATCCAAGTGTTCTACCTTCCTTATCCATCGGATAAAATTGAAAGGCGCCAATGGTGGGTGGCAATGAAAAATACCGCGAAAGGGCGATTTTGTGTCGATGACGACGTCCATGCATACCTAGAATTTTTCCAAGATGAAATGCCGGATTATTCGATCGAGGTTTCAAATGGTGAAGA
Organism: Carex arenaria; assembly: GCA_964058825.1. Lineage (NCBI taxonomy): Eukaryota > Viridiplantae > Streptophyta > Magnoliopsida > Poales > Cyperaceae > Carex > Carex arenaria. The sequence continues at coordinate 307,219 of CAXKVW010000105.1, read as the reverse complement.
ATTTGATTGGGATGGTATGGCCCCTCAAGACGATGAGTTTGAGCTAGTAGAAGATACAATGTCGCAAGGTGTAGAGGAGTTCGAGGGCAACCCAATTGAGATAGAGGATGAAGATGATGAAGGGTTAGATATGGAGCATGATGAGGATGAATTTGGTTTCTAATCCCATGATTATTTCCATCAAAAATTTAAATTAATTGGTGAATCAATAGTTGTATGTGTTGTTTCTCAATGATTGTAAAATTATTTTTTTGATCAATTACCTTTGAATGTTTGTTCTACTAACCAAAATTTAAATGCACCCGTATTTTATTCTAATACGCTGCTACAATTCATATTGTTGTGAGTTATAACAAAATTCTTCATTTAAAAGGAGAAACAAAAAATAAAACAGAAATACAGAGGGCATTTGCAAGGGTAAGCCCATGCAAATAGTAAGATGGGAAGTACAGACTATTTGCATGGCAAGCTAGTGGAGTATTTACCTGGCCTTCAATAAAATATAGTATAAATAGGTGGTTAAGTATTTGCATGGCCATGAGGTTAAGTATTTGCAAGGAACCTTAATAAAATACAATATCTAACATGTGTCTAAGTATTTGCAAGGACAAGGGGTTGAGTTTTTGCATGGAGCTCGAATTAAATATAATATACAACTTTCATAATGTATTTGCAAGGGGAGAAATCTCTCATTTGCATGGTTGCACATCCCACAGTTCCATGCGAAGTACTTGCATGGGTTTACCCTTGCAACAAGTCTGATGATTTCAGAAATGTCATTTCTTTTGCAAGGACCCTCCTCCCCTTGCAAAAAACTAGTCATGCCCTTGCAAAAAGCTCAGATTCTAGTAGTGATATTATTGAAAATATTTTTTAGTTTTATAATTCTAGTTACTATTTTAATATAATATATTGTTGAAAATATTATTTGCATTTTTAATCCTATAGCACATAATAAATAATTAAAACCATAAGCGTATCATAAATTTTCATTTTGGAGTATGGGGCTAGTAAAGAAAATTGTGGAAATAGTGCAAGATTGAAAAGTTATCATTTCCCAATTTTAGATGAAAATATTAAGATCTCTTATAAAAAAATTACTGAAGCTGACTGCCCAAAATTGGGCAGTTTGGTATAAAAAAAAAAAAATTAAAGCTGACTACTCCATTGTTGGGCGGTTGGGACATTTTAAAAAGAAAATTGGAACTAGGAGTAGATTTACTATAAAATGGCATTTTTGAAGTGGACCTTCCTTTATCATATTCACATGCATTAGTAATCAAAGTGAAAATACACAAAAAACACAATACAGTTACGTAATCATGGAAATTTGCAAGTCATTTTGCAGGTCAACACCTAATACAGTTATTGTGGGCCATGCTAACCTGGAAATTTGCAAGTTATTTTGCAGGTCAACACCAAATACAGTTTTGTAATCATGCTATATTTTTTAAGAGTTTTCATAGTTAGTTGGCAAGATGTCACTAACAATATTTGTATTAATAAGTATGTGTGGTGTTCGACTTGATAGTCTAATTTGGGCTGAATTGATGTATAATCACTACTATAAAAACACAATTTGTACACGGACTTTCAATAAAGTAGCTACACGGATTTGAAAACATGTGTAATCTTAGGGTGTAGGAAAGGAGAACTTTTTACACGCGGATATTTATCCGTGTGCAATTATAACAAATCCTACACGGATATATTATAAATAGCCATGTACAAATCCATCACACTGTACCTGTAGCTAAACCCGAGCTACACGGATTTTAACCAAATATCCGTCTAGGAATACTCTTTCTACAAGGATATTTAGTTAAATATCCGTGTACCTCTCCCAAAAGAATATTAAATAAATAAACCGGGATCAACAACAATCCTACACGGATTTTTAAATAAAAACCCTTGTAGGAAACAATTTTAACGGATTTTTAAATAAAAATCCGTGTAGGAAGGTAGTTGAACCCCGTTTATTTATTTAACCTCTTCCTACACGGATTTTCTTTAAATATTTGTATATTATTGTTTTATTTTTTTTTTGCTAGCCAGTAAATATATTATTGTAGATTATTTTTTTTTTCCAAATCAGAAATAGTTTTTTTAAAAACCAGATTCTCAAAACATAACAATTCTCAATTCATTTTGTTCTTTATACACTAATTAAATTATATCACTAAAAATTTATACAAATCCATATTGTTCATTATAAAATTCAGAAGTAAACCACCTTGCCTATATATCTCTCATATCGTCGATTTGCTCGTTGGAGTAAGCGACCTCGTTCGATCCATACTACAATTATAATTTGGTGAATTAGTTAGTAACGAGAAAAGGTAGATGCAAGAAAAGGTGGGTGCTTTAGTAGACAAAAATCCAGATTAAAAATCGGTTATGGAAATACTACTGTTTTGTAGTATATATAGTATATAATCAACATAATAACATCAAATTTATTGTAGTATAGTGGTAAGTCTTTTGTCTCCTATTCCACATGGCATGGGTTCAAATTATGGGCACAAAAATGGTTTATCTGACGGTTGTAATTTATTTGGACAAAACACTGTCCAACCCAGTTGTACAAGATCCGAAAATTTTTATGGTTGCTTTAACACTTTCTAGTAACACCCTTCCATTTGTTTGAAATGTTGGTAATGCATGAATGGTGGGTTGCTTCAGGTGCCGAATTTGAAAACTTGTGACTTTACTCGATTATATTTGGGTGCAGCATTAAGTCTTACACGGTGGGCTGCTTCCCTTGCATTTATCTTGATTTATCTTACACAACAACAACAAAATTTGCAAATTAAATTTAGAAATTAATTTCCTTACAAAAAAAAATTTGTTTCCAAATTCTTTGTTTCGAATCAAGATACAAAAGAAAAGAGAAATATATATACACATGACTAAGCTTAACAAGATAGAGATGATAAAATAATAACTTCAAATATCTCAGATCCTAGTTGTGCTATGCATAGAAATCAGAGCAATATTCAATACAGAGAGAGAGTGTATTATAGAATCAAAACGGCGCTGGAAGGAAAATGCATTTTTATATAACCAAAATCCTAATGCTACCTTTCTACACAGATTTTTCACTATAAATCCGTGTAGCTCTCTCAAGGCTTTTTACACTGTTATTTAAACAATAATTCGTGTACAATAACCCCTTCCTACACGGATTTTTTAATAAAAATCCGTATAGCTCTCTCACCATTCCTACACGGATATTTAATAAAATCTCCGTGTATAAAACCTTCATTTCCACACGGATTTTTCTCCAAAGATGATTACACGAGTACTTTTGTAACAAAATAAAATAAAGAAATATTGCTCAAAATAGATAAGCAGTAAAAATAAGAGAAATGATTGCTAAAACCCGAACAGTAAAGGAAACTAAGGAAAAAAAAAATGTAAAATCTGAATTCTGTATGGGATAAGGTTTGGTCCAAATGGTTTTGGACCGGACACCGTCCAAAGCCTCTAAAAATCGTACAATTAAAGTTCGAATAGTTGATCCAAACCACTCAATATGAGTTCCATATTAAAATGTGCTTAGGGAGCAAATTTTATATTTTTTGGAAATTGTTTACTATTTTTTTTGATACGTACAACTTCACTATTTCTGGATCGTCCAAAATCAAACCATCAGACATGATCTACCTCATTTTATCTATGCATGTGTCAAAAATTATGATATTTCAATCATAGAAGGAAAGATCTGAATCGGAATTGGAATCGGTCTTTTGAATGTGAAATTTTAATCGGATTGATGTATCAGTCGGAATCGGCCGAATCGAATAGGAAACTCAAACTTTTTTGCTAGAACCTTGTCTTATAGTAATAAATTAGAAAAAAATGATAAAAATAATCTATCAACAATTTCTATTTAGACAAATGATTACAATCAAATAATCTACTACTACATTTTTACATGTAGTTATATTTTCTAGTAACAAAAGGTAGTAAAGATAGTTATCTTTGGTTGGTATTCAAGAGGTCTCCAATTCGATTCACACATAGGAAATTTTTTTTTGATTGTATTATTAAAACGTTTTGACCAAAATTGATTGGAATCTTATTGATTCAGCCAAAGTTTGACTGGAATCGCACTGTTTTTGCCGAAATTTGTTTGGAATCGGATTGTTTCAGCCAATATTGGATTAAAAAACACATACCATGTAACTCGGCTTGAAATCGGATTGGTACAGTCTAATTCCGGTCCCGATTGGCAGATTCCGTACCGAAACAGCCGATTTTTTCTTTTATGATTTCAACTTTGTTGTGTTTGTCATCAAGAGCTTGTAAAATGTACCGATATGAATAATTTTTGGACTGTCATTTTTCAACTTATTGATTAACATAAAAATAAAATCGAAATGTGATAATTTTTTTATGAGACCGTAGTGAAAATCATAAAGATCACACGTAACAATTTTATTTTAATATTTATATTTTAAATTTTTTAGCTATTAAAATTTTCACAACTGAATAAATAAAGACAAAAAATAAAGATATTTAAACCCTCGTGGGAAATCATGTTTTGTGTATCCTTTCCTCGGTGTCATGTAATAGACATCAGTACAAAAAAATCTGTGATAGATCTGGAATCACTTCAAGCAGCGGGTCAAGTCAACTAATAGTTGGGGAAGTTAGAGCGTTCCCGTGGGCATTATAGTCTTCGATTGGTTCATATTTAATAATCTAGATATTTTGACTGTACAACGACTTTGATTGATCGTTTATAACCTTTTATTTTAATTTTGGTTCATACGTGTTTATCTTGATTTTTGCAATTTCGAACAACTAGCATTCGGAAATTTCTTTAAATTAAAATTAATGAGTTAGGCTACAGTACTTTGTACTACGTAGATCTCTGTATTATATATATTGACTAATAGGTTTTCGGTAGCACTTCGGCCGAAGTGCAACCAAGTCGTTTTTCAATTTTCGAAGTCCAAAAAGTTGATCCAAACATTAGATGTGATCTCTATATTTAAATGTGTTTGGAGACCAAATTTTACATTTTTTTGAATATTTTTACTATTTATTAGACCACATCGAAAATCGCTGATCCAAAAATTTAAATTGTCCATACAATCTATTAACATAATTTTCGAAGAAAAATATAATTGGATACAAAATTTTATATTATTTTTTATCTATCAAAAAAAATTAATATTTACACAAGAGCAAGTACTTAACGATAATTTTATCACCCAGTTCTGGGACCGCTCTATTGATCAGTTGTTTAAAAACGACATTTCTGCACGCTGAATTTTACAATTAGACGCTTCTGGTGCCTTATCTCTCACATGAATAGATAATTAATATCAGCTCACTATAGTCCATAAATCCACATCACAACTTGCTGGCAAAGAAATACACCCAAGTGAGCTCCTCATCTTCTAAACAACTTTCTTTAGCCATGCTCATGATTAAAAACTTTGCTTTGGCTATTCTCCTTTTAAAAATCACATTCTCTGTCAGCCAAGAAGTGGAATTTACATTCAATGGATTCGCCGGTGCAAATATTACCCTAGATGGTATAGCTTACATCGAGTCGAATGGCCTTTTGAAGTTAACTAACGACACATATCTAATGAAGTACGGTCATGCCTTATATCCCTCTCCAATTCACTTCGGCAGGACCACCTCTTCCTTCTCAACCACATTTGTATTCGCAATTATTTCAAAGGACCCAACACTCAGCGGTGATGGGCTTGCCTTCTTCATCACCCCCTCAAATAATCTCTCCACTGTCTTGCCAGGCCAATACATGGGCCTCCTCAATAATCAAAATGATGGCAATCTCACCAATCATATTTTTGCCATTGAGCTTGATACTTTTGAGAACGTTGAGTCCAACGATACAAATGGTAACCATGTTGGCATTGATATAAATAGTTTGAAGTCAAGCCTATCTGCTCCTGCCGGCTATTATGCCGATGATTCAGGTTCTTTTCAAAATTTAAGCCTTTTCAGTCGTAAAGCGATGCAAGTATGGGTTGAATACGAGAGCCAAGAGACACAAATTATTGTTGCCTTATCTCCCATTGGAAATTCCAAGCCAAGAAAACCTTTACTCTCATATAAATTCAATCTCTCAAATGTTTTGAACGATTCAATGTACGTTGGTTTTTCTTCTTCCACTGGCGCTTATTATAGCTCTCATTACATTCTTGGATGGAGCTTCAAATTAAATGGACCAGCACCATCCATTGACCTATCAAAGTTACCAAAGCTCCCACGTACAACCCCCAAAGACCGATCAAAAGTCCTAGAAATAGTGATGCCTTTCGCTTCAGCTGCCTTTATTCTTATTTTAGTTGTTTTGCTCTTCCTCTATGTGAAGAGGCGGTTTAAGTACGCAGAACTGATTGAAGATTGGGAAGTTGAGTTTGGTCCACATCGCTTCTCATACAAAGATTTGTACCGAGCAACTAATGGGTTTAAGGAAAAAGAGTTGCTTGGAAGTGGTGGATTTGGGAGGGTTTACAGGGGGGTATTACCTGTGTCCAAATTGGTAGTTGCAGTCAAGCAAGTCACACACGAATCCAACCAAGGTATCAAGCAATTTGTTGCAGAGATTGTGAGTATTGGCCGGCTCCGGCATAGAAATCTTGTTGAATTATTGGGTTATTGCCGGAAGAAAGGGGAGCTCCTTTTGGTTTATGATTACATGCCAAATGGGAGTCTTGACAAGTATTTGTATGGTCAAGAGAAGCCGACCCTTAATTGGATCCAGCGATTCAATATTATCAAAGGAGTAGCATCAGGTCTTGTATACCTCCACGAGGATTGGGAGAAAGTCGTCATCCATCGAGACGTTAAGCCAAGCAATGTTTTATTAGACAGTGATTTAAATGCTAGATTAGGTGACTTTGGCCTTGCAAGACTATACGATCGTGGTACCGACCCTCAAACCACTCTTGTGGCAGGTACAGTCGGTTATATTGCCCCAGAGCTAACAAGAACTGGCAAGGCCACACCTCTCACTGATGTGTTTGCCTTTGGTGCGTTCTTGCTAGAGGTTGTTTGCGGTAAGAAACCGTTTTGCCCCGGTGTACAAGGGGAGGAATCTATTCTAGTCGATCAGGTGCTAGAACACTGGAAATTCGGATCGTTTGCTGATATTGTGGATCCGAGATTAGACAAATGTTATATAGTAGAGGAGGTAGATATGGTGCTAAAAATAGGTTTGCTTTGCTCACATCCACAACCTAGTGCCAGGCCGAGCATGCGACAAATTGTGCAATATTTGGAAGGCGATGTACCCGTACCAGACTTATCGGCAATATACACAAACTTTAGCACGTTTACAAAGCTTCAGAATGAAGGATTCAATTCTTATGTTATGTCACATACTTCTACAATGACATCTTTCTCTAGTTTATCTGGTGGTAGATGATAGGATAAACTTTTTGTTTTCTAATTTTTATTTAACTGATAATATTGTGTAATCAGATGTTGTAATATATAACGTGTGTATACTAAAGAAATGATTGCTGGAGGTTAGTGACAGCTCTTATTCTAAGAAAAAAAAGATTGCTGGAGGTTAATGACAGCCCTTATAATGTACAGAAGAATGTATCACTATCGTGTACAGATAACAACTTATTAAATCAGTCAGGCGCCTTACTTGACTGAATTTCAAGGAATCGCCTTACACTAAGAGCTCTTCTGCGGCTACATCGACAGAGCAGCTCCTTTTAGGGCTTTCTTGAGCTTTCTATGTTTCCACAGTATATATGAACATGGTAGAGGTTATTTAAGTAATTAATTATAGTTAGCCCACGGTGGATTGTATAAGAACATAAAACAGGACTATATATTGAAAGAGCAGGGTTCAAATGCCTGCATTTTTCGTGTCTTCACCATCTTCATTTTTAAAAACTTTAATAGCTCAAAAGTTAATAGTTAAAAGTCAAAATAAAAATTTAGATATGATCTATATCATTTTATCTATGCACACGTAAAGAATTATTATATTTAACTTTGTTGTGTTTGTCATCAGAGACTTGTAAAAAATGTACTGACATGAATAGTTTCTAGACGTTCATTTTTCAACTTATTGATTCACATAAACAAAATTGAATTGTGATTATTTTTTGATGAGCACATAATGAAAATCATATAGATCACATTTAATGGTTTTATTTTAATGTGTATGTTTGAAATTTTGTGCTATTAAAATTTTTAAAAGTGAAAGCATGATATATAGAAGCACAAAAAATAGAGGTATTTAACCCTCCACATGTTAAAATCATGTTTTGTGTGTCATTTCCTCGTGTCATATAATAGACACTAGTGGAAAATGTGACATCAGTATCAGCACATCAGGGTCAGATATACGAATAACGGGATACTATTATATATATGAAACGGGCATAACTAAAAGCTGTCCTTAAAAGTAGGTATCAAGAACGGTCGTTTATAAAGAACCGTTTTTGATTGGGCGGAACATATCAAGATCGGTTGTTTATTAATAGTCCGATCTCAATTTGGACAATTAGTACCAGTCGTTTACTAAATTCCGGTCTTGATGGTTTTGTACAATTAGGATCGGCTTCTATCTATTTAACCGATCTTGAAAGTCTTTTTAATACCCGTGCGAGCTAGGGTCCCGCCTCGTTTTGTCTCCAAAATTTCTAACTCCATGCGCTAGGTTTTCTCGTCTCCTTATTTCCCTCTCAATCGGATGACTCCTCCTTCTCGCCGCCCATCTCTCATTTTTACCCTCTCAAATCAGATCTAGGGTTTACGGGAGGAATTGCTCCAGCTTGGGTGTTGGCAAGAAGTGAGATGGGAAGAATCGCTCAAGCTCGCTACCTCTCTGACCCTAATGAAAGTCCTTCATTCTCCTCTCGTCAGATTTCGCTGTGGCACAGTTTGAACTGCACAAGCAGGACGGCACGAGGTATCCCCCTTTCTCTCTCTCTCTCTCTCTCCGACTCATGGTTGGCTTTTCTCTATGTCTGAAATATCAATGAAATTGAAAGCATTTTACCAATTTATTCCCATAATGGATGTTATGAGGTTTATTTACTGCTCTTATTTTCTTTGATGTAAGCATTGCCCTTCTATTGCTTGATATGCAAAGATAGCACAAGAACCGGGTCTACTACGCCAGCGAGTCTCAGGTATATAAACAATCTCTCTTGCATTTAGTTTTTGTAAAGTTAATTTCATTTTTGGAGAAGGGTATGAGTTAATTTCATTTCTTCTTTTAATTTATGTAAAGTTCATTATAATTCCAATTAGAGCTCTACTACATGTGTGGTGTGTTGTTCTGAATTCATAAAGGTAATGAATTAAAATATATATTTCTCAGATTTTTATTTATTGTTCTTGATTGCTCTATTTTATTAAGATTTCATTTGAATGAAATTGCAAAATACTTCACTGTGGTACAAAGTCTGAAAGTCACCGGCCCATTGTGTTATAATCCTACTGCCCATTTGTGTTTATCTCTCCAGCAAGATAATAAATATTCTCTAGTACCTTTGCTTCAATGCATTTGTAATTTGTTGGTCCGTCTTTTGATAATTAAATATCCGTTTAGTTTTGACTTTGGCAAATATTAGGGTTATAACTTATAAGTACATATTGTCTTTTTTGAAGCTAGCAGTTTTTATTGGAACTTGCAGTGCTTACCAGTTGTGTGGCAACAACAACCTTGAGCTGTCCAAATAACTACCAAATGTAAATGGCAAGTACCTTTGATCTTATCAACATATTTATAATTATTTATCAACGCTTGATTTTTCTTCACTTATTTTTAATTTCAGTGATAACGAAGAAGAATATGAGAAACCAAGCATCTCTCTCTCTGAGGTATGTTACCCGTTAGTTGGGCACCTAAATTTTTAATAATTTTGCTGGGCATATATGTAAAATAGCCACCGACCATGTAGTGCTTCCTTGAATATTTGTAATTAAATTATTTTTGAGACCAGATAGAGAAATGGAAACCTAAAGTAGAATCCAATTAATATTTAAGATAGATAGTTGCTTGGGTACCAGTCTGCACCAGTTAACTGTTGAGCCTGATCTGTTTCTACATAGATATGACACATTCGTGTCTTTGTTTTGTTACTATGTGTAAGATCCATTTGACATCTGTTAATACCGAGTCCAGCTAGTATGACATTGGTGTCATATGACACCAACTCCAAAATTGATTGAATATAGTTCAAACGACTAATCCGAACGGTTCAAACCGATTTACTTTATGATTGATGTATTTACATGTAATTTTTTTATATTTCAAATTATTTTAGTATCAAATCAAGCGGTCAAAAATGTTGAAAAATGAATGCATTAAAATTAACTTAAAAACTCACAAATTTGACCACTTGAATTCATACTAAATAAATTCAAAAAATTATAAAATTTGTATGTAACGCACAACTAATGAAGTAGATCGGTTTGAACAGTTTGGATTCAATGTTGGAAGTCGATTCGGTAGATTTTGGAGTTGGTGTTATATAGGCTAAAATGACACTGATGTTATACTAGCCGGACTCATTAAATTCAAGCACCAATATTTTTATTATTGTATGAGAACATTTGAAGGTTATTCCTGGAATAGAAGTAGCTGTGTGAAGTCAATGAAAGTAGGAGGTATACTTCGTGCAGTTATCCCATCTTCACAAGTATATCAGAGCACATCTCAAGAACCTATTCCACCAAAAATGTAAGTTACTTTATTGAAGTTGGACCTAGAAAAGAGCAATCTCCCTGTTAGCAGTGTAAACCATAGCTGCATGGGGGTGATTTGGTTCTCTGATTCTGAATCAGATCTTGGAAAGGAGCTTGACACATTCCCATTTTCAATAATTAGGAGGGTATACTCCCCTCTGTCATAACTTATACTAAATTTTGTGATTGTTTGTGTTCAGATAATTTGATATGTTGTGTTTAGTTGGCATGTTCAGACTGTTTGTGACTGTGCTAATACCAACATTTTGCCAAAAAAAATAAAAATAAAAAATAACAAGAATGGCTATTAATTAAAAGGCCGTTCCTGAAAAAGAAAAGAAAAAAGAAAACAACATGAACGGTTGTTAACTAAAAGGCCGTTCCTGATTATTATCAGTATCAGCTAATAACAAACAACCGTTCTTGATTATGGAATCAGTATCGGCTAATACTAAACGATCGTTCCTGATTGTTAAATTCAGTATCGGCTATTATAAATTACCGTTATAAAATACAATACATGAGCCCTTCTTTAGCCCCATTACTCAGTTCACACCAAATAGGCACAAATCCTGGAATGAACGAGGTGTTCAGTTAGACTCGAAAGGTCTTCCTGATGTAATTAACAGCGGGGGCTTGCACCCGTCGGGAGTTAAACGTCCTCACAATCAAACAATAAAACCCTGGCTGACTGATCATGAACCGTAGGTCTGGCTAAGGGTGAACCGGAAGGTATGCGGAAAGAAATACAACAATGTCCCGAGTTCGGTGCCCCGCTCATGTCCGATCGAGAGACTGGAGCGCTGAACCCATGCGGGAGCATTCCCCCACAAATACAACAACATCGTTAGCTAATCTAACCATGCGAACTTTCCGAGCCCTGTTTCTGCTTCAGCTGATTCTAACTGATTCACCCAATTTTGATTCTATAGTCAAGTGATCGATTCTGATTCCGATTCCGATTTTTTCCTCTATGCTTTTAACTTGATCAGCAACTCAAACTGAAACAGGGTTCTTTCGAATCGTTCCCACACATAGGATTGGAAGTTCACATTTACGACAGGAGCAACTCTTTTTCTATTTATGGTATACTAAGAAGAGACGGGAGAGAAGGGAGAGGAGAGTTATTTTTGGGCAGATCACAAAAAACAAGAGATGGGAGAGATGGGACAAAATAATCAAGCCGTGAGTAGAATTGAACGGTTAGGATGGGAGAGTTATTTTCTGTGAGAAAAGTGGCAGATTTGTACCGAAATTTTTAGTAATAGAAAATTAATAAATAAATTATGGTGATTGAGGAATGTTTGCACTGTATTTTGAAAAGTAGAAAAACCTTAATATTCTGTAACGTCCGGAGGACGTTAAAGAATATCATTGCCATATTAGCGAAAATGGTTAAGTTGAGCTGTTATATTCAGCAACAACCAGAGGCTAGCGTCAAAAAAAGAGAAAAAAAAAATAGGGCCGTTATAGTTGGCAACGGCCAGAGCCAGCAAAAAAAAAAGAAAAAAAAAAGGTGGCCATTGTATGATATGACGGGTAGGACTTTGACTCATGTGAGATAATTTGTTTCTTTTAGAAAAATTCATCGTATCTGAAAAATTAAGAAGTGATTATAAAATATATGTTACCCATCCCATCTGTGATAGAAAGAAAATAAATTTGCTATTATTCCAATGAATAACAGGACCCTGTTATTCTAATCTCAACCATTCAAAGTTTTTCATGCGCATATCTCAATGTAGAAATTTTTTCATTCACAAATCTCAACAAAATTGAATGGTTGGAATTGGTATAACAGGATCCTGTTTTTCCAATGGAATAACAACATATTTATTTCTTGATAAAAATGCCAAGTCCAAAGGTGAGGAGGCAGACTATAATAAAAATTGCCATATTTCTTGATAATCCACTTGAAGGACGCTTTTCTCTCGCTTAAGTTGTGGCCGTGAAATACCAAAACAGCCCATTGTTTTTCGCGAGTTCTGACCATTGCCGACTATAACGGCCCTATTTTTTTTTTTGCGTTGGCCTCTGGCCATTGCCGAATATAACGGCCCGACTTAATCATTTTCGCTGCTAATCCGTTGTCGCTAGTCTGGCCATGAAATTCTATAATGTCCTCTGGATGTTACATAATATAACGGTTTTCCTACTTTTCAAAATACAGTACAAACCTTCCTCAATCATAATAATTTATTTATTAATTTCCTATTAATAAAAATTTCGGCAGATTTGTATCCCTTACTAGTATAGCTGTACAGGCGTTTAGCATCTCTCCAAGCTCTTTGAAATCGAACCAAATAAAAAAAAAAAATGTTCGGCAAAGTCATAATTTTGAGTCTGGGACAGACTATTTCATAGAGATGAAGATTAAAATGAAAGGATATATTTGTGAACTCATTTTCTTAAATAATTAAATAAAAGTTAAATGAAAAAAAGGCATGTAAGAAAAATATTAAGTTTTAGTGGGATGTAGCATACTATGATTTGGGGAATTTTATAAACTACTCTCTTTTTGAAAAAAATCAAATAAAATATCTTCTCTCAAAATTTCTTGATAAAATGTAGCATACCAGGACTGACCAATGTAATTTTTTTTCCCTCCTCCCAATTTATTTCCATTTTCTTTACACCTTGTTTGAATGGAGAGTAGAGGAATGGAGGGAGGTGAAGAATAGAAGGAAATGAAATGGAATATAAATGGAAATTAACATATTTAATATCTTCGTATTTGAATGTAATAGAAATCAGGATTAACATATTCGATCTTTTCAGAATTTTGTGTATTTTTGAGTAATTAAGCAAAACTGTAGACCAAAATGAGAAGAAAAGAAGAAAATGAAGAAACCAAGAAGAAAAAAACAAAAACAACTTAATTGATATTTTCTGATTAGAAAAATTAACTGTTCTGGCATTTCTATTTGTATGATACTCTGGCTGGACCACTCTAACAAATGCTTTTTAAGTAGAAACTAAAAAGTACATGGAACAAAGTAAAAGCTAAAGTAACTGTAAATGGTAAAACTCCCGTGATGCGCTGGCCCTACCAATAACTTTTGTCAATGCCATATGTCTCTCTCATTCCACTATTTAATTTAGCCTTGTCTTCTCCCTTCGTCAAAGCAGTAACAGCCACATATGACATATGGCGTTACTGCCCTCTTCGCTTCTCACTCTCTTTGTCCTCTCCATTCTTCTCTCTCTCCCTGTTTCCATGGCAACAGACAACCCTCTCCTCTCCTTCCTTCAGAGCGTTCAATCTGCCGCACTCCGTTCAATGGGCCCCAACGCCACCAACTTCGACCCCAAGCTCTACGTCGACCTCCCTCTCAAAACCGACCTTCCCGCCGCCATCTCCGCCTTCAATTCCCTCCCTCGCCAATCACAATCAGGCACCATCTCCATCTCTGATTTAAATCAATTCCTCAAACAGTTCTTCGACGAAGCCGGTTCCGATTTGGTACATGCCAAACAAGTCGATTTTAAGCCTGATCCAGAGGGATTTTTGGTGAAAGTGGAGAATGAGGTGATGAGGGGATGGGCTTTAGAGGTGCATGCTATCTGGAAGAACTTGTCGAAACGGGTTTCGGATGCAGTTAAGACACGGCCCGAAAGGCATACATTACTGTACTTACCAGGTACTGTTATTGTGCCAGGGTCACGGTTTCGTGAGGTTTATTACTGGGACTCCTATTGGGTTATCAGGTGAATATTGTTAAAGATATGCATGTATGTATGCACTAATGCACATATATGTATATAAATATATGTATGTATGTGTGTGTGTATATATGTATTTATGTATATGTAACATCTCAATTTTTGAACACTAGGAAAATTTTCTAATTTGAAGTGAAGTCTGTTAAAAATATATATAGAGAGAGAGAAATATGGATTTCCATATTTATTTATGAACTTTTGTTTTTTTTGATAATTTAATATTAATACAATACAAATACATAAGAAATATTAAATTAGGAAATACTCTATTGTAAATTCCTTGACAAAAATAGATTGATGAATTTTGTTGTATTGAAATTTGAAAAGTCTTAGTCTAGCTTTAAATATTTCTAAAGCTACTGTAACTTAGTATTTTCAAGCTAAGTGTATTTTGTAAAACTGCTAGGGGTTTAAATACAAATCCTCAACACTTTTATTTTAGAATAACTTAGTATTTTCAATACCTCATGTCTTTCATATTTTCAAGGTCCAAATGGTCGATCCGAGCCGCTCAACATGATATCCATACTAAATTATGTTTGGAGATGAAATTTTATAAAATTTTTTGTAAAAAATTTACTATTTTTGCAGATAGGTACAAAATCACTGTTTATGGATCGTTAAAAAACAGTGATTTTCTACTATCTAAAAATATAGAATTTTTTTTCCAAAAATTATAAAATTTAATCCCCGTGCATATTTTAGTATAGATACCATATTGATCGGTTCGGATCGGCATATTAGACTTTAAAAATGTCCACTTACAACATTTGTAAGTTACAATATTTCCATTCGGTTTTGTGATTTTACAAGTCCAAACAGTCGATCCAAACCATTCGACATGATATATATATATATATATATATATATATATATATATATATATATATATTAAAATGTGCTTGGAAATAAAATTTTATATTTTATATTTTTTTATTTATTAAGTATTTTACTGATATTTTTAGATAAATATTGAAAAATAACAGTTTTGCTAGATACTTATTAAATAGTTAAAAAAATTCAAAAAAAAATGTAAAATTTGATCTTGAAGCACATTTTAATATAGATATTATGTTGAACGGTTCGGATCGATATTTTGGACTTTTAAAATTACAAAACCAAATAGTTGTAAGATGTTGTAACTTACAAATGATGTAAGTGGACCCCCTTATATATATATGGTGATGCCATGATGCTTTGGGAGGTAAAGAGAGTGTTTAACTTTTCTCTCATATCTCTATTTTTAAAGTTCAAATAGTCGATCCAAACTTCTTAACGTGATTTTGATAATGAAATTTGCTTGGAGACCAAATTTAAAATTTTTATTATTTTTTTTAGAAGTTTATAGAATCAGTGTTTTATGAATTTTTTTTATTTAATGAGAAGTTGTGATTTAAAAAAAAATTAAAAAATAGTGAAAAGTTTCAGAAAAATGCAAATTTTGGTCTTCAAGCACATATCAATATTAAGATCTTGTTGTGAAGTTCGGATCGACTGTTTCAACTTTTAAAATGGAGGTCGTGGTCATACCAATTCGGTTTTGTAATTTTCAAAGTCCAAACAGTCGATCCCAACCGTTAGATGTGATCTTTATATTAAATTATGCTTGGAGACCAAATTTTATATTTTTTTGAATTTTTGTATTATTTATTAAGATTATTTGAAAATCGTTGTTTTCAATGGTCCAAAAGTTTTTTTTTCTGTTTATTAAAATCTGTGATTTTTAAACCATCTTAATAAATAGTAAAAAGTTCCTAAAAAATATATAATTTGGTCTGCAAGCATATTTTAATATAAATATCACATCTACCGGTTTGGATTGACTGTTTGGACTTTGAAAATTGCAAAACCAATTGGTAGCACTGAGGCTTAAGAACTATTATTTTGATATTAGCCAACCTCTATATATATCTATATATATCTATATATATAGGAGTTAGCTAAGGTGCTATGCGTAGCATAGATGTCGTCTGTGCCATGACTCAACATTTGAGTTTTCAAAATTCTAACAGTCGATCCGAACCGTTCAACATGATTTCTATATGAATATATACTTGCAAATCAAATTTTACATTTTTTAGAATTTTTTTACTATTTTTTAGATAGGTAAAAAATCACTTAATCTGAATGGTACATAATTTTCAGATCAAGTGATTTTCAACCTATCTAAAAAAATAGTAAATTTTATTTTTAAAATATAAAATTTGGTTTGCAAGTATATATTCATACAGAGATCATGTTGAACAGTTCGGATCGACGGGTACAATTTTTGAAACTCAAATATTGAGCCGTTCCACGGAGGTTCATTTTCTACCTCTATGCTACGCGTAGCATATTAGCAATTTCCTCTATATATATATATATATATATATATATACAGAAAGAAGGAAAATCTTACACAGTAAATGCAAAATTAAGGAAATTTTTAGTGGTCTCAAACCAATGCCAAGATAGTGGTTCGGAGAGGTTCATCTGCAGGATTTCTATTGGCTTTATCAGTTGAAAAATATTTAACCAGAAAAGCAAGGACTTGTGAGTATAAAGCAAATGCATGTTGCTATAACAGAAATTTATCTATTAAGAATTAAGTGCACTGAAGACTGAACTGATTAGTTTATACCTATACTGGTAAAAGTGTGCTCGAGCTTACCAACTGATCCAAACAAATCAATTGGAGTCTCACAACTCCTAAATGATCTCAAAAAATTAAAAAAATACAGGCATTTAACAAAAGCACTACTAGTATGTACCATTGTTAATTCTTCTGTAATAATGGAACACTAACCTTCAAATCTACTACTATTTTGCAGGGGCTTGTTGGTGAGCAAAATGTATGACACAGCAAAGGCAATAGTATTTAACCTTGTATCTTTAATTGAAACCTATGGGCATGTACTAAATGGTGCGAGAACCTACTATATTAACAGGAGGTGAGGACATTGATGTCATTTCAAATATGTATTTATAGTGGCAAAACTAACTGATCGCTTTCATGTAGCCAGCCTCCTCTACTAAGTTCTATGGTTATGGAAATATATATGAGAACAGGAGATGTAGAGCTTGTTAAAAGGGTACTTCCTGCCCTGCTTAGAGAACACAGCTTTTGGGTCTCAGGTTTTTATTACTATATTTTCTAGTTTGGTTATCTAGTTTATCTTGATGCGTCATTATATCTAAAGACATTGTGTAGATATTCATCAAGTGACAATTCAAGACCAAGGAGGACGCAAGCATTGTTTGAGCCGGTACCAAGCCAGGTGGTACCAACCTCGGCCAGAAAGTGCAACCACTGTAAATACCTCATTCCCTAAAAGAAAAAAAGAAGAAGAATTTCGTGGATAATATTGCAAAATTAAATATATTTATCCTTCAAAAAAAAAAATACAATATCATGATTACCCTTGCAAACTCACAAGCACTCACATTTACCCAAATTGAATGCTTTTTACTTTTTACTCAGACATCCAACGGATGAACATATAGAGCTCCTGAGTTTTGGAAGGGTAAATTACTATTTACTAAATATGATATTTTCAATTTTTTGGAATGGTAACTATGTAATTTTGAAATCACGGAGGTGTATAAATGTAATGATGTTGATGGACCAATGTCGTAACTATACAAGTAGGATTGCCTACAGCCTGCTTCAGCTATAAGAACCCAGATGGACATAAAGTTTGTTAAATGATTGAAAGAAAATCAACAGGACATCTTACGAGACTAGACTGTTCCAAATATCAAAATAACTCTTATGTACTGAGTACATACTGGCACCTGACCTGACTTCACCAGTATAGAATTCAATATATATTGTTGCATAGGTTGGAGTGCCATGTTATCCTGACAAAATAAGTCTGACACTGAATGGATTTTGCACTACTGGATCTGATCAGTGGTTTCTAAAAATCACAATTTTTATATTGTATTTTTTTTTGTACTAGGATGAGGAGTCGAGTCTCAAGCTTTCAACCCCTTCTGAGAAGGATGCTTTTTACCATGAGATTGCATCAACAGCAGAATCTGGTTGGGATTTTAGTTCTCGCTGGATGAGGTTCTAAGTTTTTTATCAAAATATAAAAGTTTGCATTAGAGTCGCTATCAATTTATTCCTTTTAAATTACTTAAAAATACCGCTTTTATTTTAAAACAACTTGAAAAATGAAGCGTCCTACAATAGTTGCAATTTGCAAAGAATACCTGGAGTCCAAGGTATTATTATAAAATGACAAAAAGTTAAAAGAGTCAAAATATTACCTTTTGTTCCACTCTACAAAAGTTACATTTGGTGTGGTACTAATTTATGTTCGTCTAAATTTGTTTATATAATAATAGGAATTCATCTGATCTGACAACAACGGCAACTACGTCAATCATCCCTGTTGATTTGAACACATTCATATTCAAGGTATATTTTAAAATTTGAAGGATACCAGAATAGCAACTGCCGAGAGGTGACAATTCCTGATCTTACTGGACCCTATCATTTTTAAAATGTCAAATTGACACGAACCCGACAACGAAATGACCCAACTCAGTGGCTATTCTAAACTGATAGATCCGAAATTCAACCCTACCTGAACCAAACAACCCAGAATTAGGAAATAATCCGAAATTGGATGATCCCAAAATATAAAGGATTTTGAGAAAGAGATAATGATGGAATTGTATTTCCTTGATTATGTTTGGTACAAATGACCTATATTTATAGGGTAGCTTTACAACCATAACCACCTAACTAACTTCCATTGATTAGCTCTAACAACCTAACTAACTTCTTATTACAAGTACTAATCACAATTGTACACCTCCTTTGACTTGGTCAATTCTATAATCCTCTATTACAAACCCGACTCAATGCCAAATGGTCTATATCTCAACCTGACCGGATGCATCAGATTGCTACCTCTAGGTATTCTGTATGTGGCAGATCTTAATTGAATTTGAGGAACCTGTCTGTCTTGGCCCATGCCTAAATCTGATCTGACCCAATCTGATAACGTTTGATATGTCAAACTGACTAGACCTGAGATGGCTTGAAACTTGTTTATCCAAATTTGGATGACCCAAAACCGGACTAGGCCCAAACAAGATGAACCTAAAACCCAGAAATGATACAAAGCCAGTTGACCCTAAATTCTACCTCAGACCCACCTCAGCATGACCAGATCCCGACCCTTCTGACTCAAACCAAGTCGACCTGCCTGATTGCCAATGCTAGCAACTGGTATCCAATTTTATATAAATATGGTCAATAGATTTTCTATCGGCAGCATGTATGAATAAACATCAATTATGAGAGATAGTACTAACACAATGATGGGTGTTCTTTATGTACTGCAGCTGGAGCAAGACATATCAACATTTGCAAAAATCATTGGAGATAATTCGACATCACAGAAATTCATTGAGGCTTCTAAATCTAGAAAAGCGGCAATCAAATCCCTTTTATGGAACCCTAATCTGGGCCAGTGGGTCGATTATTGGCTTGACAAACATGATGATTATCAGGTACTTGTTTTAATGTTTGCTTATATTTCTATATTCTCTACTGGTACAAAGGTTTGCATTTTCATAAATGGCTACAATACCAGACAGACATTTATTATGGGTTCCTTGCCCGAGGCATTCACCAATGAGGCATTTTTTCTAAGTAACTTGATGTGTCCATATGATACTGGTACAATCTGGCCGTTATATTAAGCCACAAGCCTTGATAGCAAATTTAATGCAAATCAACACTTTTTATTCACTTAGCTTTTCTATCTGTTACTATCTGATTATGCTAGGGTGTTTATAGCTGGAATCCTGGCTCTCAAAATTACAAAATATTCGCATCAAATTTTGTGCCTCTGTGGCTTTTGGCACATTATCCAGGTTTTGCCCTCAGTTCATATTATTATTTCAAAGATATCCAAATGCCAAAAAATCTTTTAGCACCATCAATTAAACCATTCTTGTTGTCAAGGATATATTGCTCATGTTGAAATGTTATTAAATTTTCTGAATTCTTACTAAAATCATGCTTTGGTATATTCAGATCAACTTACAGAGGAGTACGATAAAGAGTTGATTATAAACAGCCTAAAGAAATCAGGGTTAATTCGTGAATATGGGATTGCTACTTCCCTGTCAAATACTGGGCAACAATGGTTGGTCCCTCCTTTATTATAAAACAAATAAAATACTATAAACTGATAATTGCAATGCTAACTTCTTTTTTACAGGGATTTCCCAAATGGATGGGCCCCGTTACAGCACATGATAATTGAAGGGCTGGTCGGTGCCCATTATAAAGAAGCAACACAATTGGCAGAGAGTATCGCCATAAATTGGATTAAAACAAACTTTGCTGCTTATAAGATGACTGGTGCAATCCATGAGAAGTGCAATGTAGAGTTGTGTGGAGAATTTGGAGGTGGCGGCGAATATAAGCCTCAGGTAAGTGTAACACCTTGTGCTACATCTGTATCAGTTGGGGTCTTGATATGTCATGTTTGGGTTAGGTTGACATTCATTTATTAAGAAATAACAGGCCTGTTCCGACCCAATGCACAGATAAACTAAAAACTGATTTAGCAAGAAACCAACAATTTCTGCATTGCAGAATTTGTTTTCTTTTTATCTGAATATTGGGTTAATTAGGAGGTCAGCCTTACCATAGGGGTTTAAAGGAGAAGATATGGATTTCCTGGTTCACATGCACTACGTGGGCAATTTGGAAACAGCGAAACGAAAGAGTTTTCAGAGGAAGCTATCTTACCCCTGAGATACTAGTGAGCAGGATTTTAAATGAATGTAGTCTTTGGTTGAATTTTTGTTGATTTTTAGTTGTTTTGTTTTCCTTTTTTCTTTTCATATTTTACTGGTATAGTGTAGGTGCATGCAGTTTTGTAAGATGAACTATGTAAGTGCAGATTATGCATTTCGTTATATGCAACAATTCCTGACAGCTTCTGTCATGGCATTTCAAAAAAAATAGGAGGTCAGCCTTGAAGAGTCCGTATCGTCTCAGGTACAACATAGGTAGGGCCCACAACTTTAAGGTCCAGATTTACTCCCAGCCGGGCCAAACTCAATCTTGTGCTTCTTTAGAAATAGCGGTCCTCTTTAAGATGCATGCCAGATTAAAAGAATGGTCTGAATTTAGTAATTGGACGTGCGGTACCGGGGTGATCCGAGTTTAGCCTTGTATATGAATAAACAACTGAATAAGTCCAAGCTGGTCCCAAGACTGCTGGTCTTAACCTTTTTAAGTCAGGTCGGTACCTGCTAGCTGCACCAGTACCAGTAATCAGTGTGTGCTTGTTGGTAGTTAATTCAAAAAAGAGCAAAATTTGATATGATTGATACAGCAATTTAGTTTTCTAATTTGATATTCAAGTGTATCAATAAATTTTCCTTGTTCAGTCCCTCACAGTTGAAAATATTTTTTGGTGCAGACTGGTTTTGGATGGACAAATGGTGTGATCTTGGCATTATTGGAAGAGTTTGGATGGCCTCATGATAGAAATATAACCTGCTAAACTAAATTGTCATTTTTAATTATATACACATACAATTAATGTATAATCCGTTTAATAAAAGAAAAAGATTAATATCTCTGGTTTGTATCTATGTATAAAGAGCGAGGATGTAATCAATGATCTTTACTATTTATTGCATTATAGAAAATTCAAGAAACAATTTAGTAGTTCATATTTTTTCAGATATAATCCATGACATCAAAAGTTTGTTAGAAATATCGGTTGTGGCTAGGCCTGTACATTGAAATCGGATCCCCTAAAATAACCAAAACTTTAAGTTTTTTAATTTAACCCTCAGATTTTTACAAAAAAATGTGAAGAATATATAAGTTAGTTCATTTTCAATTATTATAAATTTATAACAAACAACGACAATTAATTAGAATGTAATATACTTATCAACTAAAAGGAAATTATTAATAAATATATTAAAATTATGTTATTTAAGTTTCTTAAATTTGAGTTTTAGCAATATATTATAAAGAACTGAACATATATAATTGGTAGTTTAGTATCATGAGTTTATATAAGAGGAAGTTGGAATATTATTATTTTGGACTTGTCCACCGTTACTTTTATTATGACAATGAACTAGAACAATTTTATATTGTATCGAGTTACGATTATTTTGTCAACACAATACCAAGACAAATTGCTACAGTGATGGATGAAATAATTTAAGAGAAATGCACTGTTGGGACTTTAAGAGGCAAATAATCAGATTGAGAAAATATTTGAATTAGACGGTCAATCTACAACAAAACAAGGTCCAGTGTTACATTTATTAATCGACTCTAGCTACAATTGTGGTCCAAAATACACTTTAGAAGACGCAAAAATGAAACAGAAAACACACACACATATATATATGTAAAGAGAGAGAGAGAGACAGAAGTTGGTCCAAGAAATTTTCATTTGGTTCAAATGAAAATTAGTACTTAGGAGGTAATTGGAAGACTGAATATTTTTTAAAGCATGATTCACATTTTTTTAACAAAGGGTAGAATGGGTACTTCATAAATTTAAAATGA
Source organism: Carex arenaria (assembly GCA_964058825.1). Lineage (NCBI taxonomy): Eukaryota > Viridiplantae > Streptophyta > Magnoliopsida > Poales > Cyperaceae > Carex > Carex arenaria. The sequence continues at coordinate 284,235 of CAXKVW010000105.1, read as the reverse complement.
GTTTCTAAAAAAGCAATAAATTGAGTAAATTTGTGAGTTATTTAAATATTAAGGAACAAATATGATATTCTTAATTTTGAGGGACAAATTGGCAACTCTTGATCTTGCTCCAACGGTTGGAGAGGTAAGAGTTCTAAAACCTATGCTCGCTCGTGCCATACGAGTCATAAACTGTGTAAGATCTTACTCTTGACAAAATGTTAAAATGTACCTACTAGCTTTGAGTATTTTCCAACAAAAGTATCTTCAATTCTTTGTATCCTGAAACCTATTTCTTATTAGTCCTGCAATCACCTTTCTTCAAAAATCTGTTGAAGGATACATTTCATTTTTGTAATTGCTTTATTTGAAGATGAATATGAAGAGAAAATACCATCAGCTTTTGGACAGAAGATTGGGGCAGAGGACTTATGAAGGATTGGTTCCAGGTCTTATACAGATACACACAGGTGGCGTAGCTAGGATTTGAGTCTGAGTTAGGTAGAAATATTGTTCGGGTTCTTTTTTTCTAAACAAGTTCCGGTTTGAATTGCCTATATCAAATCGGTGGTGATTTCTAAATTACTAATTGTACAAAAATTACTATTACAATTACTTGTAATTTCTAAAACAATTGGTATCAATTAACTCTAAATTGCAGATTCGCAATTTAAGAAAAAAATAGGGTTACCTTAGCCGCTGTGAGCATAGAGCCATAGAGGCAGAGGGGAATTGAGCATAGGCGCATAGCACACGCATAGAGATGAGAGATCATTGTTTTTTTTCTCTTCCGCACAGGGAATCAGCGATCAGAATCTCCTCTCCCTGACTCTCTGTTAGCATTTGTTGTTTTTCTCGATCAGAATTGCATAGGGCAATTTTTTTGCAGCGGAGGCGAGCGTCAAGGTAGCGTGAGATTAATTTGTTAATGAGTAGCAGAGGAATAAATTGTTCTTTAATTAGCACAATCTGTAACATAAGCGTTAATGATAAACAAAATATGGAGAATTTCACATATACCTTTAAAATTATCAAAATTACATATTTTCTCCTCTAAGATTCATAATATCATATTTACCCTTGTAATTTGAAAAAACTTATAATGTAACTCATTTTATTGTCTTTTGTAATAAAACTCATTTTAAATATATAGAATACTCATTTATCTTATATTCAAAATGAAAAAAATATGTAGAATGTTTCCAAAAAAATATCAAGATTACAATTAGTCCTTTTCCGAGGGAAAGTTGGTAATTTCTCTACTACTACTACTTAATGAAGCATACACCTAAATATCACTGTAAATGGTAGATGTCGAAAATAACCCACTTGCCTTCGAAAAAAGGTTAACTAGAAGATTGGTGTTTTTGTAAAACATAGTACATAGTTTTTTTTATTAATAAAAGGTAAAATGGATATTTTATAAATTTAAAATGGATTTTAGTATATAACACAATAAAATGGTTAATTTACTAGTTTTTGGGCGTGAAAGCACATTTCATCTAAAAGGATCTTGCTTCATGTCGCATGTATTTATAGTTTTATAATTGTTGAAATTAATGTTGCAACTAATTTCATGGAATCCAGATTTGAGTAATTTATTTATTTTAGAACAGATCTAGAAAAAGTCAATGTCTCCCTTCACAAGACAAGTAATGTGATATTTTTTCTATTATTACTAATAATGTAATAATATGCTGTTTTATCTTTATATAAAAGTGAAGAATTTTCTTTTTCATATCTATATATCATTCTAATTTATTGATTAGGTCGAAAACATTAAAATATTAACCATTGCCAGGAAATTTTCACCAATTTTATAATGATCTATGATCATGTGCATTACTATCTTATTTTTATTTTTAGTAGATTTTGTTTGTTAAGGATATATTGTAATGTTTTTTCTTTGTGTTGTTTTTTTTTCTATGCAATGTTTTTAGCAATAGATGCCTTCAAATATATACCAGGCATGTTTGTATAAATTATGGAAATTTGTTGACATATATTTGGTTCTACCTCTCTTAGCAGAGCCTATCAATCTATTTGGTTCTCTCAAAGACAACACATCACTTTTGTCTAACATATTTTTTAGGTATATTATCGTGTTGTGATTTAAAATTTAATACGATATTATGTACCATCATAGTTATTGATTTCTTATATCAGAAATCAAATCATTAATTTAATAAAATGACAAAATAGTAAAATACACAACCAATTCTTAGCAAGTTGTTAACGATAAACATTACAACCAAATTTATAAAATCGAAGAAACAAATATTATATATTCTCTTATTTTTTGTTTTTCGGTAAATATATCTCCGGATTAAACTCAAGTTCACGATAAAAAAGAGTCATAACCGAACTAAATAAAACGTCAGAAAGCGACATACCATCTGATGATAGCACATGCATATAATGCATGATATGTAGAGGTGTATTATGTTAGTTTTATTTTATTAGGTGGCCTACGTTATTATTGTGCACCAATTTCATTTAAAGAAATTAACGAAAATGTATCATAATTTTTGATGGAAAAATTCAGATTGCTATTAATAATAATTATACTGGTCCCAAAGGTTGCCTTAGAATATAAAAGACCTCTTCTCTATTTGGATGGATCCCATTCCATAAATGTTTTTTCTGCTCATTTATTTTCTAAAAACGTCTTTTTCTCTACTGATTTTGAGGAGAGATTATTCTGAAAAGGTTTTCGTCCAATTTTGAAAGAGATAAGTAAAGAAAACGCTGAAGGTCTTAATCATCAGATCTGAGAAAAACTATTAAAGATCAGTATTAACGTTTCTACTTAAAGATGTCTTCAATTCAGAACATGTAAGATTTAAATTCCTTTGCTATCATATTATTCATTCAAATAGGAGGCATCCCAATAATAGGGATACAAATCTGTTGTGAATTTTTTGAATTACAGGGTTATGTTATTCCAAATTCAATCATTCATCTGTTTAGAGATTTGTACTAAATGATAAGTGTTTCCGAGATTTGTGCATTTCAGATAATGAAGTGGTGGATTTGGAATCACAATCCTGTGATTCTTTTAGAATCACAGCAGATTTATTTCCCAATAATAGTACTTAGATATGACAAAGTCACTGATTCTTGTTTTGATATTGTGAAATCTATTGCACAAATAATTAACAGAAGTTATGAGTACTTAATTAATTAATTCGTCGGAAGGTAAAGATTATTTCCCCATCCAACAACTCTGTTAGTTAGTCATTTCTTATTATTATTTAGTACATATGAGCAGCTGGATTCAATATATCTGAACTCGATTAAATAAACTGAATTATAAAAATGAATTGAGTAGACATCGAGATTTGCCTTTGAGTTTGACTAATCAATTAAAACCTACAAAATGAGCACATGGCAGTGCGCCCTAAATGAAATATCAAGTGATCAACTAAATTAATTAAATAAATAAACTAAAATTTATACACCTCAGATATGCCTTGAATTATTCCCTCCATGTGATTGTTTACACTTAGGATCTTTTGTCGCGCAGCATGCATGCAGTAGCATATAAATGAGTTGATACCAAATGGTTATTTAAAATTATTCAAGTAATTTCGAAATTTTAAATGAGTAGATTTCAGATTTTTATATTTGATATGGATATATATAATATAATGTACTTTAGATACAGAGATATGTAATTTTAATATTTTGGAAATATATATATAAATATAGAGGTTCGCTAATATCAAATTCATTGTTCCTGAGGGCCCGTGCAACTAAACTATTTTTCAAATTTTAAAGTCCAAAAATTAGATTCAAACCATTATATGTGATTTCTATATTAAAATATTCTTGAAGACTAAATTTTACATTGTTTGAAATTTGTTTTCTTTTTATTAAGACACTTTGAAAGTCCCTGATTTGACTAATTTTCAATTCAAGCGGTAGCTAATTGTACAATTAAATTCTAAAATTTTATTCACATCCTCTAGTTAAAGTAACGGAACTTTGCTCTTAAATTAGGCCCGTTCATTTTAATTGTCAAGATTCGTGCATTCAACTTGAAAGTTGATAATTTTAAATTGGTTCCTACGAATCACAATGCGGTCGACGTTTTATTGACGCATTGACTGTTTTAAATGTACACGATTGCTTTATGTTATTCCAAACTTAAAAAGATGTTGTGATGTGTTTCAAAATTTCAAAAATGTGGCGACACCCATTCCCAATATCACATGGCATTGTAGATTAGTGAAGCAAAATATCCAATTCAAAAACCCACAAAACATATTTTTTTTATGGTTGCTCTGGTTAGATTTGAGCAAAATTATTCAGACTTAAGGTCTTGAAAACTTAAGTATTCTGACTTAAACTTAAAAGTAAATAGATATAAATACTTATATAATATTTGATATGTTATGTATAAATACTTGAAATCTTATCACATGGTCAGTCATAATTAATATGGAGGTACGTGTACCTGTATGTGCATGACAAGAGGGAAAAAAATAATGTTGTATACTCTTAGGTAACACAATACTTGAGTGTAGATTATGACAGTTCGATCTGCATGTTGTTCCTGCTCAACTACATGAGACGCTCTCCATCTCTAACCAGATATTATGTTACTTCAGGTGATATTGTTTTTCTTGAGGCAATATTCACAAATAAATCATACCCATTGTAGTGCGGCACTCGTAGTTTTTTTCCATCTTGGAGGCCTATTGGGTCAATATTTATATATTTATTTATATTTCATTTGATTGTATTATTAAGATTGAAATCGTGTCATATTTATTTGGAATTCAGTGCAGTCCCAGAGTATACAAACTGAACTGATTTTTATCTGGAGACAGTTCGGATACAACAAGGATTAGAGCTAACTCTATGATTGAAATAGTAACTAACTCGATATTTTGTTGAGTTAGTAGAATAGTGAGAAAACTCACAAAAAAAAAAGAATAAATTATATTTACTAATCTAAATATACCCAAATTGAAAATAATGGTTCAGAATAATACTAACTCATATTAGTGATTATTCTTCACTCACCCAAATATGCTCTCCTCTTGTATAGAGAAACACAGGGGATTCAATTTCTTACTCGTACCCATAAACATGTATGAAAAGCAAGCTGGACACCAATAATTGTACCTTTGCAATAATGTCGAACTACCCTCTTGTATCGAGTGTTGACTCTAGCTAAGTTAGAAAAAAAAAAGAAAAAAAGACTCTAGCTAGGCCTTCTTGATACTAATTCTAGTACAGACATTAATTAATTGTACCTTTGCAATAATGTCGAACTACCTTCTTGTATCGAGTGTGAATTGACTCTAGCTAAGTCTTCTTGATACTAATTCTAGTACAGACATTAATTAATTGACGTCCCTATAACGGAGGATAACAAGGACAAATGTTTTTTTGAGGGTAAGGTGGCAACTTGCAACAAGGACAAATGTTATAAGTTAATAATAAAAGCGCATGCACATGCTATATATGTATTGGCTGACAAGGACAAATATTTTACAGATAGGCCCATCTATTATTTATTGACTACAATAACATATTAATAGTACAGACGATTTAGACTTTCAAAATGAAAAAAATTATTATTGTAACTTGATCCCTCCTCATATATATATATGTTAACTATATCCAAATTCGGTGTGTGTGTGTGTCTATTTCATTTTGAGAGAAAAATAAGTCTAATATTATATATAATTCTAGGTTTTATTGATATATTTTTGTTATATGTATTAGTTTTGAAATTAAAAAAATATAATTAATATCAAATTTTGAATATAAGCTTGAATTTTGTTTATTGGTTGCAATAAATCATTCGTATAGGATAGCCGAAATATTTAAGGTGTCTTTCAACCACACTATACATATCAAGGTGGATTTAAATTATTTTCTAAATATTCATGTCATATATACCAGCAGAATGACTACAACATTGACTAAATTTGGAGATCATGTGCATAGTTTATTTGTCATGATTTTATTTTTACACCAGATCATTATACAATATTTTGCAAATGAAATAATTGTATTTCAAAAATTATTGTAGATGTGGGATTTCTGAAATTAGCAAGTAAAATTGAAATTTAGGAATTCCAAAATATAATATGTATGCACAATTGCTTTCATAATTAAGAAAAAAAACCTATTTAACACAAGCAAAAACTGTACGCATAACTTTGCTTGGTTGACTAATATATTTTGTTTTGTCAAGAATTCAATGATATATATCTAACTATAGGATTCATTTTAAACATGTGTAGATTATTTTAACATTTAATAAAAATTATGAACTTTTTCCTGGTTCTGCATATAAATTTCGTAAACATTATTATATTAGATTAAACTATTTTATATTTCTTATTAAGTGATCTAAAAGTTGTTCACATTTATAAAATATATATTTTTTAATTTTTTTATATTACAGATTTTGTTTTTTTAAATCAACGATAAAAATTTAACATATGAAGGCGTGCATCAAAATATTTTCTAAGATACTATAAGTTTCTGAAATTGTAACATATTGTGAAATTTACTTGACTTAATTAAGATTGTTTATTAGAAATTATTATTATATAACTTAATTTATACTGTACTAGATATAATTTTCTTCGATGCAAATCCCATGAACAATTTCAAGTTTTATATAGTTTAAGTTAAACATAAATACAATTTTTTTTATTTATAGCATAGGTTAATTTGATTGAATGATTCTATAAAATAATATATAGTTTAATTTAAGCACTACTTCCGTCATATTTTTTTTTTCTTAATTTTCTTCCGGGATGTCCTCAAAGTACTAGCAAAATATCTTGATGATATTTTTCTTCCGACATTTTTTTTTTAACAAGATCGAAGGTCTGATTTAATAGTTCCAGTGCAGGCCATAATGAACCATTTCTTTGGGGGTTATTAAATAATAATAAATGTATATTAAATTACTCTTAGCAATACTCATCAGAAAGGTGTCCTCTAATCAATACTAAAAGTAGTAGAAAATAAGCAAAAATATATAATGAAAGAAATTTAGTTCCACAACCACATTCTTCAAAAACTAGTTAAGAAAATAATTTAGTTATGAATTTTGGAAGACTTAACTTTCTCTGAATTTCTTGTACAATTGGTGGCTCACTGTTAGACATTTATTTCAGAAAAAAATATTAAATAATGCAAGGGCTCTGTTGAAATTTAACATTTTTATTTTCTTATGCATGAAGCTAGGTTTGAGGTTATGTATGCACAATAATTGGAATTAAGAGAGCTCATGAAGGTCATGTCGCCTTTTAAACTATGTTTCAATATAGAATATATGAGTGTGAGGTAAAACAAGACTCTTATTTTACAATTCACCATAGTTCAACTCTATCTATCTCTCTCTCTCTATATATTTTTGTGTTATATATAGAAACATTATTTGCTAGTCACTGGAATGTTATCTTTTTGTGTTAAAATGTAGAAATATTGTTTGTTATATGTTTTAAATATTTCTTGAATTATGAATATATAATATTCACATCATAATAATACACGGTACATTGTACTTATTTTCTAGAAAATTCCATTCAATTTGTTTCCCAAGAAAACGCTTCTGAATTACAAATGGTTTTTAATAAATAACTGTGTATAAATGTGCTCCAGCATTCATACGTGAATTTTTTTATTAAAGAACCATGTAAAATTTGGCTCAATTGTAAACGTTTTTTTTATTATTAAAAACATATATAAATACTGTAGCGTATTTTCGGAAGCGCGTATCTAAATGATCCAACAATTGTACACCGTCTTATTTTATGATCCTTGTGTGATAAAAAAAAATACAAATTTTTCCATGTCATGGATCCGCCCCTTCTTGTTATGATGCATCTTCATCTATTATTTCTAAGACTTTTCACTAATATATAAAGCATTTCCTCGGTGTACACGTATTTCTCTGAGGCATCCCTTCACATACTCGACCGATGCATCCTTATACAATTTGTTTATTAGGAACTTTCTTGCATTTGTTCAAATGCCATGTATGGTTAATATTTTTGTAGTCGTGCTTGTTATACATATATATTTAAAATGTATAAATAGAGAGCATAATTATGATTGAAAAATGAATATATCGAAACCTAGACTTATATAGTGACATAAGGTCAAAGCTCAACAAATTAAATAAAAAAACTCTTTAAAATTTGGATGCAATTTGTAACCATTCATGTGAAACACGTTTGTGAAGCTTGAGGCTATAAATGTGGTACCTAAGACCAGTATCCCACCACAGCAAACACACATTCACAGAAAAAAAAGGGTACCTCTTCCTTTTTTATATTGAGATTTGATTTGAGATAGATTGAAGACCCAACTTGATTTGTTCTTTCTTCCAATCAATTGGAGCAGGGTGAGGTGAGATATAGACGTCCTTCATTTATAATTTTGTTCTCATTATTTTTCTTCAATCTATGTCAGCAAGCCTCTCCACAATTTCTATCACTTTAATTCACTGAAAAGTCTAGAGATTAACCTTCGTCAAAAATAGAGACAAAATTTGGCAATGACATGCTTTTTCTTGGTTCAACGGATAATTTTTGTACTTGCATAAGGTCATCCCTCCAATTCGAAACCTTAGTACTGGCAATTTTGTTCAACCTGACAACCTCATTGTATTTTAATTATGTTTTAAACTAATGATGATATTTCTTTCGGCTTTATTTCGAACAGAATGTCTACATGCACTGGAAAATTGGATCTTGCCTTTCAAGGAGCTGGAATGGAGCCGTATCCTTTTTAAAAAAAATATTTAAAAGAAAAATTGTTAAGCTATCATTTGAACATATGATCAAGGAATGCATGCAATTACTAAGGTTTATTACTTCTTGTTAATTAACGGATATAACTTACAAATTACTCCGTTAATCTTCGTGCGGAAGCGGATCTTGCGAGCGTAGCAGTATCACTGGTTCTGCAAGGAATCACAAGCCGTAACCGGAAGCCCTGCGTTTTCCACAGCCTAAAACCTTCCTTTCTTAACAGAGTACTTCTTGGTGCTCTCTATCTTTTCTCTCTAATTTTGGCTGTCACTATTCATACGTTTTTCTGACAGATAGAGAAGAGAGATAAGGATAGGGCTTATATAATATTATTGCACCTTTTCATGAAGGGTCTGCACCCTTTCATAATGGGTCTCTTATTGGATTCGGGTTTCCCATAATGGGTGTACTAATTAATAAATCCAACACTTCTCAGACTCATTCTGTGAATCTGTTAGGCCTTAACTGATCTCAGAGGGTTGCAGATTTGGCGTATCGAGAACTTTCGTCCCGTACCTGTTCCAAAAGCCTCATATGGAAAAATTTTCATGGGCGATTCTTACATAGTACTGAAGGTGAACATTGATTTGAAATATAATTGTGCCTTATGATTATAATATTCATGATTTGCCATCCACAATTTTGTTTGACATAGGTCTCAAATTCTCAATATATGATCCCAAATTCCCAATGCCTTCAATTGTTTCCGAAACTGTTCCGAAAAGAAAGAATAACCAACCTATACTCATTCCTCTGAATTGTTTGTTAGATTTGACAGGAAATCAGTGATAATCATATGATTTATGAATCCCTAGATTTTAATTTTGTTCAATCAGGCCTTGTATTAATTTTCTGAAAGCCAGAGCTCCTTCATTTAATTACTAACTAAACAGGAGATTGGTTCATACTCCTGAACTAGTGAACTTTATTTAATTATTGAATTAACTTATGGTAGGGCCAGTTCAAAAAGGATAACAAAAGTTCAAGAACCTCATTTAACAAAGGTTACAATCAGGATTTTGTTTCACAGGATGGCCGGTCTGATCAGACCTGATTCTTCCACATATTATTTTTAACGTTTTGTTTTAAGGAGGTTAAACTCTCGCGTAGCCCTTAGAAATATATAAGGAGGAACAAAAATATAATAAATTTGAAGATTTTGAATGTGAAATAATAATATTTGTCGTCCAACTGTAGTGTCAGTATAGATTCAAGTCATCCAATCCATTTCTTTATAATACTTGCCTATCGGATGCAACCTTTTGCCAACCATTTCCTTGATGATGTTTACAGATGCATATTATAACACATATTTGATATCCATCTAACATTTGTTTTCTATTCCAGCAGACATATACTGCCACGAAAAGTGGTGGTGCGCTTCGGCATAATATCCACTATTGGCTTGGAAAAGACACTAGCCAGGTCTGACTCAAGTTGTATAATCTATAAATTTTAACTTTTTTGGTTTTGTTATTCGTTAAACATCTCGAATCTTTTAATACCAAAGAAATATAATAACAACATTTGAAAAGTTGTTCAAATAAAAAACCTCAAACAGTCCACATGAACCAAATAGGTGACAAAACATATTTGCGCCTAGTATAAATGATATTTCTGTTATCTTCAGTTAACTATTAACCAACAACTATAAAATAAAAGAGTTACCAAAAAAAGGTTTACAATGAGGACAAAATAAAACAGTTAAAGAACGGCCCTTTTAGTTGGCATGCCCCAGTACTAGGTTGGTTGGGACTCGTGATACTCTCAAAATGCCAATATTACACTTATAATGAATGTCAGTGTAACACACAACATTTTGGTTCAGGATGAGGCAGGGAGTGCCGCTATTCTGACATATGAGCTTGATGAGGCACTAGGTGGCGGGCCCGTAGAGTACAGAGAGGTGCAGGGGGGCGAGTCTGAGAAATTCCTATCTTATTTCAAGCCGTGCATCATTACACAGCCTGGTGGCATTGCTTCAGGTTTCAACCACAACGAAATCAATGCCCATGATCATGTCACTCGGTTGTATCAGTGCAAGGATGCCCGTGTCCAAGAGGCAAGTTTTGGCTGTTTTCATTTTTATTGTTTTGCAAACATTCACCCATTATGAATATTGTTCACAAAAATACCATAACCAACATGACCTCTAAACGGGTGCAGAAAAATTGACCATTTTGTCCTTAATTATATCCTGACATATATTTAAATCTATTAATTTTGATTTGCCCAGCTTAGATGGGTCCCTCTCATTACAATTTACTATACTAGAAAGTTTCTTTTATTGGATTCTTTTTGTTTCATATTGCAAATGAGTTATTTGCAATAACAACCCAATACTGAGGATCAGTTTAAGTCAAGCATGCAATTACAAAACTAGCCTTTTCAAGTTAACTTGCTGAACGCACTGCACTGAATGTGTTAATTTATTTTCAGAAATCTCCTAGCATTTCTTTACTTCATTTGCACAGATGAGTGCATTTTGAGCAGAATCTATTTCAAGAAAAACAAATAAAACATAGTGCGATTTAACCTAATTTGTTTTGTTAATCCGACCAATAAACTCTTTTCTCGAACAGACTGTAAACTTGAAACCTAATGTCAAAAGCTCTTTGTTTGGTTTCATAGTTTCCTGTCTTTGTTGAATCAACTTATTTCCTTTATGTGCCAGTTCCCAGTCGAGAAGTCTTCTCTGAACCATGGTGACATATTCATACTTGACACCCAGTCAAAGATATATAAATTCAGTGGCTCTGGTTCATCAATTCCGGAGAAAGGCAAAGCCATGGAGGTGGTTCAACACATCAAGGATTTGTACCATGAAGGCTCGTGTGACCTTGCCATCATTGGTAAAATACATAATTCCATTTCCAATACATACAATACTGCTAGTACCTCACCAGGCCATATATATAGTTGTTAACTTTTCTTTTTTGTTGATTTTTAAAAGAGGATACTGAGGTGCCTGACGATGCAGAGGCCAGTGAATTTTGGGAATATTTTGGAGGTTTTGGTAATATTTCAGAAAAGACAAGTCATGAACATAATTCAAAGGTGGAGGGCCCAAGTGCACTGTTGTACAAGTAAGTATTTATATTGTCTTGATATGAACTTTATATTTGTGTTTCACTACTCGCTTATCTTAGGATGGACTTGAAATGTATTTTGTTTTAAAATGTACTACACATAAAGAACCAGCCTTTGGTGTAGTGGCAAAGGGCAGCATGGATTTTCTTTCTAGGGGCTGATTTTTTTTTTTTTTTGTGATAAGTTTTATTGGTAGGGACAATTTTATAAATAGCTTGTTTCAGTAATGTAAGTGATAGCATCGCTACCTTAAATTTATTGACAAAAAAAAATATAATAGATGTAATTCTTTCTGTTTTGTACTTTTGACTTCTTGAAAATGCACATATTTTTGAAGCATACCCCAACTTGCTTTTGCATAGAAGGGTATTCTTATGCATATAAACTAAATATCCAAATCCTCTCAAAATTCTTCCTAATTCATATTACGGAGGCCTTAAGAACATTCATGAATGAAGTTCAATCTCCAATTCTATTTACCAACAAATTTTCATCAGAAGCAGACACAAAGCACATCTAAGAAAACAAAAATAAAACCAAACCCAAAAACCAAAGTAAACATATGCTGCCGGTGTATGGTATAAATTCTCACAATAACAGATGCTAATAATCAAACAGTAGACAAATATATAACTTCAAATGGATAAGTGAGAAATCATCTGTGTTGGAATTTTAATTGTTTCGTTTGGCTATTCAGTATTTGCATTGGTACTAAACCCTCAATTTACCTCCCAATTTTTTTTTGTGTTCGACTTTCCAGTGTTCAGCAAGGGAAGCCAATTCCTTTTGATACGGAAAACTTAACAATGGACTTGCTGGAGACAAACAAGTGTTACTTGCTTGAGTCGGGACTTGAGATCTATATTTGGATGGGTAAAGGCACATCTCTTACTGAAAAGAAAGATGCTAGGAAGGCTGTTGAGGTATGTTTAATTTCACTTTTACAAAATTGGTATATGAGTGAGGCCTATGTTACCTTTCTAAGTTCCGTTATAAGACATATGATGTACACTTTTTTAATGGCATGCATCATGATGTCAATGTACCAGGAATTGCTTCATGATCCAAAGCGAAAGAAATGCCGTGTTATTAGGGTGATCGAAGGATATGAGACTGAGTTGTTCAAATCAAAATTCACTGGATGGGCGCTAGGGGAAGAACCAGAGGAGGATTGAAGCAGGTTGGCTGTGGTTGCATAAGTTGTGAATTGACAAACCTCATTATTTAAGTGGCTTGGGAGTATAGTACCGATGTGCTGGGTTTTTTACTACTATTATGTTTACTATTATATGTTTGGTTTGCTCAAGTATTTCAAGATACTATATATTGCTTATATTTTTTTCTGTTTTGTTTTTTCTTGCTATTGCTTTATTTGAGGTGTACTTGTAACATCCCAATCTGTAATAGGAAATAAGGGGTATAATATAGAATGGACATTATACTTTATTGGAAGTATTTTGCCACTAATGCTGTATTTTTTAGTGTTGCGGATGAGTAATAGAATATATATCAACTTCAATTCAAATAGTTGTAGAAATTTGGCCACAACTGATCTCAATAAGCACATAATTAAGCCCCAACTATTTCTCTCCTTCTTTTTGGTTTCCTATGCCCGTGTCGTACAATATCTATGTAATGATTAATTTTTTGACCCGGATTCTCTCTACAATTCACTCGCAACTCGTGCCTCTCTGGAATTTATATCACAGGAGATCGTTTTTCAGAAATTAAACATATAAATTCAGCAAGCATCTTGGTGAGCTAAGGAGTTTATAATATGGTAGGTATAATATATAATTTGTAGCATTTTGAGTTATTTTCAATGGTATATTAAATGTTGCTTTTAATTGACAGAAATTAATTAAGCTCCCATTCAAATGTCAAAGGATTAATTTGTCTAACAGGCAGAACCTTAGCTTTTATCTCACTTCATTAATAATTATAAATATGTGATTCGCCCTCCAAAATATAATAATATATATTTTTAATAATGTAGTGGTTACATCAGCATGAGTAAAAAACCTAAATTACCATACATTACAGTAAATAAAACACAAAATTACAGTCAAGTAAAACTAAATTACATTATAATCACATTCAAAAATACCCTAAATTTTTTTTTTCTACTTTCATATTAATTTAAACTAAATTAAGCTAAATAATTTTAAATTGGCATGTACGTACCATTAATTAATGTGCGTCAATTAATTATTACTGGGCTACAATGGCCAATAAGGCCAAGCCAACCTGTTTCTCTCAGATTATTAAGTACTGGGCTCTATTAAATCCTTGTAACAGGCCTTCAATTTATTATAACTAATTTGGTTTTTCGTTACATCTTTACCGGAGCTCTCGATTGCACGCATCTCGATGCAACATGAATCTTATTACCTGCTCTCAATTCAAATTCCGTTTTCTCACAAATTCAAAAGCTGGCTGTCTAATTCCAATTCCAATTCCGCTTCTCCCCAAACAGTCCCTTCATTTCTGCAGTTCTCAACCTACGCTCTCTCTCTTCTTCATAGGGTGGTATGAATCTGTTTCTTTAAAAATGTTGTTGTGAATTGTTGATTTTGGATGTTTCTCACAATTTTGGGCAGTTGTTAATCGAGATTTTCTGATGGTTATGTTGAGTTTTAGGGATAGAAATAATGGTAAAAATAAAAACTAATTTAATTGTTTCATTACTTTTCACACATCACAAATTGACCAAAAAATGAATGCATTAAAATTAATTTATAAACTTTAAATTTTTGACCACTTGACTCTATATTAAATTAATTCGAAACTTTAAAATTTTTACATGTAGACGCATCACTCATTAGGTAGAAGGATTTCAACGGTTTGAATTCATCGTTTAAAATCGATTCGATATATTTTAGAGTCAAGTTCACAAGAGGTTTGGTGAACTTAGGAGCATCCTAGTTCTACTCTATATATATATATAGTTTGATTTCTAGTGAATTGTAGTTCTTTTATTCTTCAAGAAGATTGATGCTTGTCCAAATACGATGCTTAGTTTTGAAGCAGATATAAATTATAGTAATAAAATCTGTAAATTATTTATTTATAGCATATTTCCCAATGTAAACGAATTAGGATGTTTCAAAATATTGTCAAATAATTATTTATAGCATATTTCCCAATGTAAACGAATTAGGATGTTTCAAAATATTGTCAAATTTTATAAATTTAGCAAATAGTTGACACTTGAATTATTGACAAAATTTTGTTATATTTAGATAAAGTTCATAATTTTTATATATTTAATACACTAGAATTTATGACAAATTGTTTCCAAATTATATCTGTTAATAATATTCTAATCATTAATTTTATACCTCATCACATATATCATATTTAAATTATTACTTCTAGTCTTAGCAATATATTATAAACACTGAGCGAACTATTATATTGTATTGGTTGTTTAATTGTTAGCAATACTGCAACCACAAATTGGTTATTTTTGTTAGGAATTTTGATTAGAATATATGTATAGGTATATTCCGGTTAATTTGATCAATTGAATCAATTAATTCAATCTTTTCTACCTAAAATGTAGCGTTATTCATAATTTGATTGGATTTAATACGCATTGAGATTTTGATTAATTCCAATAGAAGTTTTATAAATACAGATTTTAGAAAGAAAAAAAAAGAGGTAAAATATAATTGATGGTTGTAGATTATTTTCTTTTAAGAAAAAATCGTGTATTAAGATAATTAGTTCTGCCCAATTCACTTGTTTATACATCCAATAAACAATTCTTTAGAATGTTTTCTTTTCGATTATATTTTGGGGGAATTTCACGTATACCCCTCAAAAGTCTTCAAAATTACTTATTTCCCCTCTAAAGTTTGAAATTATGTATTGCCCCCTCTAAACTAGAAAAACTCTCAAATTTACCCATTTTATTGTCTATTATATTAAAACTCATTAGAAATTTATAAAATATCCATTTTACCCTTTATCAAAAACATATAAATCCCATCGGACTCAAATTTGAATATGAACGGTTCCTCTACCATTTGAGCTTGCTTTTAGATTTGTGCACGCAAGATCAGCACAAATCTTGATGCAACAATGCACACATATTGAAGGTACATGCACAGATCTTAATGTGATACGCACTGATCGGAATTGCTTTAAGATCTGCGCACATTCAATCAGCATGAATATTGAAGCGATATGGACAAATCTTAATGTGAAGTGCACGGATCAGACGGTAGAGGAATCATTTAGATTCAAATTTGAGTCTGATTTGTTTTATATATTTTTACTAAAGGGTAAAATGGGTATTTTAAAATTTTAGAATGAGTTTTAATATAAAAAACAATAAAATAGATAAATTTGTGAGTTATTAAAATTTAGAGGGGAAAATAAGTAATTTCAAACTTTAGAGAGGGAAAAACGTAGTTTTGAAGTTTTTGAGAGATATACGTGAAGATTTAATGAGTAATTTCATGTATCCTTGAAGATTTCTACAATTTCATATTTATATCAGTACTCTTCATTATATCTAATATATCCTTCAACCATTTCTTTTCTTTCTTATTTGCCCATAAATTTAATTATTCATACTTAATGAGTCGTTTAAATCTATTGTTACTAATAATACCCTTATTTCCATCTGTCTCTTCAATTATTTTTTTGTTTCATTGAAGCACCTAACACCTATCCATAATTTATTTTACTAGTCACTCTTTGTATTTTTTAATAACCAGTCGAGTGTTTCCGTCAAGATAGTGAATGCTCAAAGTCACCTGTTCAAGTATAAGCAAACAATCGTTCTCTAAAAAAAATTTGAAATTTTTCTCGAAAAAAGTATAAGCCAATTGGTACTATGATACAATACCAACTAATGATGACATATTTTGAAAAGTCATTTCTGACTAAATACTACAAAGTTTTGCCTGTGATTCGTTCTTTTATCTCATTGGTTGCTTCTCAAGAGAATCCTATTGGTTGATTCTAAAGAGAAGATTTCCACTTGGATCATGAAGGAATTGATAAATGTGATAAGGAGCTCTCATTTATTGACGTTGTATGATGAAATTGAGAATTTTGAACATGAAGAGGAACAAAGGGATAAGGGGAATAATAGTGAATGGGAGGCGAAAGCAGTTGCATTTTGTATTTTTAAGAATGTTGCGCAACTTGGTTCTAGAGGTGCTAGGAGCTTCAATGGAGGGTAAAAATAATTGAAGGAGAGATAAAGATGAGGCTATTATTGAAAAAAAAAACAGATTTATATGACTCAATAAACAAGTATAATTAATTTTGTGGGCAAATAAGAAAAAAAAAGAAATAGTTGAGGGATATATTAGATATAATGAAGAGTACATGAGTAAATAAGAAATTGAAGAACTCTTGAAGGGTACAAAAAAAATTAAGCCTAAATTATAGTATGATATTGACCTTGAACCTTTCCTAGAGATGAGTTGTTATTTGGTGAGATATGTAATTCTAGATTATTTCCTAGAGAACAGTACATGAATAAATAATGATTCCGGTAATTATAGTAATTTATATCTCATTCAGAGATTAAAATTCATCTTTTGTAATGAAACGGGATCATTTCTGCTGGTCATATGTTTGAGATACTTTCTAAAATGGAAAGGCAAGTATAGAGTATAGCGTCCTTGCGGGACACCATACCATACCCAGCAGGGATGCCATACTATACGCAACCCCTGTCACAGAAAATTAAAAATTTTGAAGTGAGACGCCATACCATCTAAAAAATCGGAAAATAAGTAAAAAAAAGAAAAAAATTAAGTGGGACGTCATATGGCGTCTCAATAGAGATTTTTTTATTTTTAGATTTTAGATTTATAGTTTCAATTCACGTGATGTTGTGTGATATTCATATTTTTCAGACTAGTTATGTTATGTTATGTTATCTTATGTTATGATCATGTACTTTGAATTTGTTATGTTATTTTTAAATAATTCAGATTTCTTTTTGTTATGCCTGAAACTGATTCAGATAACTTGTTATGTGATGGTAATTATTTTATGTGATGTTATGCTATGTTCAAATCCACAAAGCAACAACTAATTTTAGTTTGTATAAACTTTTAAAATTATATATTTGTAGTTCACATAGTATAATCAAACATACCAACACAATATCACATAAATTATTATTATTATTATTATTTTACTTTTTTCCTTCTTTTCTGGATAGTATGGCTTCCCACATGAATTTATTTTTTTTTTATTTTTTTTTGGTGGGTGCTGGGTATGGTATGGCGTCCCTTAGGAACGCCATACTATATTGCCTTCTCATTTAAATTTTTCTCCTGCTAGTTTTCGTTTTTAAATTTAAAATTTTTCTATTTCATATGAATAAATATTTTGGTTGTTTATGAATATCGGTTTTGAAACCCCAAATGATATAATACAAAATTACAATGACCCTCGTACATTAATTTGTACCCGGGTCTTAATTAAACATCACCCAGCATTTTTACACCAAACAAGTAACCCTTGCATTTCGTAAATAGCTCAATACCTCTTGAATTCAATTTTTGGTTCTAATAAATTTGAAAAATTCAAACATTTAAAAAAAAAAAATATTCGAAAGCAACTTCCTTCAGAAGTGCCATATAGAATGTGAGAGTATCCGCGAGGGTATACCGACATAAATGTGCTTTTTCTATTAGTGACGTTGTGTCTGTGAGGGTATACCAACATAATTCTTCGCGAATAGTGCCCCCCTTAGACAATCTTCTCAACTCAATTGAGATATTTCTGAACCTTGTTCAGTGCTACTTTGGTATGACCATTCTTAAAACTTTGTATGACTATTGTTAAAAAATCGGTCCGCTTTATATGACCATTGTTAAAACTTTGTCTATAAAATAATTTTATGTTTTCGGTTTAAGATGAGTAGAAACATATATAAATAAGAGTACATAATGATTTATTTTAGATTTTAAAGAAGAATTGGAGAAAATAAAATGGTATATTTTGAATAAAAGACCATATATTAAAATAGAAATCAACAAATGGGTTGTAATTATTTTTTTAACTATCAATACAATCCTTAATAAGCATTGAAACCATCAACATTAAAAGAAAAAAAACTTACATCAACAATAAACTATCCATATCAACATCTATTTTATTTATTTATTTTTGATAAACTTTTTTGCATGAACGGGACAACCGTATTGACTTTTACATGGGTTGAATTTTTTTTATCTATGAAAGTCCACATCCGCAATTGGAGAAGAATTGAGATCTTTCCTTATCCGTGTATGATATGTCGTGCATATTGTTTTTTGTACAAGTCGAAGCTGATTTTCTATGTACAAATTGATTATAAGTCAAAACAGAAGAAAAAAAAAAAGTTGCAACTTGACAAACTTTTTTTATTTCCGAATTTTAGAGTAGCCACAAGAATGTTATTATTGAATAAAAAAATAGTTTACCAATTAAATTCAATACTTGTCGAAACACACGTGAGTTTCAATGTTTGAAATATTTATAATAAATGAAACTAATTTGTACATAAAACAATAAATTATTTTAAGAGAAACTGGGGTCATGCTCATATTTGTATTGAATTAAATATATTCCGTTACTCAAAGTTGTAAAAGATAAAATATTGCTCAAAACATTTGAGCTGAAAATTGAGCAAAGATTTTTAATATGAAAGAAAGAAACAAGAAAAAAAACTAAGCACGAAATGATCCATACAAGGTGATCGAGGTAGGGGACCACGGCATTTCATTGCCATCCATTTGGATCATCCAACTTATCCAACCCATCTCCTTTGTATTAAGTATTCTTCAACTCCTATCCCTTCGTCTTCATTCAAAGAATCTACACTATAAGCTTGATCCACATTGATAGAATACTTCATGACTCGGTTCATGTCGAACATCGCTTTCTCCTTTCCCACGTTTAGTGATATCTTTCTGTTGTTGACATCAACAATTGCTCCACAAGTGGCAATGAATTGACATCTAAAAATGATCAGAATTTTATCATTTCATTTTATGTCGATTACCACGAAATCACCAGGATTTTAACTTTTTCGATAGCACTACACTCTTTGTTCAAGGATACGATTGCACATTCGCTTGTAATCTATCTCTGTTGGAGATCGAGAGGAGTTCTTTAATCCTTAAGAAATTTGTCAACTGATGGTTTTGGACGTAAAATAATTTGAACATGTTGAGTTTAGAATTGTTTGCTTTATTAAAACTTGCTGAGTAAACCCGATTTGTTAATTAAATATTTTTCATTTGATATTCGGTCCTCACAATGTTATGGTCCAATTTTTACCGATTTAACCGATTGAGATTATGATAATACTGATTGAGACACGAAATAATAATTATATTTATCACGACCTGCATCAATGAAAGAAGTAAACCTTGTTGCAGAAGACTATACATGCATATTTTTATTAATATAAGCCCAATAATAAACATTACATATAAAAACATGCATAGTTAGTTACGTACTATATGTTCAAGGATACGGTTGCACAATCCTATAATCTATTTCTGTTGGAGAGGAGTTCCTTAATCCTTAATAAAATTTTCATATGAGGGTTTTGGCGGTAGCCTCCGTGAATGGAATTAAGACGTGCAATTACTTGTGAATGTCGAGTTTATTAATTGCTTTTTTATTAAAAACCAGCTGAATAAACCAGATTTGACTTATGGTCCAATTATTCCTGATTTAACCGATCGAGGTCCGATTATGATAATACTGATTGAGACACGGAATAATAATTATATTTATAAAGACCTGCATCAATCTAAGAACTAAACCTGCTTGCTGAAGACTATGCATGCATGTTTTTATTAACATAAGCCCAATAATAAACAATACATGATAAACAAGCACAATTAGTTACGTACTTTGCAAATTAATTATAGCTGAAAACAAAATAGAGAGGATGATAAGATTTAAGAGAAGAAAAATAAATGAAGCCACTAATTAAGCTAACTTTATTATTTTGAGGTAAAAGCAGCTACAATACTAAATCGATCGATACTGCACCAACAAAAACAGCAAAAATGAAAGGAAGAAACAGGAAACACAACCCAAGCAGCAATTAAACTACTCACAGAAGGGTACTCGAAAGTCCAAAACAGAGCATAAAAGCTAGCAAGGAGTAAACAAATCTCAAGGACACCATATTTGAAGATATGAATTCGAATCGATGATCGATTGATCATAACTTTGAGGGATCCAACATGTACGCTTCGATATCATATTTGATGTCCTGAATTTTGTCATTTGAGTCATCCTTCATTTTGTGCCTGCGTACGATGCCTTGTGCAAACTTGAAACTGCCGGTCCCACCAACAATCGCCAATGGCAATCCTTCTTCATTCGGACCAATTTGTGGTTGTCCCATAACCTGCAGCGTCGACTCGTTGTTCCTAGTATATTTGTATCACATAATTATTAAATTATTTATTAATTTATTGATAGCTTGAAGAGCAAATAAACAGTAAAATAATGTAAAGAAGAAATTAATTGTACATACTAGTCACCCACGAAAACTATAGTGAAAGAAGAGTGGTACTCATTGCCCTTAATGCCTTTACACTAGTACAAAAAACCCTTTCACTGACCCTTAGTCACTGACTGTTTTATTGTGTAACAGTCGGTGTAGAGACTACGTGGCAAAATCATAAATATAAATAATTTCAACACTGACTGTTCACTTTTAAAAACCGTCGGTAAACCAACACTGACTGTTTTTTTAATTGAAGCGTCAGTGTTGTTCGACCTTTCACCGACTGTTTTTTTAATTTAACAGTCAGTGTTGAGAAGTAACTTTCACTGACTGTTTTATTAGAGTAAGGGTCAATGTTGTTCGAACTTTCACTGACTGTTTTTTTAATTTAACAGTCAGTGTTGAGAAGTAACTTTCACCGACTGTTTTTTTAGAGTAAGGGTCAGTGTTGTTCGAACTTTCACCGACTGTTTTTTTAATTTAACAGTCAGTGTTGAGAAGTAACTTTCACCGACTGTTTTTTTAGAGTAAGGGTCAGTGTTGTTCGAACTTTCACCGACTGTTTTTTTAATTTAACAGTCAGTGTTGAGCAGTCACCAACACTGACTGTTTTTTTAAGGGAAGCGTCAGTGTTGTCCTGACTTTCACCGACTGTTTTTTTAATATAACAGTCAGTGACTCTATTAATTTTACTTTCTTACTACTTTAATAATTATAAAAAAAAAAAATACAAGTATAAGAGAGACTACAAAATTCAGCAAACCGAGGGTAATAAAATAGACTAATTTTTTTATTTCGTTAATTAATTAAGAAATTCTGCAGCATTGTGAAATTTAAAAAAAAAATAAAAGAATTGTAAAACTTATAATTTTTTTTCTACATTTGTATAATTTTATAAAGACAACAATAAAATATAATACAAAAAATTATGGAATTGTAACAATCACATCTTCCCGTTTAATGAAAATGAAAAAGACTATCCATTCACACCTTATAATTTAATTAAATGATGACACATTAAATTATATAGCACTACATGCATGTTGCATATATGATTCTATATCTTCTATGCATGAACATGAAATATAAACTCTTGTTTCGTGAGTTAATGAAAATGTTCGGAAATATGTCGTCTGTGGGTTGATTGGAACCGTTTATATTAAAAAGCACTGCATTTATTGTCTTGCATCCAAATTTGATCAAAATTTGTTTTTATTTACCCATCCATCAAGTTGACCGAAAATTGAAACATCGTGTGGCTATAAACATTTCGTGTTGGATCGAACCTCATACATAATAAAACTTCTGATCTTTTATGTTGATTGCGTTCAATATTCTCTCTTGATCATTTTAAAACAGATTTATAATGATTTCACTACAGATTGACCGTTGATTTCCCGTTTGAAAATGAACGATCCGATTTCAAACTTCTTTTTATATTGATTTTATTGTTAATTTTTTTGTAATTTTGGATTCACCGACTGTTTTTATTTCAGAACCGTCAGTGTTAACATCTTTACTGACTGTTTTTATTTTAAAACCGTCGGTGATGATATGCTGTAGTGACTGTTTTCGAAGCCGTCAGTGTTGGTAAAAAATTTAATTTCCAAAAATTTTCGTTCCCCCCATTCTCTTAGGATCAACCGCGCAAAAAATTTCATTTTTCCCTCCGCCAAACCCTTCTATTTCGCCAAACCCTTATAATTTCATTTCAGAAAAGTAAATTTCATTTCTTTCCAAACTCTCGAGTCTCTCGCCGCTCAGCTATTTCTCTCTTCCACTTCCCTTTTCGCCTCTGCCACCAGTCCGCTACTCGCGACTTCGCCCTTTTACTCAAGTAGGCTGTTTTTTGTTTCTTCCACTTCGCTTTGTGCTCCGAGCACACCTCAGCCTTGCATCCGAGCACACCTCCGAGCACGCCTCCGCCTTGCCGTCTATCTCCATCTCTGAGGATTGAGCAGCGAGCACCTACCGGTTTGACACACTCTCTCTAGATATGTTATTTTGGTTAAATAGTTGCTCAATTTTTTGAAATAATAATAAATTTAAATTTTGTGAAGTTTAGGGTTTATGTGAATTAAGGGTACAATAAACAGGGTACAACAAATACCAAGCCAAATAAAAGACAAGAGTCAATTTTTTACAAAAATAAACGGCAATAAGCCAAATTTAAATTTTGGACGGTTGACTGCCTCATGTGGCCCTGGCAATAAGTTCTGGTTCTTTTTGTTTGTGCGTGGATACAAAGCACCCATTATCCTTAAAACCTAGAACAACATAAACGAATTTGCATAATTGAAAGGCTTAACGATTTGGGAATTTTTGTGATTTGAAGAGTCGGTTTTCACACTAACTGAGGTTGAGAACTGATTTCTTTGGGATATGGTTGAGTTTTACACCTTACTGTCAAGCATATGTATCTTCTGCATTACATATTGGTGCAGCTATTTTGATATCTCTTTACATGGATTTGAACCTTGATGCCAATGCTTTCAACTGGCAAAGCATTAAAATTTTATACAATGCATATCTATGATGAACAGGGGTGCAAAGTAGCAACAGTATGCATGACAGTATACAGTTTTTCATAGTTTTGAATTTTTGAAATATAACATGCCACAATTCTTGTAGGAAACTCCAATTGTATTGATTCCTTTTTTCTTATGTACCAGATTCACCAAATACCAGATTTTATGTATTTACGAATACAAATGTAAAATCTGAAAAATCTGAAATATCTAAAAATGGTCAATAGATCAGAATGGGAAAAGCTCCATTGGGCATCGAAAAGGACAGGGAGAGAGGATCAACTTGAACACGCAGGGGATGAAACAACTTGGCATCCTCACTCTCTCACACAATGTCAACGGTGCTTCAAAGAAGAAGAAGATTAATTCAATGAGAAGGGAAGGTTTGAAATGTCGAGTGAAGAGCAAGGTCTGATATGACCATTTGAAATTATAAAGGCAACTGGTATGACTGTCTTTTATATAGGAAAAGGCAACAGACATAAGATTAACAAAATATCGTTTTGAGATAAAATAAATTGCCCTTAAAATGTGAACAAATATTTGTGGGCACTATGCATGACTGTCTTGACATAGGTGAAGAAATTTTGAGAGATCTAAGAGGAATCACCATGGCAACAAACAGGTGCATTCTCAAGTAAAATTTTTTTCTTATATATCTTCGTAGTGTCTACATATTATTGAATATTATTTTCTTTGTTCAGCCAAAGGACATACGGGCTCCTTTTTGACTGGTTATATCCGTCTCACATGCCACTGCTTTTGAAAGGTGATTTTATTTAACTAATTTTTATAAATTATATATTGTGATTCTGTAAGGTGATTTTATTTAACTAATTTTTCAAGGGAAATTGTCCAGGTTACAGCACCTCTGTTGAAGTTCATGGTAGAGTTTCCTCTGAACAAGGCTCAAAGGCTGACATTTGATTGCTCTTCTTCAAATGAATCCTCAATTTGTATTCATGCAGTGTGATTTACCGACAGAAAAATATACGCCGACGCAACTTCATGTAATAACACGACAGTGGTGTGCATTTTTCTTGGACAACTTCTAAACTATTTATAAGAAATACAATGTTGTTAACTTCATATGTATATTTTGTAAGTGTGTTATATAAATTTTGTTATAGTATATTTTTTTGGGAATAAAATATAAGTAGTGTTTATATTGTATTGTCTTTTGTTTGTGTTGCTCAAATTATTTGCATGATATTTTATTTAATTTAGATGAATGCTGAATAGTGATATATTGCTAGCAAAAATATGGAGGCTAGCCCCGATACAAATAGAACCATGCCAAAATTTTATGCAAACACCGACTGTTTTTATCACTAATTATTGACTGTTTTTTAGAACTACACCGACTGTTTTTTAAAGAAAACAGTCGGTGTCGGTGCCCAACACTGACTGTTTTTTAAAGAAAACAGTCGGTGTAGGTGTCCAACACTGACTGTTTTTTTAAGAAAACAGTCGGTGTAGGTGCCCAACACCGACGGTTTTTTTAAGAAAACAGTCGGTGTAGGTGCCCAACAGTGACTGTTTTTTTAAGAAAACAGTCGGTGTAGGTGTGCAACACCGACGGTTTATTTGAACAGTCAGTGTTGAATGTCTACACTGACTGTTATTTACCAGCCAGTAAAGAATACCTATACTGGCGGCGCCATCACTGACGCCTCAATAACAGTCGGTATAGGGATTTTTTAACAGTCAGTAAAAGTGTTTTTTGTACTAGTGTTAATTTTTGCCGAAAAGAGTTGGCAACACTTCGGAGATTCATACAGGGGTATACTGTATGCGAAAACACCGTCTGGCACTTCCGTATCAACGTTTTCCTTCAAATAAACTGTGATACTTCTTTCACAGTATTTCTTTGTGGACACCATGGCTACAATTTCTTTGCTAATGCTAATAACAAGTACTGAGTACTGACTGTATCCTGGGGTTTGAGTAGGGAAGAGAGGGGGTTCCCGGGGATATTTATATATTACTTAGTGGCCTACCTAGTAATTAATTAATTAATTAATTAACTACTCGATCAACTTAATTTTGTCGTTGTGAAAACTTTTAATTTTGTATTTCGCCACACCAGTGGTCCAGAAGGTTGATTTAGGGGTGAAAATGATGGATCATATACGGATCAAATAGTCATAAAATCATATTCGTAACTGTTTTAATGTTTCAGGCAGAATATTACAAAGATACATATTGGATCAGATATTTATTAAAAAATATATATATAAATTATTAGAAATATCAAAGTTCGTAATATTTATCTAATTATAATGGTGAATAACACAATTTTTTTTCATAATACATATTAAACTATATTGTATATATCTACTTTATTTTAAGGTACAGATAATTAAAATTTTAAATTATATCGGTGTCCATGCATATCTACGCAGATATTCAGATATCGGATATCTGTATCTAATTAATTTTCGAATACAAATCTAATATGCCTTAGATATAATCCAATCTGTTTTCACCCCTAGGTGGATCCATTCCAAGCCAACATACACAATAAATTAATTAAGAAAAGAATTAAACTGCTACTAAAACAATATAATTTTGAGAAAAGAGGTCCGCACGTCGACAGTAAAGAAACCAAAATATGAGGAAAAATTAATATAAATATATATAGAGAGAGAGAGAGAAATCGTAATCATCAGAGCCTGTCTAATTGGATATAAATTGAGAAAATAAAGAAATCGCACGACTTGTACTAATTAAAGAGGAATACACCACAACTTGAGCACATCAGATTTTAAATCGATCTTATAAAAATCATGTTTAGTTCAGGCCAGAACCGTGGAAAATGGAATTTAAATCTCAATTAATTAAGCAGTTAGGCTGGACAAACTACGTGCAAACCACCTTTCCAGATGGTTTAAGTTTATTCCACCTAGGGGCGTAACTTGACCGATTTCGATTTTCTGCCAATATATTTCTACCAAGCTTGGACTTGTTCAATAAAAGCATTGTTTCAACACCTAAGTTTTGTAAATGGTGTTTTTTCAATAGCACACTATCTTGTTAGAAGTAATTAATTTCAGAATTAATTTTGCGAATATATCTATATCTTATTTTATGGTTAATAATTTTCATTCTCTTAATTATATATATTCTGTTAGCAGGAATTAATGAAAGAAATTTCTTTTATGTTATGTTCTTTACTGGTACAGGACAGAGCTGTAATTTATGTATAGTAATTTGTGGTACCTGATGCTGGTATACTAAACTGGTACATTAAGATTTGGTTATTAAAATAAATAAAAAAGTAAAAAAAAACTGGTACCATACCATAAAGCATGAATCACATGTCTAAGTAAAAAAAAAAACACCGTGTACTTGATTAATTTTAAAGTAGAATTGATATTTGCTTATATTTTCATTGTGGAACCGGATCCAATATAATACCTGTTTTCTTTATTGCTACATTTTAATTTATATTTGTTATTTATTTATTTCTAAATTATGTACCCCACTTTTTTATTTCAATTTGATTGGCAATTAATTTATAAATTTTGTATTTTACTTTTTTTTTTTAATTTCAATTTGATTATCAATTTATTTCTAAATTATGTGATGATACATTTAAATTTTTAATTAGGATTTCATTTCTTTTTCTCATTATGGCAAGCTATTCCTAATTAAGTTACTCTAGTTGAAATTTATTTATAATCGAAACTAAATACAAAGGAGATCAAGAAAACAAAAAATCAACTTAAAACATGACTTCAGTTACAAACTTCAACCAAAGAAATACTAACCCACAACTTAACTTTATGTCTCAACCAATAATGAATAACTTAGGTCTGTCTAAGTTGGAATAGCCAATTTGAGCATCCTTAATTTTAAGTCTCAATCAAATAACACCAAATTACTATATATAAATTAAAGCATTGTCCTGTGCAAGTAAAGAACATAACATAAAAGAAATTGCTTTCAGTCATTGCTGATAACAGAATATTATTAAGAGAATGAAAATTATTAAAAGTAAAAAAAGATAATTAATATTCGCAAAATTAATTCTGAAATTAATTACTTCTTACATGATAGTGTGCTATTGAAAAAACACCATTTGCAAAACTTAGGAGTTGAAGCAATGCTTTTTTTGAACAAGTCCTAGTTTGGTACAAAAATATTGGCTGAAAACAGAAATCGGTCATGTTACGCCCCAAGGTGGAATAAACTTAAACCATTTGGAAAGGTGGCCTACACGTAGTTTGTCCAGCCTACCTGCTTAATTAATTGAGATTTAAATTCCAATTTCCACGTTTCTGGCCTGAACCAAACATGATCTTTGTAAGATCGATTTGAAATCTGATGTGCTCAAGTTGTGGTGTGTTCCTCATTTAATTAGTAGAAGACGTGCGAATTCTTTATTTCCGTAATTTATATCCCATTAGACTGGCTCTAGTTATTACGATTTCTCTCTCTCTCTCTATATATATATTAATTTGTCCTCATATTTTGGTATCTTTACGTTAATTTGATTATATTACTGTTGACGTGCTAATTGGTAGCTTTATTTATTGTGTGCGGACCTCTTTTCTCGGAATTATATTGTTTTAATATTCAGTTCCTTTTCTTAATTAATTTTTGTGTATGTCCGCTTGGAATGGATCCACCTAGGGTGTAAACTGATTGGATTATATCCGATACATATTCAATTTGTATTCGAAAATTAATTAGATATATATTTCCGATATCTGAATATCTGTGGATACAGATACCGATATGATTTTAAATATTAATTATTCGTACCTGAAAATCAATTAGATATATACATTTAGTTTAATATGTATTATGAAAAAATTTGTGTTACTCTCACCATTATAATTAGATAAATATTATCAACTTTGATACTTTCTAATAATATTTATCTTTTTTTAAATAAATATATGATTCAATATGTATCTTTCTAATATTTGATCAATATCTGAAACATTAAAAAATATACGAATATTGTTTTACAATTATTTGATCCGTATATGATCCGTTTTCAGTACCCCTAAATCGACCTTTCGGACCACCGGTGTGGCGAAATACAAAATTAAAAGTTTTCACAATGTGATCGAGTAGTTAATTATTTAATTAATTAATTAATTACTAGGTAGGCCACTAAGTAATATATAAATAACCCCGGGAACCCCCTCTCTTCCCTACTCAAACCCCAGGATACAGTCAATACTTGTTATTAGCATTAATAAAGAAATTATAGCCATGGCATCCACAAAGAAATACTGTGAAAAAAGTATCACACTTTATTCGAAGGAAAATGTTGATACGGAAGTGCCAGACGGTGTGTTTGCATACAGTATACCCCTGTATGAATCTCCCAAGTGTTGCCAACTCTTTTCGGCAAAAATTAAAGGCATTAAGGGCAATGAGTACCACACCTCTTTCACTATAGTTTTCGTGGGTGACGAGTATGTACAATTAATTTCTTCTTTATATTATTTTACTGTTTATTTGCTCTTCAAGCTATAAATAAATTAATAAATAATTTAACAATTATGTGATACAAATATACTAGGAACAAGGAGACGACGCTGCAGGTTATGGGACAGCCACAAATTGGTCCGAATGAAGAAGGATTGCCATTGGCGATTGTTGGTGGGACTGGCTGTTTCAAGTTTGCACAAGGCATCGTACGTAGGCACAAAATGAAGGACGACTCAAATGACAAAATTCAGGTTATCAAATATGATATCGAAGCGTACATGTTGGATCCCTCAAAGTTATGATCAATATTGATCCATCGATTCGATTGCATATCTTCAAATATGGTGTCCTTGAGATTTGTTTACTAGTCCTTGCTAGCTTTTATGCTCTGTTTTGGACTTTCGAGTACCGTTCCGTGAGTAGTTTAATTGCTGCTTGTGTTGTGTTTCCTGTTTCGTACTTTGATTTTTGGCTGTTTTTGTTGTGGGCTACTCTAAAATTCGGAAATAAAAATGTTTGTCAAGTTGCAACTTTCTTATTTTTCTTATTTGACTTATTAACCAATTAGTACATAGAAAATCAGCTTCCACATGTACAAAAAACAATATGCACGATATATCATACGCGGATATGAAAAGATTCCAATTTTTCTCGAATTGCGGATGGGGACTTTCGGTATAGATAAAAAAAAAATTCAACCCATGTAAAAGTCAATACGGTTGTCCCGTTTAGAGCTGTAAATGAGATGGGTCTTAGTTCAGCTCGTTAATTCTGGACTGAGCCTGAACCGAGCGAGCTAGACCTAGGACTTCCGAGCTAAAACCTCAGCTCAAACTCGTGACGAGCCAGCCTGAGCTAGCCCACGAGCTGACGAGATGACTCACTGGGTCTAGATGGACCTTCTTTTAAGAAGAAAATAAATTTTACAAATCCTTTTGGACCGAGCTTGACAGTATATAATACACACAAATTGATGCCTGACCGAGCTAGCTCGTGAGCTGGCGAGCAAGCTCGACCCTAGCTCAAACTCATTAATTTTGGACCGAGCTAGTAGCGAGCTGGCTCGTTAACAGCTCACTCCAGTAACGAGCGAGCCAGATGCGAGTCACGATAGAGCCACGAGCTACGAGCTTTTTTGCCACCCCTAGTCCTGTTCATGCAAAAAAGTTGATAAAAAAAAAATAAAAAAAATAGATGCTAATATGGATAGTTTATTGTTGATGTAACTTTTTTTGTTCTTTTAATGTTGATGGTTTCAATGTTTATTAAGGATTGTATTGATAATTAAAAATATATTTACAACACGTTTGTTGATCTCTATTTTAATATATACTCTTTTATTCAAAATCTACCATTTTTTCTCTCCAATTATTGTTTAAAATCTAAAATAAATCATTATGTTCTCTTATTCATATATCTACTCATCTTAAACCTAAAACATAAAATTATTTTATAGACAAAATCATATAAAGTGTACCGGGCAAAATATATTTGAACCGTTCAATATAAAGTGGGGAGTGTATAAATTAAGAATTATTCTTTAATTGAGTCGCTAAAATAATCTCTTCTAGCATAGAAGTTTTATGTTTAAAATCCGACAGAATATACAGTCCTGAAGTAGCTTCTCATCTTTATTTTTTTAAAACAGATGAAAAGTGTATAAATCCCTTACAACCATTCAAAAATTTTGTTATTGATAGGGAGGATATGCAGTAAGCACTTGTTCAAGAGTACTAGTACCAATAATTACAGGAAAAATATGGAACATGTAAATTCTGATAGTAGTAAAAAGCTATATGAGCACGGTGCAATACACAATTTTCAACAATTTTGACGAACTTTCTAGACGCAATGAGTTCGACAAATTTTCATATCTGGTGCAGGAAGTGGCACCGAACTTCGTCCACCGTATTTAAAGCCATTTGTCAACTGTTTTTTTACATTTACATTTACTGCTTTTTTACTATTCTGGTATTTACAATTGTAGTCTTCTACTTTTCTTAATTTTCTTACTTCTTTTGTTTTAACGCTCAAAACTGTTTGAGCATGCATAATTGATTGGCTAGCTTATATTTAGTGTTGAAAGAACTTTATCATCAATGAAATAGGAATTTGATCCCTGTTCTTTTCTAAAAAAAATAAATAAAAAAAGCCATTTGTCAGCTTTAATGAGAAAAAATAGGACTGTCCATTTTTTTGTTCAATCAACTATGTTTTCATGATTTTCAAGAAATAAGTCATCTTAAGTATTTAATTTATTGATTTTGTAGAAATTCCAAGAATGATGAATTGCTTCTTGTCTTTTATGGATCAACAATACCTGGATCAACAATACCCGACATTTATATTAATATCCTACATTAAATACAAAATATCAAATGTGCCCACGTTTTCTAGGTATTCATAAAAAGGTCCAGACTGACTAAAAAATAGCCATTTCCAACCGGTAATTTTTTGGCCGGTCCAAAAACTTTTTTTTAGAAAATATTTTGGTTTATTTTTTTGTATTGAAATATTAGAAATATTTTCATTTTTTTCTTTGAAAATATATAGAATACTATATAATTTGATTTATTAGAAATACTGCAACAAATAACTCGGATCAACATTTTTCAGGTTGTATTTTTTGCGGCTGTAAGAAAAATTAAAATATTTCTTTCTGTGTTACAGGAAAAATATAAAAATTATTTGTATTTAAGTTATTCATTCTGATTCAAAAGTCACTTCTAGATAAATATAGAAAATATTGTGATATTTCTATTTTTGAAAAGTACAAATTTAATCTAACTTTTGTCAGATGAAATCATTTTTTACAATATTTTGTTAGATGAAATCATTTTTTAAAATATTTCTTTCTGTGTTACAGGAAAAATATAAAAATTATTTGTATTTAAGTTATTCATTCTGATTCAAAAGTCACTTCTAGATAAATATAGAAAGTATTGTGATATTTCTATTTTTGAAAAGTACAAATTTAATCTAACTTTTTTCATATGAAATCATTTTTTACAATATTTTTTTTTTCAAAATGACATAAAGAAATATTTTATTTTATTTTCCTTGCAATATGATCTGGTCCACCTTCAAGAGTTCACGTAGAATATACGGATGCGTTCAAATCCAGGCTGCGAGGAGAAGACCGATGGAAAATAAAGCATATTCCATCTGTAAAAATAAATTGAAGCTTGCTGATTCCAATTCAATTATTGGTTCATTATAATTGGCTTGTTTCCTATACTGTTCAATTTGAACTTTTATACATTTTTTTTACGTTATATGTTTCTTTCGTCAGTGTTTGCTTTCATTTTTTGCTTTTTCCAGGATATAATAAAATTTGTTTTTTTGAAACATTTCCATCATACTTAGCTAGCAGTTGACTTTGTTTTTCTTGACGTGATCCAAATAACGTGGATCCAACCATTTTTTTTTAATTCTTATTTTCTGATATGGACTACACATTTTATAATTGACACCATACATTATCTTAATTGTGATGATGAAAATGACAATTGAACCTACATTATCTTCTCAGTATATAATTAAAATTTATGACTTTTAGAACCAAATATCTAATTAAATTAAAATAACAGCTGACAATTTTTTATCTTATTTTTTTCTAACAAATTGTAATTTTTATTTAATTTGCACCGTATCTATAATATATGTGAGTAACATGTTTCGTTAACTATTTTCAATGTAAGCGTTCATTAATTTGCATCTCACAAAATCATGAGATTAAAAATGTCTAGTTTGTATATTTTTAAATTTGAAGGAGAAAAATATGTTACCTCCAACTTCCTAACTTTAATATCCTACAATTGGAGAGGAGCTTAATCCTAAAAGTTGGAGTTCATATTCTCCTACATAGTAACACAAACTTTAATTTTCATTTTGATAAAATCTGTTCCAAATAAATAATTCAGTCTTGTGGAATTTTCTTTGCTTATAATCTCTATTTTATATTTTTAACTAATATACATTTTTTTTTTCAAATTTACAACATTGTATATATTTTCTGAATGTATGTATTCACAAGTAAATTTGAACTCATGTCTTCCAGCAGTATAGAAAATAAACTACATTGTATATATTGCCTGAATTCAGTCTTAATGCAGGCATTGAAAACGCATGCATTCAGTTTCGAACATTTAGATTGTTTATTATGGCATATTTTTATGAAAAAAAAATCCACAATTTTTAGCAGTTGATCTGAACATATGAGTTTAGAATAACTTCCGAACACATTCTGAAATTATACATAATTGTTAAGCATTTATATTAACCATGATTGGTTTACATTAATAGCTGTCAAACATTTTAAATAAAATTAATCAAATTTTATAAACGGGATACGAAAAAGTAAAAAATGGAAAACACTAACATAATTATGCCATCATATTTGCTAGATACATCCATTTATGGGCTTTTGATCTTATTCAAAATGAAACTAAAAAATTATAAACTTTTATATGGATTGAGTATCTTTGAAATAAAGGAAATAAGGTCATTAGCTTGAATTATAAATTTTTAAATACAAATGTAAAACTATAAATTGTGGCATGTGTGGCACTGAAATTCTCCATTTTTCAAATATAGGTTTGCTGTTTGGATTATTACAAGATTTTTGAAGCATTCAAATCTGAAGAAGTTTTAAATTCCCGAAATACAGACACATCACACATTCCATCAAGTTATATATAACTACAAAATATGAATAAGACGTGGCTATTAAATTATGGATCTAAGATTTAGTATTAAAAAAGAAAACAAAAAGATGTTGCTGACTTGATTATCCAATTGTCAATTAAAATAATATTTGTTGGCGAATTTATTTTTTTATTTGAACAAATGAAGCATTCTTTGTTTTGTTCTCATACCTCTATCTATCTATCTATCTATCTATCTATCTATCTATCTATATATATATATATATATAATCCATTGTCCTTCTTAAAGCCACAATAACTCCTAATTAATACACTGAGACAAACCAACTATTCACCTTATTCTTAATTTTCCACAAGATCTTTTAAACAAAATAAACAGATGGCTGAGATTATGGTGAACCTTGTTCTTGGCAAGCTGGCCGATGCAGTTGTCAAGGAAGCACTCACTCTTTATGGGGTAGGTGACAAGGCCGAGGAGGTCGAACGCTAGCTCGAATGGATCTGGGCTTTCTTGAAAGATGCAGATACAAAGCGCCACAAAGATGAGAGGGTAAAACAATGGGTGAAAGAAGTTCAGGAAGTTGGAGATTTGATCGAAGATGTATTAGACAACCTTTTGAAGGAGGTTGGTGGACGAAAACCGGAGGGCTTTCCCAACATGCCCATGAATTTGATTTCCAAACACAAACTAAGTAGCGAGATAGATAAGATCCAACAGAGGATCTATGAAATAATAGAAAATCGAAAAAATACGGGATAGAAGAACTGAAAGAAACTACTTGTATTGGGGCCTCTGTCATGCTACCTATAAGGCTGTTCATTTATCGGGACATGGATGAACTGGAGGTTGTCAGCTTTGAAGTTCACAAGAAAATAATTTTCGATCAACTCATTGATACAAATATTACGAGACGAGCTGTGATCACAATTGTTGGGGCTGGTGGTTCAGGAAAAACTACACTCGCAAAAGATGTATAAAAAAGGTAACTATATATAGCGAATAATGTTATTAGTTCAGTTTTTAATTAAGACACCATAAACAATATTATTACTTCAGTTTTTAATTTTGAAACTTTCGCCTTAAGAGAATAATGTTTTCATGCCACACAACTATTTAATATTCTTGTTATATATTACAAACAAAGGATTTTCCCTATCCGGGTTTTGAACCCATGATCATTTTAATTATAACTCGAGCTAGTTTGGTAAATTCACAGTTACTTTCATGATGTATAAGTATGTTAATTAATTACTTGTATACAAATTATCTAATGAATTATTTGATGCATTTTATAGTTCTAAAGTTAAGCATCACTTCGACATCTCCATTTGGTTAACTATTTCGCAAGATTACAAGCTGGTTAGTACTTTGATGAAGCTGTTAGAGGAGATTGGAGCAAAGAGCTGGAATGAGGAAGAAGAGTATTTAATTACTGAGCTTAACAAACGCATGAGAGAGAAAAAATATCTGATTGTATTGGATGATGTTTGGTCAAGCGATGTCTGGACTCAACTAGAGGTTGCTCTTCCTGATGCTAATAACGGAAGTCGAGTGTTAATTACTACCAGGTTTGGTGGCATTTTCTTTGTTGTAAAATATTGTTAAATTAATTAATGAGGGGATGATTTGGTAATATTTTATTTTGACAATATTAACAATCTTAAAAAAAATCTTTAATTTTAAATACAGCATCAAAGACATGATTTATATAATCCACATATAATGTTTATAAGTATGATAATATTTGATATATGTTTTACTGTAAATCAAATAATTTGGTGTCAAGGTCCGAAATTAATGATCCTTGATACATCTTCGAACAACATTTGAATTACGTAAAACTATCCATATGTCCAATAATATATTTATATATTTATTTAATTTTTAAACTTAACATCATTTTTGTTAAAAAAAAACTATTGTTCAGATTTAAAAATAACAATTGTCAAGTGATTACTTCTAATAATATATTGTTCTTATGTTTTGTGTATTGATTATTATCAGGTTCGTTAAGATTGCTGAAGAGGCCGATATTATATCTAAGCCACATGAGATAAAGCCCTTAAATGAAGAAGAAGGCAAACAACTATTATTGAAGAAGATATTTCCTAATCAATTTGCAAATGAATGCTCCAATGATTTACTTCCCCTAGCAACTCAAATTACCAAAAAGTTCAGTGGATGGCCTCTTCCATTGGTGGTGGTTGGCAGTATCTTATCCATAAAAAATCCCAATTACATTACATGGCATGAGGCAATACAAAAAATAGATTGGCAAACTGACGGTAGCAGCTTCATGGATATAATATCCACAAGTTATGAGGATTTGCCAGCTGCTCTCAAACCCTGCTTCATGTATTTAGGTGTTTTTCCAGAGGACTACAAAATCAAAGCAACAACTCTAATTCAGTTATGGATTGCAGAAGGATTCATACAACAAGATGGGACAAAATCACTCGAGGACATTGCTAAAAGCTATTTGAATGAACTTGTGCAAAGGTATTTTATATTTATTATCATTAAATTACTTCTAGTATTTCCTGTTTCCTTTTAATAATCAAACAACTCTCATGTCTATTTATTTAATTAATTTTGGT
Organism: Carex arenaria; assembly: GCA_964058825.1. Classification (NCBI taxonomy): domain Eukaryota; kingdom Viridiplantae; phylum Streptophyta; class Magnoliopsida; order Poales; family Cyperaceae; genus Carex; species Carex arenaria. Next base: position 247,637 of record CAXKVW010000105.1, on the reverse strand, counting down.
AAATTATAAATTTTGCAACCAAATTTAACAAATTCTATGTTGCAAATGGGAGTTCAGATCCTCTCCAATTGCACATCAAAACAATAACCACTAGAGCTGTCAAAAAAGTTTGTAGCTCGTAGCTCGCTCGTGACTCACATCTGGCTCGATCAGTAACAGCTTGTTCGATAGTGGACCGAGCTGTTACCGAACTGGCTCGCTAATAGCTCGGGCCAAAATTAACGAGCTGAGCTAAGGCCTAGCTCGCTCGCTAACTCGCGAGCTAGCTCGGCTAGGCATCAATTTGTGAGTTTGTATGAATTTGTGTGAATTTGTATGAATTTGTGTGTATTTTATACTGTCAAGCTTTGTCCAGCTCGGTTCAGCTTGGTCTAGCTCGGTCCAAAAAGTTTTGTAAAATTTGTTTTCTTCTTAAAACAAGGTCCAACCAAACCCAATGAGTCAGCTCGTGAGCTGGCTCATCACGAGTTTGAGCTGAAATGTTAGCTCACGAGCTGTTAATGAGCTAGCTCGCTAACAGCTCGGTCCAGAATTAACGAGCTGAGCTAAGACCCAGCTCGGCCTGAGCCAGCTCATTTACAGCCCTAGTAACCACCATGTTACCTAATTACTTAGTCGGTAATATTGGAAATTTCTATTGTAGTATATTATATTTAGAAGTCTCCACATGTGTATCGTGTACACTAGAAAAGTCAACCGACATTAGCAAAGTCCGTTACAAGGAATTCACTAGAAACATATATTATTCATAAAATAGCTTGCATTATGTCGAAAATAACATGTATTATTTCGAAAATCCAATCACCTGACATACACTAGTATAAATAGTATGAAGAGCTCTTTTATGGGTGTGTGAGAAAGAAAAAGAAATACAACAAAGTCTTGAAGTGTTTAGTTGACTCTGATACTATAAATAATATGATCAGTATTGAAAATTAAAGTGCTCTATTTTACAAAACTTTGGCTGCCGTTGTTAAACCTCTTTTCTATTAAGAGACTAGTACAAACCATCCTAGCTTCCCATGTCATATTAGTTTGGTGTTATTTCTGGAATTTTTTTTTTCACCGAATCATTATGAAATCCAATGGCAATTTCAACACTATCTTTAAGAAAAATCATAGTAGTCAATTATGATTACAATATTATGTACTTGTATTCTCAGGATTTATTTTTTCATATATTATTTTTTTGGTTTCGCATTGAATATTTTTCAATAACTAATATTCAACTTTTTTGGTAACAAACAGATGCTTGGTGCAAGTCTCAAGGAGATCTTGCATAGGTAAAATCAAGTATTGTCATATACATGATCTCCAACGGGACCTAGCCATAAAAAAGGCCAAGGAGAATAATTTTCTAACAATAGTCTCGAAGAATTACAACGACATATACCCCTACTGGTCCTATGATTTTCAAGCATTGTGCAGATCTCGAGGAGATATTGCACGTCGGGTTGCTCTTCACGGTTACGGTGATAAGGAGATAGCATATCCTGGCCAAAAAAACATTCGTTCTTTGGTAAATTTCGAAGATGTACCAAATTTCAACATGTTTGAAATGCTACGAGTTTTACACATGGGTACAGTGTCGGATTATGATTTATATGGGACAAACTGTATGAACGGCTTGAACGCCCTGACGGCCTTGAAGTACTTCAGGCTTGAAGGTGATTTTGATTTTATTTGCACCTTTCCCGCTGATGTTTTTTGTAAGACATTTCCTTTAACTTATTTGAAGAATCTTCAAACGGTGTGTACATGGTTTTGTAAAAGTTATGGTGAGTTACCCCAGTCATTTTGGGATAACAAACAGATGAGGCATATCAACCTCTCAAGTTGTTCCGAGTGTGAAGCAATACCAGAGGGACCACCATCAGCAGCAGACTTGCCAAATTTACTGACCTTAAAAGGGGTGAGAGCTAGGCAAGACTGGATTGTAGAGCTGCCTAATTTTCCCTATATTTGTAAGTTGGGGATTGATATACCTGAAGATGTTGCACAAGAACCATTGATTGATTTGTTAAGCAACCTAAATCATCTGGGTTCTCTGCATTTAGAATGTAACAACGACAAGCCAATGACATTTCCAGATTGCCTCTCAGCCTTCAGTAACCACAATAATTTGTACTCATTCAGCCTTGAGGATGGTACATGGCCCAGGACAGAAGTTGTTGATTGTGCCCTGTTTCCACCCCATCTAGTTAAGCTAAAACTCAAGTTATTTGATTTAGAGGAAGACCCGATGCCCCAACTAGAGAAGTTGCCAAACCTCAAGGTACTCAAGCTATCTTCGTCAACCATGAAAGTAACTGATGGAAAACAAATGATCTGCTCCAGGGGAGGTTTTGGTCTCTTGCAACAATTGAAACTTCATGTAGATAATTTGGAGGAATGGAAAATAGAGGAGGGTGCTATGCCCATGCTAAACCAACTCAAGCTAAAATATTGCAAGAAGCTGCACATAGTTCCTGACTTCCAATACCTGGCCAACCTTCAAGAGTTCACTGTAATATCCTGTTCGATTGAGTTAAATTCCAAGCTGCAAGGAGAAGACCAATGGAAAATAAAAGCTTATTCCTTCTATAAAAATAAACAGAACCTTGCTGATTCCAGTTCATTTGTTTATTCATTATAGATGGCTTGATTCTTATATTGTTCAATTTGAACTTGTGTACTTTTTTTTACGTCATGTGCTTCTTTGCAACTCTTTTGTAAAGCTTGTTTCGTGTGTGTTTGCTTTATAATTAAGATGCGCTATCCTTTCATTCTTGTACAACAAGTTCGATCTGTACTTTATTCTTTTGCACTCATAGAACTATTCATGGTCTTTGGCTAGATTAAATTATGAGATTATGCAATGATTTTTATCGGATAATACTTAATATCTGGTATTCCACTTTTATATGAACTGCGTTAGTTATTTGACTTTGCAAGTAAAAACATATTGTTTAATGAAGTTATATCTGTTTACTTTTATATGTGATTAGTAACTGCTTACTGCTTACTTTTAATGAAGTTATATCTGCTTAATCCACCACCATGTTCTTTTTCTTTTTTCAGATAGATACTTGATCAATCCCCATAAGATTAATTATATGATAGTATGATACAAAACTCAAGCACACAAAAACAGAGAGCGAGCAACAAAATTCTAATATTTATCAAAATGTGTACTGTTCAATTGAATAGATTGTGCCAATATCACAATATGTCAAGAATCAAATTATTGACCTCACTGAATTGATGTTTATAAATAGTAAATAAGTCATTAAATTGACTTTTTCCTATTGGTTAAAGCCGCTTTACAATACTTGCACGTGCGAAACATGTGCTTAGCACAGTGGCATCGGACGCTGACAGCTGCACGGTGACAGTGACTGCACCGGTTGGGTAACGACACAGCAACAACATTCGAACTAGGCTGTCACGACTCCACTGTCGGTCTGGGAGTCGCGACAAGAGAGACACTCTTGCATCCATCCTTCGTTTTGTCAACCTTTACATCGCAAACAAAAATAAACAGAAACAATACAAAGTCAGCTACAAAGCTCAGTAACTGGTTATTTAACAATGCAGCTTCTTTACAATTGACTTAATTAAACAACAATTTCAATATGACTGGATTAATCCACACAATTTCATATCAAATTATGCCTGCATATTTAACAGTGGATCTAGATTATCAGTAAAACAAGTCACACAATATCCATATCATTCCATTCCACACAATCATATCATTTCTCAAATTCTCAATACACACAAAATCATATCATGTCACAATTCAAATTCGAACCTCAGATCCCGTTAAATATGCTTTCATAATCCAAAACCCAATTCAATATCTAATTCAACCAAACAAAACGAAAACACAGATTATAGAGAAGTCTGATTACCTAATAGCGATCAATTCAGAAACCCAATTCGAGATGCAATGACTATTCAGAATCAATGTAACGTAGTAAGAAATTCCAATCGAACATGAAATAAAATACTATCAAATATTAGAATTTTGTATCAACATATTTCTTTTGATTTCTCAATTTTTTTTATCATTTCTCACTCTTTTTTTTTTTTTTCAATTCGGTTTTCATTTCTTTTACCATACAGAATTTACAAAGAGAAATTTAGATAGTTATGCATCTACGGGCGGGGTCAATGGCGGTAGGGATTTTAACATGAATAAGGCACGTGTCATCTCTTGACACATTAGCTCTTATAAATAGATCCAAAATAATTTAATTTTTTACCGGATGTTACATAAGTATAATCGAACCGGGTAGTGCTGCAAACCAGACCGACCAAAGGTTTTGCGGTAGACACTCAATCCCCAGCCTCATCACTATCTCTGTTTCTCTCTCTCGAGATTTCTCAATTTGATTATGGGGAAGTTATCAAGTTATAATGGGCTTATAGTGGGCCTGTTGCACTAGTTACTTTGAAATGAACTGAGAAAATAATTGGCGATATAGTGGGCCTATTGCTAGAATTTCTCTTCTTGTTGCGATGTGATCCGTAAAGTAACATTAGTTCTTTTTGTTTTATCCAACATGACAGCTCAGCATCCTTTGAATACAAGGAACCTCACAATTTTTCCATGATGTATCCAACGGACCCAATCAATAGAAATACCTTAATCCGCCTAATTATTTTATAATTAAAAAATCAAAAGCGGGACATGTAAATTCTAACTGATATCAAAAGAAATAGACCAAGTCCAGGAAATAAACTGCTGCCAGTTTCTGTACCTGATCCATCTGTTATGCGGTCATGCCCATGGGCTGCATAAACTGTTATTTTCGCATCCACCCAAAATTAGAACTAAATTATATATTATCACACCCCCTCTGTATATGGCACATTTCTGAACATCTACTTTGGATATATAAGAGAATAATTAAATTAAAATAGATTAGAATTGACTCAAAATATAAGTAGCACATGAATAAATTTATCTTGTACAAACGTTCAGATTTGTTTTTTGGTAACAAAATTTCTAGTTGGCGGACTACTCAAATTAAACGCCTAACGGCCTAAGCTGAAAGAGTCCATATCCTCTAAGGTAACATAATATTTCTGTTTGGATCAGGGCCGTCCAATCGGAACTCAGGCCAAATCCATTCGGATGTGAAACAGAATATTTCTAATTGGACGGTCCAGATCCAAATATAAATATATTGTTACCTTAGGTGATACCATAGAAGACAAAACCGGCTGTTCCGGCTCAGAATCGGACAATACCGATTCAATTTCAGTCCGAGTCACACGGTATGTGTTGATTCCAGTTAAATTTTGGCCGAAACGATTCAATTTCAATCACATTTCGACCGTTTTAGTCACATTTCTCCCAGAGCGTGCAGCCGCATATGCATTGCTTAGCCCGCACAGATCCCCTGACTTCGGAGATTGAAGCAGCTCTCTTACTTGGTTTGTTTTCCCACCATACGGCCGCATAAACCAGGCTTGGCCCGCACTGATGCGCTGAGTTTTCCTTGAGTTGGAGCAGAACTTGCAGAATTCCAGACTTAACCAATTTTCACAGGATTTCCCAAGCTTGGGCCGTACAAATCCTTTTTTCATATTTTCTTCTAAATCCGGAGCTTCTTCCTTTATGCTCTCCAGCTATGTGGCCGCACATAATGGGCTCTGGCCGCACGGAATCCTTGTTTTGCTCCAATTCTGGATAACAAAATCAAACTTCGGTAGTAACTTGAAAATGGGTGATTTTAATATAAAATAGGTAAAAATACATAATAGGAGGAGGAATTTGGCCTTGTTTTTGGGATTTATCATACTAAAAAGTCTACATATTTTACGACTATCAAAATCTCCCAAACTTAACCTTTGCTTGTCCTCAAGCAAAAAGCTAAATTTTACCAAATCCTATTTAATCCTAAAGCAAATATTTGCATGATCTTGTTCAACCCTAAAAATCTTGTGACGAATTTGGGAAATATTCTAAGCAAACCTTGATCAATTTTGATGCACCTCACAAATGAACTTATTAAATTTCATATTCTAAAATATTTTGAGTTTTCAAAAACTCATCATTGAGTTTAATAAAGTTCTCATTTTTCAACAAAGGGCATATTCAAATTTTTAGTGGTTTATTTTCTTTTTGACCCCCTCAAACTTGGAACAAGCGTGGGCTAGAAATTCATCGGCTACTCATGTTGGCAAGTTGCAAAATTTTATTGATAAAAACAAAACTTGGAGGACTCGTGAGCCTATTGACTTCTAGTCTTGCGTAGGAGCCCGTACTCTTTTTACGTCCTCCTTTATTCATTATTTTTTATATTTTTTTTTTTATATTTTTTTTGGCACCTAGCATGAATACAGAAATTAGAGGTATTAAATCATACCTAAAAATACCGACATTTCTATATTTTTTATTTCCACTTTTTGCAATTTTTCCAAAATCATACCCTAATCTTCAAAAATAGAACAATTCTAAATTCAAATTCAAATTTTCAAGATCCTCAAAATAGTTTTATCCTATGAAACTCTTTTTATTCAAATATGATGTTATTTCTAATTTTTGAAAGTCACTAAAAATATTCCCAAATTATAATCTACAAGATCCTTAATTTTAAACAATCACAAAAATTTATAAATGCAAGAAAAAACTTAAACATGCATAACAAATTACGAAAAATTCAAAATTCAAAATAAAAATTAACCTAAAATGACCTAAATGCGGATACAATTTTCTTCTATTTCCTCCCCCAAACTTAAACAACGCATTATCCTCAATACAACACATTTTAGGGATGCAATTGTTCAAAAACTAAGATGTTAATTTCAGCTTGTTTTATTGTTTTGCATTATCATTTTGAAAATATTGATCAGCTGCTTGCCTTCTAAGACACAACATTTGGCATCTTTCAAAGGATGTCCTCTTTTCTCTTTTTTTCTTCTCTCTAACTGAAAGAAGTGAAATAAAGAAAAAAGATAAAGCAAGAAGCATTTAATTTTTCTCTCACTATAAGCAAGGAATAAGAACAATAAGCGACCCCTTTTGTATCATATGTTGAGTTGTGCATTGATCACAATTGTTGCTGTATTTTTAAAGTTCTCACATTTGTCGGCACCCGATTGATTATCAAAAATAAGAGAATAGAACTTATTATATATCCTTGATTAAATTTGAACCAACCAGAAAATTGACATTCCAATCTGACTCGGACCTACTAATAATTTAAAAAATAAATTATCTGAACTCGTGATTAATTGAATTCAAAAGTAGCCGAACCTAAATAAATCAATCAATATTGAATATTCGAACATAAAATAATCTAAACCAAATGATCCATGATAGAAAAAATCTCCAAACCTGAAGCAATCCAAACTAAATGGTATACCCAAATGACAAAATTATACCAATATGAGTTAATATGAAACGGAAAAGATTGTAACCTGATAAAAGATATTCAGATATATATAGTTGTGGAGTCCTTTTTTGAAGTGCTAAGGGTTTGATTCTTCACAATTTGTTGGTAAAAAAATATCTTTTACTAATGCATTATGCTATTTCATTAATTGTGGGTCAATTTCTTTCTAATGAAGGGATTCCGTGTTGCTGTTATAAGTTATATATTATTTTTGTATTATTTGAGAATTTTTTTTTTACATAAAGCTCAAAGTAATTAAATAACATAATACTTAAACAGTTAAATTATTATTTATTCCATAATACTGAGCTAATTTGCGTTTTGTCTCTATTTATCAAATTATTTTTAAGGTTTTATTAAATTAAATAAAATAATTTAAATTTATTTATTAAACCCAAAAATATATTTATATCAAAACTTACGGTACACATACATGCATGAGACATTTTATTTCTTACTTGGATTGATCCAAAATCCAATAAGACTAGAACGCTTACAATCCGAGTAATAGTTATCTAATCTAATACTTATCTAAGTCCAAAATTAATCTGAATCCAACTTAATTCAATTCAAACACAATCCGATCCCCTCGATTTATGTATGAAATATGGAACTAAATTTCACCTAACCCAAGATTACAGAAACATAATAAATCCGATATTCAAATTTAACCCGTACTCAGATCAGTCCGAAACGTGAAAAATTCCGAATCTGCAAATCCAACTCATTTAGTTAATTATTAAAATCCAAAAATACACCGATCCGAAATTAATCGACCTGTTACACTTACCATAGATTGAGTATCTGTGCCTCATTAGTGTATATGGTGTAAATGTTTTTAAAATATTTGTTGAATTCAAATATACTAAACACATTTCAGGGTTGCAATTGTTCAAAACTAAAATGTTTATTTTGGCTTGTATTGTTTTACCTTTTCATTTTGAAAATATTCATCAGCTTGTCTTCTCAGACACAACATTTGGCATCTTTCGAAACATGTGCTCTTTTCTCTTTTTTTCTTCTCTCTCTAAATGAAGGAGTGAAATAAAAAAAATGACAAAGCAAGAAGCATTCAAGTTTTCTCTCACTGCAAGCAAGGAATTAATAAGAGCAACAAGCGACCCCTTTTGCAGAGTAGTCATGCCGGATCTGATATCATACCACCAAACAGCCTTCATTCAAGGTCGCCAAATTACAGACAACTTCGTTGCAACACGAGAACTTTTGCAACACATAGCATCTACCAAGAATTCAGCGATCTTCCTACGAATCGATTTTGAAAAGGCATTTGACTCAATTGACTGGAATTTCCTTTTTACAGTCATGAGTGCCAGAGGGTTTCCAACAAAATGGATGTTGTGGATCAAGGAGTTACTGACTTCGGCCACCTCAAGAGTTCTGATTAACGGGGAAGCATCAGAATTCTTCTCACATAGGCGAGGATTACGACAAGGAGACCCGTTGTCCCCCCTATTATTCAATCTGGCAGCCGATGTATTTCAACGAATGATATTGACAGTAAATGAATCACTCACCACGAGGATTACAAGGAAGATTAGGGACTCAATAATCGCTTTCCAGTATGCTGATGACACGGCAATTATTGCATCGGCTGATGTAACCTCCCTCATATCCCTAAAACTGATCATCAGATTGTTTGCATCAGTTTCGGGCCTCAAGGTTAATTTCGACAAGAGCATTTACATCCCAATAAATGTTCACAACAGAGACTTCAATTGGGTGCACGCCATTATTGGTTGCACTAAAACAGAATTCCCAGTCAAATATTTGGGATTACCGCTTACAATTAATAAACCGACAAGATCACAATTCATGCCGCTAATTGAAAGAATTGAGAGCAAGCTGTGTGGTTGGCAGGGCAAGTTAATCTCTAGAGGGGGTAGATTACAACTGGTCCAATCAGTCCTATCATCTATCCCGACATACTACATGATGTGCTTTCGCCTACCTCAGTGGGTGATTCATAGAATTGATCGCGTCAGACGAACATTCCTATGGGGGGCTGATGGGGAAAATAAAAAAGGTTTCTCTTTGCTTAATTGGCCAGCGGTGTGTACACCACGATGTTGGGGAGGACTCGGAATATCAAACCTAAACATTGCGAACCTGGCGCTACTGCTACGCTGGTGGTGGAAGCTGTATGAGGATCCACAGGGGCTCTGGACCAAAATGGCAGACATAATTCGAAGGAAGGTAGTTCGTAACTGCCAGCCAAGATACTGGTTAATAGATGGTTCTTTCTTCTAGCGTATGTTACAAGGCATTAAACACCTATTCACCTGGAGCACGACATGGAAAGTAGGAGATGGAAACTTGATTTCATACTGGTTTGACATTTGGGGTTCTGAATCAAGGGCATCAGTGGTGGAAGAGAGCACAGCCGACTTGTCCCTGATCTCACTAAGGGAAGGATGGCCAAGGCGCCAGGAAATTGACCCTTCACTTGACCCATCGGTACATACGACCTTCAATACTGATCGGGACCAAATTACATGGAATTGGAGCAACAATGGTGCTTATTCGGCAAGATCATTCTATCAGGTCTTTGTGGGAGGTGGCCTGATCAGATGGAGTTTCCAAAAAATTTGGAAGTGCAAAATACCACCTACTGTCAGAATCTTTGCATGCATGCTCCTGCAGGGAAGGATTCTCACTAGAGATGTTCTAATAAAAAGAGGAATGAGGGTGGATAGACACTGTATGATCTGCAACAATTGCCCGACTGAATCGCAGCTACATTTAATATTTCTTTGCCCAATCGCTGTACAGATCTGGTTCACAGTATCAACAATAATTGGGCAACCGATTTTTAAACCAGCGGACACAATCCATGGAGTATGGGATAGCTCATGGGGGATGGTAAGACAGCTGGGCGGAATGCCACATCCAGAATGGATGGCGCGTTTCATCTGCACTGCATGGAACATTTGGAAATCGCGTAATGAGAAGATATTTAGAGGCCTAAGTCAACGGCCAGAAACAGTGGCCTACAGGGCAACACAGGAAATGAGGCTCTGGTTGCGATATTGCTGACAAAATCGCATATATTTTCTCTTGGTGATAGTGTTGTATTTTGCAAGAATGTCGTATTCCAAGAATGCTGTAACCTTAATTTGCTGTAAAACTTTCATATTATTAATACATGGCAGCTACTGCCAGGTTTTTCAAAAAAAAAAAAAAACAAGCGACCCCTTTTGTATTGTATGTTTGATTGTGCATTGATTACAATTGTTACAATATTTTTAAAGTTCTCACATTTGTCAGCACCCGATTAATTATCAAAAAGAAGACAATTAAACCAACTAGAATAACTCTCTTGATAAAATTGATATTCCAATCCGACTCGGTCCTGATAAAACTAAAAAAAAAATTATCCGAACTCTTGATTAATGGAATTGAAAAGTATCTGAACCTAAATAAATCTATAAATATTGAATTATCCAATATAAAATAATATAAACCCAAATGATCCATGATCGAAATAATCTCCAATAAGTACTGAAGCAATCCGAACTAAATGGTATACCCCCAACGACAATTATACCAATATGAGTTAATATGGAACGGAAAAGATTGTAACCTGATAAAAGATATTCAGATTTAGTTATGGAGTCCTTTTTAGAATTGCTAAGGGTTAGATATTATTTTTGTATTATTTGCGAATTTTTTTTTTGGCATAAAGCTGAAAGTACACAATATAATACTTAAACAGTTAAATTATAATTTATTCCATAATACTGAGGTATTTTGTGTTTTGTCTCTATTCATCATTTTTTTAAGGTTTTATTAAATTCAATATGATAAATTATAAATTTCTTTATTAAACCCAACAATATATTTAAATCAAAACCTATGGTACACATACATGCATTAGACATTTTATTTCTTAGTTGGATTGATCCAAAATCCAATAAGACTAGAACGCTTACTCTAGGAGTCATAGTTATTCAAATAATCAGAAATAAGTCAAATCTAATACTTATCTAAGTCCAAAATTAATCTGAATTCGGCTTAATTCAATTCAAACACAATCTGATCCACTCGATTTATGTAAGAAATATGGAAATAAATTTCACCTAACAAAAGATTACATAAACAAAATCAATCCGACATCCGAATTTTACCGGTACTGAGATCTGTCCGAAACTTGAAAATTCTGAATCTGCATAATACAACTCATATAGTTAATTATTCACATCCAAAAATACACCAACTCCGAAAGTAAACCAAAAGTAATCTGAATCTAACTCAATATATTCAGTATTTAAAATAAGAGGTCTACTAGTCATTTTAACATTGATTTGTACTAAATTACATACAATAATTGAGTTTGTACTTTTTTAATCAAACGTTATAATTTGGATGGTGGTAATTGAGAGACTATTGATATCTTAATTTTTTCTACACTTGAATAAAATCGAAAAAGAAAATATATCGCGTTTACTCCTACTTTATATGAAGAATTAAGGACTGATCACTCAAAAGAATTATAACTATTTTATTACAAAGAGTAGGATCCTTCAACACGTAAGGTTTTTTATTCCTGGCCCAAGTAGCTTTCCCTTTTCCTTTTTGTAAGGACACAGATATGATAAATCTACTACGTAAATGAGCATTGAAGAGCAGTCAATCACACAACTAGAATAAGCTCTCCTTGCTAGTTTGTTCCTTATAAAAGGGATCATAATATCTCTGGTACTCTCTACCTATCAAACGAAAATACATACAGCTTGATTAAACTCTGATAAAAAGAAAAATAAAGGAGAGGGAGTAATAACAATGTCCATATCTTCTATTGAACCCCCACCAGAACCTTCTGATGACGCCTCATTGTACTATCTGAGGAAGAAGCTCTTCAAAGCAGCCATGAATCGCAAATGGGAAGAGGTGGTTGAGCTCTACAGAGACGAGAAAGTCCAAGGCGAGAATATTACACGTGCCAATGACACCTTACTTCATGTCGCAGTTTCTGGTGCCACGGAAAAAGAAGTTTTATATCTCCTTGATATTGTTCAAGGTAACGAAGGTATTACCACTTTATATCTAAAAAAAAAATTAATATGTATGTACCAGGTACCATATACGGCTATGTGATGTATCATTTAAATATTTAGCCTTTTTAATATCATGCAAACACTTTGGTTCCTCTAGTTGCCAAAACTGTTGTGGGGCCTGCAGGAACTTACTGCTAGCACATGTACTGTTTGATGATTCCTTTTTAAGTTGCTGAAATGAAAAATCTTAGTTTCTAATTGCTCAATGACCTAGTTTCAAATAGGCACCTAAAAGTTGCAGAAAAGAATTTGAAATAATATATGTAACTAATTAACTAATGCTTTAACATATAAATAATTAACTGAGTCTCTTAATGTTTTATGGACACAATGCAATAACCAGGGCATTTCATATGGAAGTAAAATGTTCATACTAATAACTGTTAATTATAAACTTAATTATTAAGAAGATGTATGGTTAAAAGAATAATTTATGATGAAAAGAGTCCTAAAGGTTTTTCTCGAACAAAATAAAAAACTGAAATTTGGAATTCAATGTGTTGCCTCGAAAAAAGTGTATATATTGTAATTGTCGTTTAGTTTTATATTAGGTCTATATATACATAAGAAAGTCATTTTGTATGTGCAAGAGAGAGAAATGATAGTTATAGTGAGAAATTTGAGAATTTTGTATTGAACTCGTCTCTATACTTCAACAAAATTTATTATATTTCTGTAAATTAAAAGGTTCATATTTCAGAATTATTTTCATATCCAGTCTGAGAGATTACTGACAGAAAATTGACACAACAGTGTTCTCGGGATTTATGAAAAATAAAGGACAATTGACCTTGACATGCTTCTTTCTAAAAAGGAAGTCAAATATAATTCAATAAATACATTACCATGTAGAGTTGTAGACCACAATTAATTTTCTATTTTGAGTTCTAAGAATATTTGATGCAATTCTCACAGAAAAGTGTGAAATCTTGACCTTAAAAAACAAAAATGGGGATACCCCACTTCATCTGGCGGCAGCTCTAGGGCTGGAGAAGGTTTGCAGGAGGATGACAAAAATGTGTCCAGAAATGGTAACCAGTGCACGTAACAACCTTCACGAGACCCCGCTCTTTTCGGCAGTGCGTCACGGAAAGAAGAAGGCCTTCTTTGTGCTTGAGGTTGCCATCCATAAGGAACAAGATCTGAAATTTGATGATGAGTGCTTATCGAAGAGAGACATCACTCACTGTAGGAGATATGATGGTGATAATATCCTTCACTATGCCATCAAAGGGGAACAATTTGGTATGTGCTTTCAGCATAAAAATATAATTAAAATAAAATGTAAGCAATAATATAACCAATCAAATGTATTGACTGTAGATTTGGCATACGAGATCATTCACCTATATCCAGAATTGTTGAACTATGTCAATTCAAGCGGAGAAACTGCACTTCACACTCTGGCTAACAAGCCCTCTGTTTTCAAGAGTGGAGCTCGCTTTGGCTTATATGATACAATTATATATTACTGTACTTACTCTGTCCTTGTGATTGAAACCAAATTGTTATTTACAAATTACGATTTTTCCAATAATAACAATTTCTATGTGCTTCACAATTTGACTTTGGAATGTTTGAAACTTTAATTGTAGGCACAATTACAGAGCCACTCAAGTTTCAGTTTCCTAATTTCTTGGAGAATGAAAAGAAAAATGAACAGGAGAAACCATTAGACATTCAGGAAGATAAAAATATAGTGCCGCCGACATACAAAGTTTGTATTGACCTATTTTCTATGATGAAGACTTCCATCATCGTCATATATAGTACTGTCGGTATGAGAATAAAAAATCTCACTATAATTGACCAAAATAAGAACAAACTTTTCATATAGATAATTTCTTTTGTCTACTAAACTGTCATATTTGCTACTGCAGCTTCTAGCTTAAAAGCTGGTAGATTTAAAACTTGCACTGGTGCTGATGAAGAAAACCAAGGTATAGTTTACAAACCATTGCGTTATAATGATACCAGTCAGTTTTTTTTAGAATTCAATAATTCTTGGCTAGATTTTTAAGGCTAACTAATGGTACAAAGTAATAATATAACAGAAACAGGCTTTAATAAAACTAATTGTATGAAAGACCCTATAAAAATGTAAATTCAAAATGTTTTACTATATTTACCTTGCAGCATTTAATCAAGGAGAAATCCAATGTCAATGTTTTTGGTGTTCCCATGAACAAATCATTTTTATGAGTAATTTAAAATATAAATTCAGATAGTACATGTGAACCGTTCATCTTGATTTATTTTCAATGTAACTCATTCTAGTTAAGGATTGTAATTTTAAACTTGTGTTGCACAAAAATAAAAAAATTAATGGTGCAAATGAATCACCATAAACTGTTGAGTTGTTGGCTTCTTGATCATGTACGAAACAATGTCAAATTTTGACATCATTAGTTACTTACAAAAAGAAAGATCAAAGGTTTGGTGTTATATTTTGTACAAATATGGATAGAAAACAGGGTAATTGGATCACTCTATTTAATTTTAGCTTTGTACTATATATTTATTTTAAGATATACTTTGGTAAATTAAGTCTTTGATAAGGTGAATATTGTTAATAAGGATCAGAATCATCAAGAATTTCTTTCTGCTGGTTAAAGATTTAGTTTCAGCAATATGTCATGCTGATTTTTAAAAGCATACAATGATTCATTAAGGACTTCAACAATATTGGAGGATCAAATTAAATTTTGGAAAAATGATAACATAATATGGTATTTTTAATGAAATCTTACATATGTTCATAATTTTTTTTTCCCTTCATTTTACACTACATGAAAGCAGGAGCACTAAAGGAAGATGAATATAAGCGATCTAAAAATCAGAAACAGAGGCGGTTCCCACAGAACTATGATATCATGCTTTTCTTCTTCATGATTATCGTGAAGCTCCTACTAGTTGTTCTTGGAATAGGTATGTGAATATTTGTATTGCATATATTTGTATGGAATAAGATGAACTAGTTGTTCTTATACAAGGTAAAATTTTATTTTCTAAATGAAGTAATTGATCGTTCTTTTCAAAGTTCTTACAAATTCTAAAATTGTAATTTTTGCCATAAAAGTAAAATTTTGGCTAATAAAGACAATGGTATTCATATATATTCGATACTTTCTTACAGTTATTTGGTATATGATGATGTACAAACTTCATTTAGACAATAGAATACAAGTCTTTATAAATAGAGGAAAAAACAAAGTATAAACATAGTACCAACTGTAATTTCCTGATGTATGGCCAAAAAAAGAAAGAAAGGAGTATGATTCTTAAAATGGCTTGGAACAACTAATTTAGATTCTATTGAAATGTGAAAGAAAAGACCTTTTGCTCAGCTGTTTACATTTAGTATATCACTCTCTAAATAACTTCCTAAAGGGTTATGGAGATTGCAAACAATTAGAAAACATAAACAAAAGCACAGAAATGCACTCAAAATAATGAAGAGACTGGTGGATGATTCAACACTTTGGGAGTACGAGGAAGCCAGCGGTGGACAGAAACCAACTGAGTCTGCATTATCATTTGATAGACCAGAATCCCCTCCATTAGATGAAAAGACACCAAACCCAAGTGAAGGTATGTTAATTACAAAAGATAAATTTTCTCAATTCACGTTTTTAAAAAAATTATGCCATATATTGCAGTGAATAAATCAGAATATAGTTTACATACTTATGTTGGCCTGCATCTATGAAAAAAAAAATATTAATTAATTTTTTAGGCATATAACTTGTAATGCTTTCAAGTATTATTTGTCATGAACAATGTGGTGATTGGTACTTTTGTTTTTTGGATAAACAGTATGATTGAGATGTAAAATACATGTCTACGCAATCTACAAAATCCGCACTATGAAATATGACAATTATTTAATTCTCTTGGTTAAATCATCAATAACTATTAATACACACACACACACTCTTCCTTAATCAGGCTAATGACATCTTGTATTTTTCTATGCTGTCATATACATTTAACTAATACAGATGAATCCATCCCGAATAAAGCTGTAATAGAGGCAAGCATAGATATGCTGAAAAAAGTCTTGGAGAAAGGTTCTTTGAAAATTGTTGAAGAGAAGGAATCGACAAATACACCTGATAGTGGTATGTGCTCTAATTTTATAATAGTCAAGCTTAGAGATATAATATTATTTAGGTGATTCTAAATTTCTATCTTCTCTAGACTTCTAACATAAATTTTACTATATACAATCATGAATAAGCTAAATTTTCAGTTCCAGCCGTACCTGCCCAAAAACACCAAATATGTAGTCTTGATGTCTAATATTTTTCAAGGATAGAATTAAAGAACAAAAATCATTACAGAGTCATGACAGAAAACTTCCTATAAGAAAACTGTTAGAAAATAGATGAGAAATCAAAACCATGTTGCTACACATTTTGTTAACATAGATTACAATTTTGTCAACATGTCCTTCAGCAAGCCCTGTTTTGATAGCTGCAAAGAGGGGAATAACGGAGATGGTGAAAAGAATCCTTGAGAAGTATCCAGTGGCAGTCATGGACAAAGACAAGGATAAGAAAAATATTGTTTTATTGGCAGTGGAGCATCGCCAAGTGCACGTGTACAAGTACATGCTGAGTTTTCAAACTATGGAGAGTGTATTTTGGCATGTAGATAAAGATGAAAATAGTGCTCTACATCTCGCAGGCATGCTCAGCCAAAGCCGTCCGTGGAGCATCCCTGGAGCGGCACTTCAGATGCAATGGGAGAGCAAGTGGTACCAGGTAATCTAATCTCTCTGTCCTCTCTAAAAAATGGAATATAATCAAAGAAAAACTGAACGTATGTAATATGGCGGTGTGCAGTATGTGTATAGTATGAACCTAGAAATATTCTCAAGAACCAACAAGTATGGAAAGACGCCAGAAGAGGTGTTTGTAGAGAGTCATGAGAAACTAGTTGAAAATGGAAGCACTTGGCTGACAAATACTTCCCAGTCTTGCTCCGTGGTGGCTGCTCTTGTCGCTACGGTGGCCTTTGCATCTTCAAGCACAGTTCCAGGAGGTGTAGATCAGAATTCTGGATTTCCAGTCCTCAGTTCAAAACCAGCTTTTGAGTTGTTTGCCATTTCATCCCTGGTCGCTCTTTGCTTCTCTATTACATCTCTTGTCATGTTTCTCGCAATACTCACCTCCCGTTACCAGGTTACCAAAATCCCTATCTTAATTAGAATTTCTTCCTTTTGACATTTCGACATTGGAAACTGAAATTCTCATTCCTTTGCTGATCAGGTTAGGGATTTCAATAGGGGACTACCCGTGAAGCTTATCCTGGGGTTGACCTCCCTCTTTATGTCAATAGCTTCTATGCTTGTCGCATTCTGTGCCGGAGACTTTTTTGTTGTCGAAAATAAGCTCAAATTTGCCGTGTACCCCATATACGCCGTCATGTGTCTTCCTGTCACTTTCTTTGCTTTTGCACAATTTCCATTATACATTGACCTCCTCAAAGCAACTATAAAGAAAGTTCCAGAGCGCACTGAGAAGATGCAAATCTACTAGCTAGCTCCTCAATAATATGCTCAGTGTAATTACTGTAACTCGTTTTATTTTTAGTTCTACTTAATAATTCAAGACCAAGAATTTTGATTTTGATGTGATGTTTGTTTGATCGTGAGGGTTACGTGGAGAATAATTATTCAAGAGTTCTTGTTGCTCTGGTTTGCTTTGACTTTCTATGTTTGTTGCAAGTATTTTCTTGTTGCTCCTGATTATTTTCTAGTTTCCATGCTTTTGTTTGGTTTGTAATAAGGTCAGTCAATTTACTTCAGGTAATAAAAAAAAATTCGTACAAAATACCAAGGAAATCAATTTCTGGAAGCATTCTTGTTTAAATTTAATAATTGTCTCATTTTCCATGATTGTGTAATTGGGTTGAGGATTAGGATTACTATTACTTCTGATGTCCTTTCATACCGTGTAAATTTTCTCTTGATCAAACTATTCACATAGTTCGTACATAAATTACAATTAAAAATAATAATAATAAATTGCCTGCGCTGCGCTCCGCCTCTCTGATAGGTGTTTCAGTGTTCTTTCAGTGTGGCGACATAGGTCACCTCGCTTCCTCTTTGTCGCAATGCCGTTGTATGTTTTGAGTGCGGTAAGCTGGGCCATAGATCGACCAACTGTCTCTCTAATTTGTATAAAAAAAAAAAAAGGAGGGCTGGGAACACAAAAAGAGATATCATCACGGAATGACCTAAGAAAAGAATCTATCTCTTTAATTAGTACAAAAAGCATATTGGGTGCAAAGTTATATGCATGTGAAGAGTGCACAGTTACGTGACTTCAGAGAGAAATTAAGAATATTATGTTGATACCGATTTTTTGCTCGTAGCATTACAAAGAAGATGAATGTCAAGATTTATGAGGCCTAGGGGCAAGGATTGAATTGAGCGAAGCAAAATGAATGCCTCTGACCAGTAGCAGAGAAGACATGCAATTGAAAAAAACAGTGTTACATTCAATGCATATGGTTCCATTAATAACCGTCCGATTCGCTTTAAGATCTGTGCGCACGGATATTAAAGCAAACACACACAGCTCTTAAAGCAATATACACGGATCTTAAAGCAATGCGGACTGTTTTAGAGCCCATCGAACTCAATTTGAATCCGATGGCCATCGGACCCTGTCAATCGAGTTTAAACAAGAATTGTGGCACGGTGGGGGCCATTTGTCAGCTTTAATGAGAAAGAAGATAAATACTCTCCTCCTTTTTTGTTCTCATCTTCTTCTTCATTTCATTTCGAACTCGGCTCTCTTCCATTTTCTGCTCAGTCGGCCCATTTATTTTCCAGTCAAACAATTACCTATTTCATATCGGCCCAGGCCCAATATTTCCTCTCCTTGTATTTTTATTCCAGCCCGAGTTGCTGACTCTATTTTCCTTCTCTTTTTTTCATTACAGGCCTGTTCGGCTGTTCCTTTTTTGAACCCAATTTTTTTGTTTACAGCCATTAGAAAGATTTGAACCTCCTGGTGGACCCAAGATCAAAGGCCTCCCATGGAATACTAAGCATTCTTTGTTGGAAAGGCAAGATAGGGTTATGTAAACGTGTCGTGTCATGTCATGCCAATATGATTCAAATTAGTTAAACCATGCAATGCCACCCAATGATGAAACTTAGCACGGCCTGAATTGGTTGGCGCAAGTGTTTAGACGTGCTTCACTGTGCTTACGCTTGAAAAATAGAGAAAGAGCATAAAAAAAAAGGTAATTAATTCAGGTTACATTTTTTGGAAGTTCTATTTTTTTTTTCCATTACTTAATACGAAGATGATTGGATGATTTTCGAACCGTCCACTGGTAATTATGCTATCTTTCAACTTTCAAGTGGTAATCACCTAGTGGTAATTATGGATAAATGTGAGAGGAGCCCGCCATATTGGGCCTAGACAGGCTTCATTCCAAACTTACTGATTCCTCTATAGCCTTTAGAGAATCCAGAAGTACCAAAACTAATCCCATGGAATGGAATGTTAGCCCAATTAATTTTCAATTTGTATATTCATTAAGTACTTACGGATGGAATAACAAATATTTCTTCCTAGCATGGTGGTTGATACAGAATATACTATTTTCGAAATCTATGATATCCAACAAAATTCTTGATCAATCTAATAAAACATCTCATACTTGAAGATTTACGGACAATCTTATAAAATCTTTTTTTTTTTAATTATATAGGCATCAATAGCCATATATGTGTCTATCTTTTGAAATATTGTACTGATTCGATAATCATGTAAATGAATTTCATAGAGACTTATATCAACTCCTGTATTGTGGAAATGTCTTGGTACAGAAACATATCAGGATAAGGAGGTATTTCTGGGCCCAATCAAAGTCATACAAAGATGTGCTTCATTATAAACAAAAGACAATATTTGATATTTTCTTAATCAGAAACTTATAAGATAGATGATCACATTAACATATAATATATAAAAGATGTCCACATAAGCATCACCATGCACAAAATCAGGTTACCAACAGAAAGTGTAGCGGTAATAGGAAAAAGAAAAAACAAAACAAACAAGATTTGTCTTCAAAATGAGTAGAATGTTTTGTTTAAGCTTTCCTCTTCTTCTTTGTCATAAAAACATCAGCCAGCGCATTCTTCAATTGCAGCGAAGCTTTAAGTAGCTCTAAACCCTAGTTAGATAAATAAAGAAAAACAATATTTAATGGAAAATTTGAAAGCATTTACAGGCACAGTTGAAAATAATAATTAAATAATGCAAATGGCTATAAGATACATTGGCTAAGGAATTAATTAAATAAAATGATCCATGTTTAGCGCTGATCAGATGGTCTGTGATTTTCATCAGTTAGCGAAAATTGATATATTAAAAGAAATTATTTTCCAGGTACGAATCAAGGATAAAATCTCGTCCTAGTGACAAAGAAATATTCACATGCATACACATACATACCTCTGGGAGGCCGAAGCCGACAGTTCTTTCTTGAAGAGTGCTGAGGTCTTTGATGTTGAACCTGTTGAGAAGAGTAACACTTGATATGGTCGACATTGGCATTACCAATAGATCATCCATAACGGTGTACATTACAACACCCTTGACGAAACCCTTATTCCCTTTCTCTTCCTCTTTCTTAACAATTGACCCCGCCACAAACTCAAGTTTCTTTGTCATCATCGTTTGGCATTCTGGGCAAGCGGTGTTATATGCATCGGTAACATAGTTATGGATCCGGGAACTGTCAAATCCGCCGTATGAACCCTTAGCCGGGCACATATAGTACTCATGTGGTTTTTCAGGACTGGATGAGGCATCAGTTGCCGAGAGAAGTAAGGCATTGGTTGAGACAGAAGTTGAACTAGTGGGGTTGAGAAGGTGTGATTTAGTTGAACTCTCTGGTTTGACTTCTGAAGTCGTTAGTTACAATATAATATGGTTTTCTTTGGCTAATTAAGTTGGTGCTTGGTCAACTTACCAATTCTTTTTGCAAAGAACTACATAAGCAGTAGTTTCCTGGAAATTTCTAAAGCATCATTTGGGAAATTTAATACCTTATTAGTTAATTAAACCTGCTCACTGTCCCAAGTATTCTATATGTAAACGAAGCAACAGTACTAGCTCGATAACTGCAAACTGTCTTGTGGCGACTAACTCGCATCCTGTCTCAATCACATATATTGTTGCTGCTGTTGCTCCTATTACCAGTATTATATTACTTCCAATAATGTGTGTCTCTCTACTTTTCTTTTGCCCATTTCCTTTCTATTAGTAGGGTTTTGGGGAATTAATTTGTCTTTTGTTTAATTTTCTTGCTATGCATATGTAATAAATTTCCTTAATTTTCTGTGCATGTTTCTATTAGCATGGCTCTAGCCAAAATCTGCTGCTGTAGTTTTATGAAGAAATTGTATTTTTCTTACTTTTGACATGGATGTTCATCGGGTCCAGTTTAATCGGTTTTAAACCAAACCGAGAGAGTTTTGATTCAACGGTTTGATTTTTCCGGTTAAATTTATCAGCTCAGTTCAATTTTTAAAACTAGTTTCATTTTTTGGTTTAGAATTTTTAAAAATGGTTAGACTGAATTGATCGAAATTTGTATACCCCCCATTTGAACCAAATATATAAAAAAAAAATTCAAAAATTCCGACATAATATGTATTGTTTGGTTTGGTTTAAAACCGGTTAGATCAAACCAAACAAAAATTTTAAATCCATCTTAAAAAAATATAAAATTAACACATAAAATGTTTATTTTTATAATTAATTTTCTTTTTTCAGTTCAACCAAACAAACTGAAGATTAATTCAGTTTGTTTGGTTCGGATTTAATTCGGTTGATAAGTTTATTTCAGTCAGTTCGGTTATGTTGTATTTTTGAAAACCGAACAAAATTTTAGTTTTCCTGTTTTAATTTCATCGGAGGTTATATCCATAATTTGTTGTTTATGCGGTATTATTTATGCAATTTTATTGTGTATCTGATGTATTATGTAGCAGTAGCAGTATATGTAACTTCATTAATAGTTCTGAGTCTTGCATTGTAACTGTTTGATGAAAAGCCAATGAAAATGCAGGGCTGTGTGGGGCAACCATAAGAGAAAAATTATGATTAGTGTTTTGGGAAGTGGATACTTTGTTTACAGGATTTATGAAGGGTATAGAAGGAAAGCTATCAGTAATAAGGAGATTGTGCAATTTGATGCAGATAAAGCTGTTGATGAGGCCATTCGATCTCAGTAAGTAAATTTATACTTTATTTCAGTTCAACCAAACAAATTGTAATTTATTTCGATTTGCTCAATTCGGTTTTAATTTGTTTGTGTCACACCCCGACAGTAGGGTCGACAACCCGCCGCGCTATCAGCGCAAGGCGATTTATTTTCATGAACAATCTTATAAATATATACATACACTACCAATGACATAGACAAGAGCCACGATACCTATAAAAAAACTTGGTGGCATATCCCGCAGTCTTCTAGTATCACATCTCGTTTTTATCTCTAGCGCTTTGTACCTGGAACCCACAAAGTGGAAATAGGTGAGAGATTGAAAATCTCCCAGTGCGGTATTCAGTTCCAGTCGAGTTATCCTCAGATCCGACCAACTGAAACCAAAACAACACCGAGCACCAAAATATAGACTACAGTAATACAACAATGATCAAAGAATCTAATTATATACTATAATCAGTTAAGTAACATAAACCAAATTTACTTTAGGAAAGGCTCAAATTCTGCGAAAGAAAATCAGCAACCCTGAGAAACAATCTATAAGACTGTAAATATCAAACATAACAGTATGTTTACAATATGTAAAGCTCATGTGCAAAGACATAAAAGTTCAACCCAATTTACTTATGCAACCTTATTGATTAACCATGCTTTATTCCAAACTAGTAATTATCAAATCTGCACAATTGTTCAAGTATATCAATTCTCAAATATTTTCCTTTGTTTATCATGTGTTACAAGTTCTTATACCAAGCATAAATCCGGTCATGCGCTACCCGAATATGGCGCCTACATAGCTCTTGCTATGCGCTACCCGAATATGGCCCCTACACAGCTCTCGCTATGCAGTACCCGAATATGGCCCCTACACAGCTCTCGCTATGCGGTACCCGAATATGGCCCCTACACAGCTCTCGCTATGCGGTACCCGAATATGGCGCCTACACAGCTGACGCTATGCGCTACCCGAATATGGCCCCTACACAGCTCTCGCTATGCGGTACCCGAATATGGCGCCTACATGACCATCGAATTTCATGCTTCAATTCCCATAAAAGTACATACAAGACATCCATATATAAGTCATATTCACATTTCTATTGCAGGTTCTTTTAATGCAAGTAAATAGTTCATATCATGCTATGTATCATGCATGCAAGTATATCATGCAAAAGTTATAGTTCAACTCATGTCCTATATTATTTATGCATATGCAATGCAACTCAAAACACTTGATGTAAATTATATTATATTCAAAACCAATTGCTATATTTGGACATCATACTTAATTTCCAGATTTTTGCTATAAAATATATGATCATGTATCTAGATGCTTTAATCTAAAAATAAAACACTAACACACACTAAAATTTTATTTTGCCACTAAACTCTTCAAATTTTGCAACAATTCAATTCTAGAATATATGTTCATGCTCCATATAACAACTCATGCATTCATGCTATACAATTCAAAATCACATTCATGAACATAACTACAACTAATTACCAAATCAAGCAACAAAGCATGCAACCAAGCAAGCATCAACAATACAACCAATTAGACTAAATAAACAAGCAATCAACAACAACAAGCAAGGGAAATGATAAGGAAACAACAACAATAAAATAAGTTAGAGGAATCTGAGAATAACTCGAAACCCGCACCTTAGAAATGTCATGCTCAGTGAATAACGCGCCACTGTGGCATAGACCCATCCGATAGTCCTGCTTGTTACCGTCATGCAATGATCATCCTTATGCCAAATTATCGAAACAACAATCCAACAAGTGGTTACGGAAGAATTCGTCAGGTTCAAAGAGGTTGACGAGTTGCAAGCATCTCCGCCTCATTCATCGATCATTCTATTTGTCAGCTCCACCACCTATCTTCTCTTCTTCCGTGCTTTGGTTCCACATGAGCCACGTCCTTCTAACAATTTACTTCCAATTTGAATAGCCGGGTACACCAAGGGAAATGAGATATTAAGGAAGTGAGATTGTGTGTGGCGGAGAAGAGGAATGTTTTGTGCGGACTCAACAAGAAAAAAATGCTCACTGGAGAGGATAAAGAAAAACTAAAGAATATATTATAGCATTATTGAGAAAAGGGTAAAACAAAAGTAATAACATATGGAGAGAAGAGGGAGTGACACGTGTGTGGGAATGAGGTTAGGTTAGTGGTGACAAAATGAAAAATTTATTAAAAGCATAGTAAAGGCCCTGCCATGTGTCCCCAAATAAAATTATGAACTTCAAAATTATATTCTATTATATATTTTCTCAACAAAATGATTAGTAGGTTTGCAATTAACTCTGTATTTTTTATAATAACTTGAAATTTATAATTACCAAGATTTCTACCAACGCCATATTACAATGAAAATATCTAAAGCTAGAGTAAAAATTTTCAAATTATTGTATGACTTTATAAGAAAACTAAATTTAATTAATTAACATGTATAAAGAAATTTACCATATTTTAATACGAAATTAGTCATTCGAATATTTCCAGAATTTCTGATTTCAACACTTGCAAAATTTATTAATCAGCATTTGTTAAGGAATCTACAATTGCATATTTTCTAATTGAATTATTCCTATGTATTCCCAATGTATTTATTTCAAATTATTTTTAAGCTAATTTTATTTAAAGTCAAATAAAATATCCAATATTAAAAACTTAGGATGTTACAGTTTGATAAGTTTATTTCGGTCGATTTGCATGTATTTTTTAATACGGAATAATATGTTAGTTTTCCTATGGTAGTTGTGCAATTGTATTGTGTATCTATCTGATCTATTATGTAGTATAAGTAGTATATGTAACTTCATTTATAATTTTGAGTCTTGCATTGTAACTGTTTGATGAAATGCCAATGAAAATTCAGGGCTGTGTGGGGCAACCATAAGAGAAAAATCCTGATTGGCCTTGGTGTTTTGGGAAGTGGTTACTCTGTTTACAAGATTTATAAAGGGTATAGAAGGAAAGCTATCAGTAATAAGGAGATTGCGCAATTTGAGGCTGATAAAGCTGTTGATGAGGCCATTCGATCTCAGTAAGTTATATGATAGTGTTTTCACAACTAGTCAATTAGAAGACTCAACATATCTTTTAAACATATTACATTTTTTTATGTATTTAATAAAGGGTAAATTTAAAATTAGATTTAGTAGAAAAATCAATAAATTGGGTTCATTTGTGAGTTTTGGAAATTTAATAGGGTTAATATGATATTATGAATTTTAGAGGGGGAGATACATAATTTCGAGAATTTTGAGGGCTCTACATGAAATTCCTCCAAAACAAAGAAGAAAAAAACAATGGGAACATATATTCAATTGAAGGCAATTTTGTAGTGACAAAGGAAATAAAGGAATGAATAATTTGGCATTTACTTTGTTATAAAGAGGTCATCTCTTGTTTTATTATGAAAAAAGGTACCTTATCTTATTATTACATCTTTAATTTCACAATTGATTATTGGAACTCCATCAAAAATTATGTTAGTGATATCATAATGTGCTTTCTTTTTCTTTCTTTTTCTCTTTCTCTTTCCTTTGGATTAAATGGACCAATTTTTATTTATAATTGCATCTGGTAGTTAATTGTGTTTCTTTTTATTTCCTTAAAAAAATAATAGGCTAGAGACTCTTTTTGACAATATACAGAGGATATCAGACACAATAACACTTCCTTATGCAATGCACTCCTTGCGGGACCGTGTGTCAGAGAAATTGGATCTTACTTATTTCATGGAGAAACTAGTGCAAACTAAAGGAGATTCAAGTTTTCTGGCCACTAGAGAGAGATTTGAAATCTGGGAGGAAGTCAAATTTCTAAGTAAGCCCTTTAAAATTGTAGTATATTACACTATATTGAAATTTTATATTTTTTCAAAAATTATTACTAGTAGCCCCCTAATAGAATGAAATAATTACTCATGTACCGAATTTATATTTTTTAGAATATTTTTACTATTTTTTTAAGATAGATAGAAAATCAGTACTTTTGAATGGTATAGAATCTTTAGATGATGTTGAGCAATTATGAAAAGTAAAAAAAAAATCTGGTCGCCAAGTACATTTTCATATGGAGATCATGTGGAGTAATTCAAATTGATTGATTGGATTTTGAAAACATAGATATGAATCCATAGCATGGACCGACTTGTGCTTTGCAAAGTAGATAGCCTTACTCTAGTATGACAATGGCATATAGGTTTTACAAGAGCAGCAACTTCACTATGGACTATGACAATGCTCACATTATATTCAAGAATTCAAGTTAACATTTTGGGTCGACATCTCTATTTCGAGATGACCCGATCCGACGGCTCTCAATTACTGGTAATTTATATATACCTCTCTTTCTGAACCAATCTCTTGTAAAATATGTTTGTATTTACTTATTTTGAATACTAATATATATAGGGTGAAGAATCTGATGCACTTAGCAAGATAGAGAAACAGGAGTATCTTGCAACAGCAGATTTCCTGTCAACTTATGGGCTTAACTCTTTAGTTATGAACATGCGTAATGCAGTTTCTCAGGTTATGAAAACGTATGCTCTCTCTCTCTCTCTCTCTCTCTCTCTCTCTCTTGAAATGCTGATAGCAGCTGTCAGACCATGTATTGAAAATAAAAGGAAGTAGTGTATCCATTTACCAGTAGATGGTACCAGCACATCAAAAACTGGTACCAGTAAAACCAAAGCACCAAATCATCTATACATCACATCCTAGAAATATCAAGCTACCAGTAAGTCCTTGACAACACAGCAACTCTCTCTCTCTCTCAACTCTAAACCCTAAATCCAAGCACAACCTGTTTAACTGTGTAAACTTACCTGTTGATGAGTGGTTTTGCTATTTTGGGCTGTATGACTGTATCTGATGTTACATTGAATATCATTTTGCAATATCACCAGATATTTTGTTCCATTTTTTAGTAGCACAAAATTACGAAAAACAAATATATCTCAAAAAAGAAAAATAAACCTTGTCAGTTGGCATGTTGTTTGGAAATGCATTACAATGCAAAATGTTCATTGAAAAAAATATTAATAATAAGAGTGAGGCTATGGTAATATGCATATTACACAGCGATCCGTGCTATGGACTTATTTCTCTATTTTTGATGTTCAAATAGTCAATTTGAACTGATCAACATAATATTTATATGGAAATGTACTTGCAAACCAAATTTTATATTTTTTTACTATTTTATTAGATAGGTAGATAATCACTTGATTTGAAAATTCTGGACCATCCAAAATCAGCGACTTTCTATCTATCTAAAAAAATAGAAAGAATTACAAAAGGCATAAATTTGGTCTACATGTACATTTTGATATGAAGATTATGTTTAACCATTCAGATGGCCTGTTTAAACTTTAAAAATAGAAAAATGTGTCTATAGCACGGGTTGGTCAGTAATATGTATATCACCATAGATTCATGAAAAAAAGAAGTGAGGCTATGGTATATGCATAGTGTATAATAGTCTGTACTATGGATTAATATCTTTCAAAGTCCAAACAATCGATCTGAACCATTAAATATCATTTCCATATAAAAGTTGACTTGTCAATCAAATTTTACTTTTTTTAGAATTTTTTACTATTTTTTTAGATAGGTAGAAAATCACTTGATCTAAAAATTCTAGACCATTTTCAAAAGTAATGATTTTCTATCAATCTAAAAAAATATTAAAACCAAATTCTAAAACATGTATAATTGAGTCTGCAAGTATATATTTATATGGAGATCGTGCTGAATAGTTCAGATCTACCATTTGGACATTAACAAAAATATTAATCCATAGTATGGACCAATCTGCGCTATGGATAGTACCATAGCCTCGCTTAAAAAAAATATTAACTTAGTGAACTACACTAAATAACTGACAATAATTTCAGGAAGCAGCTAAACAGTCAGTTCAGCATGGAAACACTTCAAGAAACAACGATGGAGATACTCGACTTGTTCATGGGTGTCGGGTCGGATCTGGTTCTGATCAATTGGGTCGACTATATCTTACCCGAAACCACATCCCAATATAGAGAGATGATGTCAGCAGCAAATGCTGACGACTCTTCAACTGTTCTCATGGACTTCACCAAGCTCGAACAATTGATTTCTGAAACACGTGAAGTTCTTTCGAGGTTTTCTCTTATCTCATTTTATTCTGAGTTTTGTTTTTGTGTTATACTGAAATAAGGTTTATATGATATTTCTTTGGTATTATGCATAGTGCGGATTGATCCATAGTATGGATCAATAGTTTTGGTTTTAAAGTTAAAACAGTTCAACATATTTTAGAAAATTTTTAAAAATTTGTTTAGATTTGTAGAAAATCACTAATTTTGAATGGTCTAAAATCATTAGATCAAGTGATTCTCTACTTATATAAAAAAAATTCTAAAGATTATAAAATTTTATCTAAAAGTGTATCTAGAAGTGTGCATTATATCTATTTCTTATGCACATATTATTCTACAATAGTACCATAAAATTGCTAACATGCATATTTACCATTATACCCTTTCAGCTCGGATTTCAGTACAGTTGTGGAGATCTCTCTAAGAAAAGGGGTTGATTTGTTGGTAGAAGAAATGAAAGTTGCTCAAGGGAGTGAAGCAATCCCATTGGCCAAACTGTTGCCACGTGTCGCACAGCTAAGCACGCCGCTTCTAGAAGAACCTTCTAATAACAAGTTCATTCAATTACTAAAGAAAGCACCTGAACTGCAACTTTTCTACACTTTCCTCTATGCCGATATTCCTCATGATTAGATATAAACTCGTAAATTTTGTGGGAAATTTTATAGAAAGGGTTTAGCTTGTGACAGTTTTAAGATTGAATTGTAAGGAAACAACAGCTTATGGTTTTGGTTGAAATGCCTCATAAATATATATGATTTAATTTGTGGGATATATGAGCAAAAATGTTTTTGTGCTTTTCATTTTGAGAGAGATTTTTTGTAATGTATGGTTTTATTTGTTGAGAGAGAAAAAGTGTGAGAAATGCTGGTGAGGTAAGGGAGAATATTGGTTGAATTTGTTCATAGATTATTTATTTTTACTTGTAATTAAATTAACCAAAAAATTTAATAATACCATATTCAGAAGAAAAAAATAAACCAAATCGCCACATTTTCTGGAAAATTATAAAGATGTCATGTCCATCATTTTGAATGGCTTCTGGTATGCAGAATATTCTTTAGTCCCAACTCATCAAAACAAAATTAAGAAGGCGCTGGGATGTCTTCAAAAGAAATCTAAGATTACCTCAAAATTCACTTGACTGGACCCATTCGGTCTGGATAAGTAAATGAAATTGGGTGCCGGATTGTATCGGATATCCGATCCGTTATTATTTCGGATTCATATCAGATTCATTTTTTATGCGTTTGGTTTTGGTTAACATGGACACCAGTAAAATCCGCATATCAGTTCAAATATTAAATTTCAGATCTGGATATATACGGATATTCGCTCCATTTATATCCTTATGGAATTATCCGTATATGTTTCCGGATTATTTTTCCACATATAAAAAATATCTGCATCCATATCCGGAAGTATCCGTATCTGTTTAATCCAGATTCGGATTATAAGCATATTCAGAGTGGATATCTGTCAGATAATCCAGATCTGTATACTCCCCTAATAGGGGTGTAAAAGTAGCGGATTCAGAACAAATAATGCTAATACCATATTCGTATCCACTTTTCAACGAGCAAATATGAATACAGATACGGATTGTAAAAGGATGTCAAAATTTAAAATGATATCCGTCTTAAACGAATATGGATACGGAGCGGATAATATACGAATACGGATTCGAATATGAATATGGAGCCGATAATTGTCGAATATTGAGTAATTCTACTAAATTTCTTAATTGTAAATTATCTAATTTGATTATCTAAATTGACAAAAATTTAATGGAGTTTTTATGTTTGCCAAGTGGCAATTATGCATGACTAATTGCTTATTAGTTCAGAGAATCAATCATTTATCCTAATAGATTATATTATTTCCCTACCAAATAAATGCACAACTTGACCCAAGGGTGAAATGAATTGAACGAATATGTACTTTTTGGGAACTCCGCAAAGGTGAAATGAATTGAAATCTACTGAAAGAATTGTTCACTACTTTCGGTATGCATAATATTCTTTAGTTCCAACTCATCAAATCAAAATTAAGAAAGTGATGGGATGTCTATAAAAAAAAATTAGAGGTTACGTCAGAAATTCACTTGACTAGACTCATTTGGTCCGGATAAGTAAATGAAATTGGGTGCCGGATTGTACCGATATCTGATTCACTATTATTTCGGATTCATATCCGATTCATTTTTTTATGCGTTTGGTTTTGGTTAACACCAGCACCTGTAAAATCCACATGTCAGTTCAAATATTAAATTTCAGATCCATATATATACGGATATCCTCTCCGTTTATATTCTTACGGAATTATCCGTATTCGTATCCATATTACTTTTTCATATACCAAAAATATTCGTATCCATATCCGGAAGTATCCATATACGTTTAATCTAAATTCGGATTATAAGCGAATTCAGAGCAGATATCCGTCGGATGATATTCGGATCCATTTACACCCCTAACCCTACTTCTTGTCCTTTTTAAGAGGAATAATATTTTTTTCTTCCGCATTTATTAAAACAAACAATGACCCGACAAGATTGCTTTAAATTAATAAATGATTTGACTCAGATACCTTTTTTTAATTTGATACTAATAAAGTTTTCTTGTGCATTTATTTGAACAAGGGTTGGGAGCTGTGCTTTTAAGCATAAATGAAGGCTGGATCCATTCATATAGAAACATAGGGAGATATTCTACGCATCATTGCAAACAAGAGTTGATGCAACTCTGTTTTTTTTTTTTTTCCCTACCCGTTAGATTTCTGTAACAACTCATTTCACATTCATATATACTATATAATTGATCGTATAAAAAATGCATAAAAAATCAACGATGATTTGTTTGATATTAGCAGTTGACATTAAGCTGTCACACATGCATGGTTTCGTTTCCGAGAACTATGTATCATTCATTGCACATTGATTGTATCATCTTTTCTGACAAGACCAATGAAAAAAAATTATGGAATCTTTTCCGACTATAGAGACGAAACTACAAGTTATTATTTAAAACACATAATAAGTTACAGTAATACAATTTTTTATTTTATAAAATAAAGTAAAAATATAAATAATTATGCTACACTAATTTTAATTCATAAGAGAGACTTAGTCGCTCCTAGATTTTCAATCCGTACGTTGACCCGAGGTGTAATAGTTGAATCAAATTACACAACTTGAATACACAGAGAGCGAAGCAGAGCATTTCTAGTTAAAATTCTCTTGTCTACTTTACCACCTCCCTATAAGAAACTCCTATGCTTTCTAATTCACCATAGAAAGAGCCAGAGAGAAGAACACAGGCGCACTTCCTCTCATCTTTGGTACTTCTCTCTACATTTTCTCTATAATTCTCGGCATATTTTTTTTATGGGAAAATTTTATATATACTACTCAGAAACTGTAAATTTATGTATTTACCATTCAAATTTCTATCATTACATATTTACCATCTAAAAATCTAAGAACTCACATATTTACCAAATTAATAAAAAAATGAGATTAATTAAGTTTAAGATTATATAAAATATAATTAATAAGTTATTTAGTCATCTCTCATTCTCTGTCCCTTCCTCTTCTATGCACAGATTTCTCTCCTACCTTTTTTGACGTAACTTTTCTATTTTTGCTGAAACTCTCTCCTCATCTTGTCTATTCCGCTTAAACTCGGAGAAAATGGACAACAGACTCGGATATACATATTCCATCTCCAACTTGATCATCTAAAAACAAGGTAACTGCTCCAACTTTTCCAACAAAACAACTCGTATGGAATTCGATGCTAATATTGCAACCCATTATTAGAGTAGTAAATGAGTTGAGAATCTGTGTTTTGCTACTAGCTCAGTTTGGAATATCTGTTTTTAATCTTTTATATTCAATATAAAGGAGAACGATTCTGAGGAAAGAAAGCGAAGAAAATTAAATAATGATCTGCACTAAAATGCAAAATCCCGGAGGGGCAGCCGGCCCCCCCCCCCTCCCGGTTGAACTTGGGTCTGCCCCTACGTGTAGATCTTTTAAAATTGAATGATGATCTGTTTCCACTTAACGCTTCGTTTGTAACAATTTTTATCTAGGCTTAAACGCTAAGTTTTAATCTTTAATTAGCTATCTTAAGGGCTGAAAGTTTTTACTATTAGTCAGATGGCATTAATAATTTAGACCAAAATATTTAATAACACAAGTTGGTAAAAATAGAAACCAGTATTATGTATAAGTTGTATTTGACATGTATAGTAAAATGTGACTGCAGTTTAAGTTTGTCTAACAATGAAAGGCATCTCATAGTCTGATGAATTACATTATATAATATATATATGCCATCGCATCAGTGTGAATTATATATAAAGTTCTCTTTTCGGTGCTTCTTGTTTTTCCTCTGAAAATTGATCAGTTTTCACGTCAAACTAAGTAACAAATTATTTAATCAAGCCTTAACTTCTGATTAAACTGGATATGCATGATTTTTCCATGCTTCTTCTATTAGCATATCTGTATTCAATATTTATTTAATCGTGTATGTTCCACAATATTTTAGAAGAGCTTGAGCTTGTTTGTGGATTAATCAGCCATAAGAGGGTCAGAAATAAGTAAAAATACTAAGAAAAAACAGATTATATTTCTGTATCTGATGAGAAATTAAGATAGTTAAACAGAAAACTTCCAATTATCATAATTGAAGTTTTAATATTTATTTCTAAAAAAAATATATAACTCATTGTAGTTGACCTTTTTTGGTATGGTTCTTTATTTATTGAATGATTAAAATCAATTTCAAAATTTTCTTGGCTAAAAAATAAAAAATAATGCACGGAAGCAATTATGTTTTATAACAATAATATATAATAATTTAGAAAAATAATTCTCACGAAAGATATTGAACAAGCTTTGAATAAGCTAAGCAATAAACGACAGTTAAAAATTTTAA
The DNA here is from genome assembly GCA_964058825.1 of Carex arenaria. Lineage (NCBI taxonomy): Eukaryota > Viridiplantae > Streptophyta > Magnoliopsida > Poales > Cyperaceae > Carex > Carex arenaria. Next base: position 213,804 of record CAXKVW010000105.1, on the reverse strand, counting down.
ATTATAACCCTAGGTTGTAATATATTGTAAAAAAGAGATTGGCATTAGGTATATATGGCTACACAATATTAGAAAAAAAAAAATTAAGTGTGCAATAGACCATACGAGAGAAACCTATCTCGTATTTAGGAATGAATCGACAGCTAGCAACGCACATTATCTTCTTTATTTTATTACATGGTCACTTGGTTGTTTTTGAGAAAAATAGCTGGACGATCAGTACCGCTTTTTTTTTTGCCCTTAGGCTATTGATCTTATCTCTGGGGTCAATTTTTAATTTCACCATAGCTTTAACCATTGATCAAGTAGAACTGCAGAAGCATAGACATGTCACGCAACAGAAGAAAACTATATAAACCCTCGTACACCCAATTAACCGTATGATTATCAAACTACAAATTAAACCAAAACACGAAACATACTGACAAAATGCACCCGTTCATGAAAGGGACATCAGCCGCAGCAGCAGAGTACATGGAGAGCAGGCAAAGTACACAGATCGAAGGGATATCAGATGCCAAGGAGCTGGAGAACGAATTGATATCAGATGCAGAGTCGACGGAGAGTGGACAAGGAATCCAATGGCCGAAGAATTCTATTTTCCGTGTCCCAGAATTCAGTAGACAATCTAATTTTGTGCCCAAGTTAGTTTCTATTGGCCCGTACTATCATGGACAAGAAAACCTCAAACGCATCGAAGATTTAAAAATTGGGTGCATACAAGAAATTATGAAGATGCTGACAAACTATCCCAGAACTTCGGAAGCAGGGATCGCACGCCGCCGCCGGTCCATCTATAATGTGCCTGTCGAGCCATCTACGCATGGGCAAATGGGCATCAATGATGTGTATCTTTCTCCATTTATGAATTCCGGACAGAAAGCTCGTTCTTATTACAAACAAAAGATTGACCAAAGTCCTGAAAATTTTGTTAAGATGCTATTTCTTGACAGTTGCTTTATTATCCGAACAATTTTCGCTTTCTCTGAACAGCTACAGGAGAGCATGTCTTTCCTAGATGTGCACATAAAAGAGGTAAGATCTGACTTGCTTCTTCTGGATAATCAAATTCCCCTGTTTTTTATCAAGGAGGTCTATGAATGGTCTGTTAAGGGTTTCAAGGAGAAAAAATTACCCAGCTTTAATACTGTCCTTGAACCGTTTATATGCCTGGATATGCCATGGAGAATCAATCATGATGCCATGTCTAGTGACGCAGCTCATTTGCTCGACCTTTATTGGAGATGCTCCTTGTCACCTCAAATGTACAAGGAACTAACTTTCATTGAAGGATATCGTCCTGAGACGGAAAGAGATCTTTCTGAGCAGAAAGAATATCGTTCTAACTCTTCTAAACCCAACCTCTCAAAAAATGCACTTATGGTCATAGTGAATGCAACTGAACTTCAACAGATGGCAGGTATAGAATTTGAGAAATTTAAAGATAAAGGCCATTTGGATGTTATTTTTTCCAATGGCATCATGCGGATGCCACGCCTGAAGATTGACTCAAGGCAGATAATCTTATTAAGAAATCTCATTGCCTTTGAGAACTGCATCTTACCCAACATGCGAATTTTTAGTTGCTACATGAAACTGATGGATGCACTCATCGATTCAGAGAATGATGTGAAGTTACTTCAGAAATGTGGTGTTATCTATAACACACTGAGCAGCCATGAGAGGGCCGCCACTTTCTTCAATGATATTGGTAACTTTTGTTTCATCGATGACAATGCAAATCGCTTCTCCCGCTTGTATAAGAATGTGCACAAATACTACAACTCACGTTGCCACCGTAGATGCACAAGTTTGCGACAGAACTACTTCAGCAGCCCATGGGCGGGCATCTCGGTTGGCGCAGGTATCACCCTGCTAATTCTTTCTGCACTTCAGACATTCTACACTATCTACGTATATTACAAGCCAAAAAATTAATTCTCATGTTAGTTTCGTTTCCTTTACAATTTGCTTTTATTAAGCCCGTAGTGTTGATAATTTTTTTTTTCTTTTTCTGTTTTCATTTTGTTTGGTTTGCTCTTGTATCCATGTTAATTTGTCCTCTATAAATTTGCTTCCCAATAATGTACCACAATGATGTTTAGCATTTGGAGTTGAAATTGCCATTAATGTACTCTGTTGGAAGTTGGAACTTTGCTCTTTCTGATTTATTTATATGTAGCCCTCGTTGTACTTCGTTGTATTGTTGTATTGTATATCTATTGTATAAGCTTAATTATAGCACTTATACATATTGTGCTCGTTTTAGTTTTAAAACAAATTTGTGCCAATGAATAGCACCCAAATTAAAGTTATTCTAGAACAAAGCTCTGTAAATTTGATAATGATCTGGCTCCTAAAATTTGGACAGTTCAGATCTAAACTAAAAAATTGGGTTATTTTAGGGAATCCGAACCTTTTTTGTATTAAAGCGTTCATACTGATGATGATTTATAGTGCAGATATACTGAGACAAGAAAATATCTCTTGGATTTTTTTTATGTTCCTCCACAATTGAAGAGGATAGGTAACAGATGGATAACTTATTAGTTTGGTCACTGATCCAATTGGTAGGGACAACAGACTAAGCAGAAAATCGACCACATCTTTTCGGACTTCGGCGAACAACACTTTCTGAGATTTTTTCTTTATGAGAAGCTTCAAGTCAAGCTCACTGGTGGTAGACATTGTTGGATATATAGACTGAAGCATGTAGAAATTGTCAAATAAGTTTCTATTTGAGGGATATTTATAGACAACAGTAGTATGTGTTTGGGATATTAAATTTTTTTAAAATATATGACCTTTTGGATACCTCATATTGGAACTTTAAGTAGAACTTAATTAGAAATGCAACCTTTCAACTGCCATTACCTCGTGAAATACACACACACTGTCCTATGATCTTAGAAAGGATTCAGTTGACCAGCAAAATAAAGCTTCGATGGCCATCACTCACGCAAGTCTCGAGGAAATAAAAGAATGTAAATCTTAGGCGTTGTCTTTTAGGCAATGAAAGTAGCAAATGGGTATTATATCATTAGAAATTGAGGAATTTCAATTAATTCTTTGTATGAAAATTCAGTTATGTATATTTTTCAGTTATATATTCCATTATTTTTATAAGAAAAAAACTTTGTTTAGGTTTTCAGGAAAAATGTATCTTATTTTATAAACATAAGGGACATAAAATATTTTGACCTATATGTAATTTGTCCGGCTTGGCTAAATGACAACAAGTTTAATGATTCATCAAGGGAAAATGAATGACTAGTTGTGCGTGTCAAAATGTGATTGGAATGCCAGCGGTGGAATCAATTGTCATATATGTATTTATCTTATGAAATATGGTACTGATTTAATGAATTTCAAAGAGACTTACATCAACTCCTTTTTCACTTCATTTAGATTCTAAAACGTCAATGAAAACCAAAAACTGTATAGTGGAAATGCCTTGATAAATACAGAACCTGATCAGGAAAGAGAGGGATTTCTGGGCCCAATCAAAGTTATAGAAAATGTGCTTCGTTATAAACAAAAGACTATTTGATATTTTTCTTAATCAGAAAACTTATAAGATAGATTAGCAAATTAACATATAATATATGAATGATGTCCATATAAGCATCACCAATTCACCATGCACAAAATCAGGATACCAACAGACAGCCTAGCCGTACAAGGAAAAAGAAAAAACATAACAAACAAGATTTGTCTTCAAAATAAATAGAATGTTTAATTTGTTCAAGCTTTCCTCTTCTTGGTTGTCATGAAAACATCAGTCAGCGCATTCTTCGACTGCAGCGAAGCTTTTAGTAGCTCTAAACCCTAGTTAGATAAATAAAGAAAAACAATAACTAATGGCAAATTTGAAAGCATTTACAAGCACAGTTGAAAATAATAATTAAATAATGCAAATGGATATAAGATAAAATGATCACTGGTTAGCGCTTATGTGACGGTCTGTGATTTCCATAAGTTAGCATAAATTGATATATGGTAACTAAATTATTTTTCAGGCACGAATCCAGGATAAAAAAATCGTCCAAATTAAATGACAAAGGAACATTATTCACATGCATACACATACGTACCTCTGGGAGGCCGAGGCCGACAGTTTTTTCTTGAAGAGTGCTGAGGTCTTTGATGTTGAACCTGTTGAGAAGAGTAACACTTGATATGGTCGACATTGGCATTACCGATAGATCATCCATAACGGTGTACGTTACAACACCCTTGACGAAACCCTTATTCCCTTTCTCTTCCTCTTTCTTAACAATTGACCCCTCCACAAACTCAAGTTTCTTTGTCATTATCGTTTGGCATTCTGGGCAAGCAGTGTTATATGCATCGGTGACATAGTTATGGACCCGGGAACTGCCAAATCCATCGTATGAACCCTTAACCGGGCACATATAGTACTCATGTAGTTTTTCAGAACTGGATGGGGCATCAGTTGCCGAGAGAAGCAAGGAATTGGTTGAGACAGAAGTTGAACTAGTGGGGTTGAGAAGGTGTGATTTAGATTGGGTGGAGAGGAGATAGGTGTCGTCTAGTTGCTCCAGGCTGCCGTATGTTGCGCCTAGGCAGCCAGACATGGATTCCTTGGTTATGAGTTTGATAATCGATCCAATCGGCATGGCCAAGAGGCTGAAGAGGAAATCAACCACATCTTTGCCAGCCTCTGCAAATAGTACCTTCTGGGATTCCTTCTCTATCAGAAGCTTCAGTGTGAGTTTGTTGTTGCTGGCCATGCTCGTATAATAATACTTGTTGCTTGTTACTTATTTGGTGAACTTATCGACTGTTCAGATGTATCTTACTTTGTTGACAAATAAATTTCAATGTGAGGGATATTTATAGATAACAGTTGTACCTGGTCAAGATCTTTTATTGAAGAAATTGGCGGTCAGCATTCTTTTGGTTTTTTCAGATACAACGGTACAGATTTTAAATTATATACAAGTACCATTTCCGTTTAGTTGCCGCCGAACATTAAGTAGCCCTTAATTAGCAATGCAACCTTTTGACTGCCATTACCTCTTGAAACACACACACACACTGTTATGTGATATTAAAAAGGATTCAGTTGACCAGACAAGAAAATACTTCGAAGGCCATCACTCACAAGTTTCGACGGAATAATAAAAAGGAATTAATGCAATTCTTTGGTGTTGTACGCCTTTTAGGAATTAAAAGTAAATCAATATTTTAGCATTGGAAATTGAGGAATTTCAATTAATGCTTTTGACTGAATTCTTGTTATATGCTAATCTTTCAAAAAGGAAAAAAATAATAATAGTTTAATTAAGTTTTCATACAAATGTATCGTATTATATGCATATAAAAGATAAAAGAATATTTTGATAGATACTTAATTGGTCCTTCTCGGCTACATGACGCAACATAAATATCCTGAGCTACAAAACATGGGTACTCGAAAGTTTAATAAGATTACATTGAAAAAAAGGAGTTTAATTAGTCATAGGGGGGAAATAAGTAGATGAATCTGCATGTAAAATTGTGATTGGAGTGTCAATACCCGGGGTTGGGCGCACACGAGTCTAAAGTGTATTGGATGGCTCCAATCTCCGACCAACCCAAATTTGCATTCGATGGGCATTAGACCCAAAATTACTATCGGTAAGAGGTAATTATTTGTAAATAAGATTTTTATTAATATAAATGTTCACGATTAATTAAAATCAGAAACCTTTAAAAAAAATTACATTCTTTGACCATAGTGAGATGTCTTTAAAATATTCAAAATTGTTGCTCTCGAAGCAAATTCAAATCCTTGGGCTTTCGGAATGCTTGCAGTATTAATTAATAATACTATATATATAATGTCATACAATTTTATTATGAAAAAATTAACATTACCCTAGCCCCATAGTTGAATAATGAAATCATATTATCCACTTTGCTCTGATCCAATGTTTGGATATGTTAAATACCCTAGCCCCATAGTAGGTGGTTTAGTCTTAGTTTTTTGGTTTTCGATAACAGTGTTTTGGTGGTTGATTAAAAGAAGAGCATTTGTGTTTTGTTCACAACTAGTTTCTTTTGGTGCTATTGATAGTTGTTCAGGGGATATATTGCCTTTTTTTGTTTTGTAAGTTAACTCCTGGTTTCGATCAATGAAACGGGCATTAATGTCTTTTATCAAAAAAAAAAAAAATACAAATTAAACTTTCTTTAGTAATATAGGGATAGATAAAGAATCACCATTATCGAGTAATGAGCAATTCACATTACAACATTTCATAATTACTCACATTCTTATATTGAATAGAGTTCATTTATGTAGAGAAATAAGATGATGACGTTTGTAGCTCTAGTTCAAAACTACCTTGCAAGGTTGTTTCGTTTCCTGTAGTGTACTGATCTGGTGGCATAATCAGCCTCTCCTCTAAACTTTGAGACATGATAGACGTCCAAGGATGTTTGTGCTCTTGATTGGACCGCCACAAGACCTCGAGCCGTATCTCCACTTCCTTCATTGTTGGCCTTTCTTCTCCTTTCATTCTCAGGCACATTTCTGCAAGCTTGGCAACAGCTTCGAGTTCTGTTCTGTGTTCTTCGTTCACAACTTGGGGATCCAAAATTTCAAAGAGACGGTCCTCATTCATCGCAGATCTAAAATAGGCAATGAGACTGCCCCCTTCAAACTTCTTAGAGGACAATAATGGTTTTTCTCTTGTTAACAATTCAGCTAGAATAACACCAAAGCTGTAGACATCACTTTTCTGGGTTAACCGCCCAGTGCAATAGTACTCAGGGTCCAAATACCCGATTGTCCCTTGGATTGCTGTTGTTATACCTGTTTGATCTATTTGGACAGATCTTGATGCCCCAAAATCTGACACTTTTGTTGTAAAATAATCATCCAATAGAATATTTGATGATTTTATATCTCTATGGAGAACTGATATAGCTGCAGATGAGTGAAGATAGGAAATTGCTCCTGCAGCCTCAAGGGCAATCCTTAACCGATGCCTCCATGTCAGGGAACAATGTTCCACCACATGGAGATGATTAAAAAGAGTTCCATTTGAAATGAACTCATATGCTAGTAACGGGACTTCTGTTTCTAGGCAACATCCATAGAGGTTCACAACATTTCTATGGTTGACTTGTGAGAGAATGACTACTTCATTTATGAACTGATCGATTTCGTCCTGATCAACAATTTTGGACTTTTTGATGGCCACAACACGTTGATCAGACAAAATACCCTTATAAACTTCTCCATGACCTCCCCGGCCAATAATGAGTGCATTATCGAATTTGTTTGTTGCTTTTTCCAACTCATGTAATCCAAGAATTCTCATTTTTTGTGTTGTATCTTCAGGGGAAGATATTAAACTTTGTTCCAGAAGTAACCCCCGATTTTGAACGAAGAACTTTTGTTTTAACATTTCCTGTTTTCTCTTTTCTAATAATTTCATACGCTTCACTATAAAAAAATATAATAAAAGAATGCTAAAGCCAATAGCAAATCCAAGCGCAATTATCAGACCTGCAGAATTAATTTAAGCTTGTTAGGGAAAAGAAGACAAGAAAATTATTTTTCATCATTATCTTTCATTAAGAAATCAATTTTCGCTCATATGTTTCCATTATTCTTGTTTAGTTCAACCTTGCATGACCTACAGAGACAACTATTGTTCTAGGTATACTAGTTCCTTTCATTGTTTGTTTTTGATTAAATTTTGACTAATCTTTTTTTTTGGATTAAATTGCGACTAGTTCAACAAGGTTTGTTTGTACTTTGTATGTTCTGATTGATTAAATTCTGATCAAATTGTTGGATATTGCAGAGTTATTGTCAATTGTTTGCATGGTCGTGTCGTAAGAAGTGACAAACCGATTATATCCTGGTGACAATTTCAAACTTTGCACGATAGTGAAGAAATACTCTTAAAGATTTTACAGATTATTGGGCTAATACTTTTCAACTTTATTTATTTTGATTAATTTCTTCATTATCCTATTTTTTTCCAAATTTTTACCCAGCAAGAGTGTCACAAATTTAATATTGGAACAGTGTTTATTTTTTTCTAGAATCCGGAAATAATTCTTACAGATTACACGAGCAGAATAGCGAGATTTGTCTGGAATGCAATTGTAGCTTCCTTCTGTGTTACTACAAGTTCCGCTGTCCTTGCACATGTTGATGTCTTTCAATTCACATTCGTTGATATCTGTCGAGTCATAAAAGTAAGATTACTCGGCAATCTATTGCAAATATATATGCTGAGGCAAAGTCTTTGGACACCAAACTTTACCGTAGTAGGAGGTTTCTTATTTCTTGTTAGCATGCAGTTCTTATCCTATGCAAGCAAATCCATATGTATATTTGCTAACGGCCCATGGTTTCATGATTCATCCATAACAATGGCTCCTCAAAAACCGGAATTTTCTACTGGTCGATGGCATTAATTTGGTGCACATTAATTAAACATCAATTTATACTTGCATTATTTCACGCACAATGAATAAAATCTGAATTAATCCTTAGTAAGTTAATTACCTGAGCATCCGTTAAGGAGGTAGGGGTTGCCCTCATATCCTGGCGAGCATTTGCATATGTATCCCTCACCATTGGTCGTGTTGTAGCATCCGCTGTGTTTGCTGAGACAAGCAGGTTTAGAGCTGGATTCGACTTTGCTGATGCATGTGTCATTTTCTCGGATAGCCCAGTCAAGTACAATTGGCACATATTCGTTATTCTTCTCGTAGAATGTAGACCCTTTTAGATCCTGGACAGTGAAGGTGTACCAGTCTTCCTGAACTAGCGCAGCATAACTGCATGGGCTGAACTGCCAGGCTTCGTTCTTTTCGAGAGCCCATAACATTTCATAGTAGGTGAGTTCTTTTGGTATGGCTGTCTTGCAACAACCGAACCCATCGCATTGGCCACCAGTATTAGTTGAGGGGTGGAGGTAATCACAGAAGGACACACAGCCTGACTTGTAAGATTTGTCACCAAAAATATATGCAAAGGTGTCGCAGCCAATTACAGTGAATTTGTTCCGACTGTTGGAGAAGAGAAAAGTTTTTTCTGATTGGATATCTACCGACGGATGAGTGTGATTCACTCTGCCCGTTTTGTTATAACAGGCATAGCCAATTTTATTGAGGACTCGAGCTTCACCAGAAGTTATGTTGATCTCTAACACTTCGAGATTAGTTTTACCCAAGAATGGTTTTGGGGGAGCAAAGGTGTCGTTGCACGTAAGATGAAATCCGTTCCGGTAACAACCGGGCTGGGATCCAAATGGATATGGGATGGTGGTATTGCCACATTTTTCTGGGCAATTAGGCAATGAGGATGTGAATGTGGTAGTAGGTAAGGTTATTAGGCATATCAGTGGTAGGTTGATAATTAACTGCGCTTTAATCAGAGAAAAGGCCATATGTAATCTTTTTCTCTCACAAAATATGAAGGGTTAGTAACTGCAGAATAAAAAGAAATGAAGCTCTTTTGTCCACAAGAACATTTATAATGGGTTCTAATCCGTTGACCTTGCTTTAAGATAATAAATTGCATGACGTTATTTGCAATTACTGAAATGATACTAAAAATTGTAAAAAGTTGTACTTATCACATGCATACACTACAACATTTTCAGTCATCAGCAACTGGCATCAGTGACTTGTTCAATCCCCAGTCGCTGAAGACCAATTATAAAAAATAAATCAAAAATAAAATCAAAATCTTTGGCGACAAAATCTTTCAACAACCGGCGCCTAAAGTTTCTGCGACCGATTTGGATCGGTCGCAGAAGGGTATCCCCTACAAAAAACCCACCCTTCTGCGACTGATTTGCACCAGTATTTCAATAAATCTTCACTATAAAATAATATAAACAAAATAAACAAAATATTTCCAAGGGTCATCCATTGTAAATAATATGGCCAGACATAAAATAATAATAACTGAGTCAATAAAATATTTTCATACGCATTTTCACAAGTACTTCCATGAACCTTCACTATAAAATAATAAAAACAAAATATTTCCAAGGGCCATCCCATGAAAATAATATGGCCAGACATAAAATAATATTAACTGTATCAATAAAACATTTCCATGCGCTTTTGCCCCAGTATTTCTATGAACTTTCACTCTAAAATAATATAAATATATTAAAAAAACATTTCCAATGGCAGACCCATGGAAAGAGTAAGTCCAACTTCTTCAGACTTATTTCCATACGCATTTGATGAAGTATTTCCATGCACATTCAATAAAATATAATATTTGGTCTGTTTGGCGGATCGCGGGTCATGCCAAACTTTTTCCAAGGGCGGAAATGATACATTTTCATGGACACACGGGAAGGATTTCCTTACGCTACTTTTTCCATGGGCCTTCCCTTGGAAATGGTAGACGGCGTCAGAAAAACTCAGAAAAACCTATTTTATTTCCATGGACCCTTCAAATGCATTGAAATGCTATTACCCCTTGGTAAAAACGAAAATTCTAGTAGTGATAGTATACAAAAATAATGTAGAATTTATTATTTTGTACTACAGTTAAATTCAAAGACAAGAAACTCCTTGTTTGTTATTTTGTACTACAGCTAATTTATATAACTGTTGCCAGCGGTTGTCTTTGTACAATGATAACATTTACTATGGTTTAATTACAAAAGATTAATTTAGCTGATTTCATTGTAGTCTTCTAAAATATTTTTGAGTTTTAAATCAAATCGTACCAAAGTATATATGCGGACGTACGAACATATCATATTTAACATAACATGTATTGAGTAAAGCTTAGGTGCTATGGATAGCATAAGCCTATCCGTGCTACAATCTCAAAAACCTATCAAATAAACTTTAAACTTTTATCTAAGTAGCTCAATAAATTAGTTATATAATTAACTTATAGACACCAACTTTTATCATTTTTGGAATTTTTACTATTTTTTATGATTTAGTAAAGATGACAAAAAAATGACTTAAAAATAAAAGAAAATTGTCAATATTTTAGGCTATTTTGTGCAATCTTTCATAAATCATAAAAATAGTAAAAAAAAAATTAAAAATAATAAAAATTAGTATTCTACAAGTTTATTATATAACCAAGTTTTTGAGATACTTAAATAGAAGTTTGAAGTTTATACGATAGGTTTTTGAGGTCGTAGCATAGATGGCCTTATCAAAGCCTTACTCAAATGTATTATATTGTATTAATTGTAAGAAATGTCAACTAGGAACTGTAAATAATTACATCATTCATATATTTTTAATTAGTCTTGGACAAAGGATCACGCGCACGTCTTAAAAGTCATATAACCGGTTAGTTTGCATTGGACTAAGCACTATTGCATTTGACTAATTAAGCAGAATTAGTCATGGAGAATGGATCATGGAGAATGGATCATGGGCACTAATTTATATTTTAGCATCCATTTGGTTTGCATTTGACTAAGCACTATAGAATTGAAACAAGCGCTCATTAAATGGCAAGGACACGGACTTGAAACCAGCAACACAAATATTAGTCAAATGAAATGGATGACTTAATCCTTAATAACTAAAAACTTTAAAACGTACATATAAGGGATAAATAATCTTTACGCTCTCTTCTATATAGATGGATTCATGTCATAAATTCATGAGGTAGTTTCTTGTGAATGGAGGAAAAAATTAAACTAAAAGTTCAATACATAAAAAAATAATGAAACATTAGTGTAAAACAGATTAACCTCTTTTTTTGAAAAAAAGTGGGGATACCACCAGCTTTATTACGAAACTAAAATGTTCATACAAGGATAGCCAAAAGCAAGTAACAAACTACACAAACTATCTAAAAGCAAATCCAAACATAAAACCTAAGTAAAGCGAGAAATAGTCCATGAATACAATCAATTAGAATCAGAAACTGTAATACGAGCAGGGAAACTAGTAATCAAAAGTAGCTCTATCACGGATATAGTCAGAGAGATCCGGCCCCTCTAAACCAAGAAAAGCGTCCTCTTCGGAATCCGTATCCTGAGTGGAAGGAATGATCAAAGAGCCTGCCTGGTTCAAAGAAGTGATATCCATGGGTAGAATTAAAGTTAATTTAAAATAGGAGTTATCCAGACGGGCTTTACACCAATACGAGGTTAAAACAGATTAACCTCTTTTCAGCTGAACCAATATATATTCCTTTATCGAAGTCAGTCTAACTCCCGAGATAATGTCTTTTCGTATGAGACGTTGCATGTTCAAAATCAGACTAGAGGATCTCTTAAGAATAATTAGACCTTGAATTGTTCAACTTATTTTTATCTCAAAAATATATATTGCGGTCTAGGTTTAATTTACAGTTTCTCCAATAATTTAGTTGGTACTACATATATAACTATTAAGACAGTAGCATTAGGGTATTCCTAGTTCACCAAGTCTATTTGTACACTCAATTCTAAACTCTATATGATTGGTTTCAAATGATGAATCCGAACAGTTGAAACCCATCTACCTTACGAGTTATGTGTGTCTACATGTGAAAATTTTAAAATTTCAAATTAATTTTGTATAGAGTCAAGTGGTATAAAAACGTACAAAAAATGAATGCATTGATATTAATTAATAAACCTTCTAATTTTGACCACTTTATTTTATACTTGATTAATTCAAAAGTTTAAATTTGTTGGATGTAGACGCATCACTTGTAAGGTTGACATGTTTCAATAGTTAGGATTCGTCATTTAAAATCATTTCGGTAGGGTTTAGAATTGAGTTCACAAAAAACTTGGTGAACATAGGAACTCCTGTTAAGATATTTGGTTTTCCACTTTCCCTTCATTTGCATTCTATTGGTGAAGATGAAAAACATGATTAATTATCTTATTTTATTTTTCTTGTAAAATAATTAAATTACCTCATTTCATATTATCCTTCTAAACTAGTTTTGGAGTTTTCAATCACCCTTTACCAAAGGTCAAATTCCGGACTTAAGAATATACCATCTTTGTCGATTTTTTTTTTTACTATATTTAGTTCTAATAAATGTCTACAACGGAGTCGGTCCAATGTTTATCAGATCTATTTTTTTATTCAACAAGCTCCATAACCGTCCGAGCCGTTTTAAGATCTGTGTGTACAAAAATCAAGATAGACACATACAAATTTTAAAGCATTGTGCACACATTTTAAAGCAAATAGGACGATATATAAATGAACCAAAGTATGTCCGATGAGCGTCAGACCTACTCTCAAGTCATAAATGTCAATTAGGAATTGTTATTACATCGTCTATAATATTTTAAGGGTGTAAGCAGAATTAGTCGGGCCGAATTAATGCACCTGGCGTGCTTTTTAATAAATTTATTAAAGAACTAACTAAAAGTAGTATAATATGTGGCCATGGCCTATTAGTTAACTAGCTACTGTGTTACCTTTCATAACATTATCCTCGGGCGCGCGCGCGCACACACACAAAGATCAAATTGAACCAATGTATGTCCGATGAGCGTCGGACCTACTCTCAAGTCATAAATGTCAACTAGGAATTGTTATTACATCATCTATAATATTTTAAGGATGTAAGCAGAAATATTAGTAGGGCGGAATTAATGCACCTGGCGTGCTTTTTAATAAATTTATTAAAGAAGTAACTAAAAGTCGTATAATCTGTGGCCATGGCCTATTAGTTAACTAGCTAGTACGTGTTACCTATCATAACATTATCCTCACACGGGCGCACACACACACACACAAAATTTAAAATTTTTGTGAATAATTGACCAAGGGGCATATTGACTTTAATAACCAAAGGGCATATAAATTCCTGTCCCAAAATTTGTTTCACTAATCTGCTAGGCATTTCAAAATGGGATCAGAGGCCCGGCTGATGGACATACGACTCAAATCGGTTTCAAGACATAAATTACAACCTTTTCTAAACACCTGATACTAACAAAAGCCCAATTTGTTTCTGTCCACTTACCCTTCCTTCCCGTTCCGAAATCACTCCGGCTTTAATTTCATGAGGTACGGAAAGAGGCCCGGTAAAGTTGAAGCACTTCACTTAGAATGCAGTGAACGTACGGAACCTGGGCCATCTCCGACTCCTCTATCAACCGCTCATTCCAGACATGCATGCTCGTCAATTTCAGCTGCCACCTTGTTTTGAGCACTTAGAATGCAGTGAACGTAGGTTTGCTGCCATTGCCCATTCCACTGTCCTATCCAAGGTATCCGTTCCAGCCAATAAGATGCTCCCAATTTATATAGATAAAATAATTAATCCAAAATCTCTTTTTCAATTGAGAGAGAGAGTGTGTGTATGGCTAACGTGCTTCCTCTACTATATCAACAATATGCTTCCGGCTTACAAAATCTATCAAATCAGCTTCAAACGACAAATTCAAACAGTTCAAACCAATATACTTAGCGAAAGCTTCGCTTCCATATAATTTTTTTTAACTTTCGAATTTATTTACTATCAAGTCAAGCGGTCAAAAAATGAATGATATAGTGCATTAAAAACACACAAAAACATTTATATTTTGACTGCTTGACTTGATAGTAAATAAGTTTGAAAAATAATTTTTTTAATATAGAAACGAAGCTCTCGTTAAGAAGATTTGTTTGACCGTCTTAGATTTGTTGTTTGAAGCTGATTTGAAAAATTTTGGAAGCCAAAAATATATTGTTAATATACTAGAGGAAGCACGTTAGCCGCACTATATATATATATATAAAAGTAATAACACCGAATTAAGGCCCAAGTCCAAATTGTAGAATATTCAAGAAATAATCAACTGACATATCTCGGTAATAGCAAAGTTGGTTATAGGAATCAAGATTTGAACACGAGGGGAAATGAAGATGAGGGATGAATTAAGACTAGATTAACACAAGCCAGAGGGAAGAAAAAGGCAATGAAGGAGAAAATGAAGAGAAAATTTAAGGGATGGGGACTGGACTTAAATGGTATAAGTGTGTCTGTGTGTGAAGAGACGGTTGAAGTAGTACTACCATAGACAGTTCAATTTTATTGAATTGTGTACAAATAAACATGACTTCCGAACACAGTCCAAACGTTTAAACTGTGATGGGTATGTATGAGCTTTTTTCACGCTTGCACATCTTCCCGTTATACACTGTTAATGTAGGATTTTTTCGCATCCGTTTATGACATGTCATGTATGGTTAACATTTTTGTAGTCAATATCCAAAATTTATTATAATAAATTATATATCAAATTATATGATCACAAATGAATATAAAAAAATTAAAAAATTTAATATAACTAAGTAAATTATTTTTAATAAACAAAATTTCAGATTATAATATAATTTAAAAAAGTACTTGCTAATAAAGAAAATTTCCAGATTTTTAATAAACTTGGAGAAATACTTATTAATGATCTAAGCACAATAATTTATTCGAACCAATATATCTACTTATCATATTACAATCAATGAAATTCATGCAACCATTATAAATAAAATATCATGCACGGTTCAGCATTATAAAGCTGTGAACAAAAGTTGGTGACTTCTGGACACGGTTCGTTACTAGTGGATTGCATGGGTATGTGTGAGCTTTTTTTCGTGCAAGTGCCTCCTCCTATTTCACACTATTACTGTGAAATTTTTTCTCATCCGTGTACGATATGCCTTGTATGATCACGTTTTCTGTATGTTTTCTGTACTAGTGAACCTTCAAAATAGGTCGCCACTGTTTAGATGCCATTAAAGTAATCTTAAATAAATGAGTACATGTATATGTTGAAATAGGCTAAAGTTCAGCAATAAACAATACATTTCTCTTCTATTTGGCCAACCTAAACCCTAAACCCCAAACCTAAATTTCCGGATTTTGCAAACAAGTGGTAGGCAATTTTTTTTTTATAATCTAGGGTACGACTAGTAGGCAGACAAAAAACCTTACCGGTACGACTGGTTGGTTGCAAACTATCGTGAATTAACCAATTAAAAATTTGAGCTGTCTAGAGGTAGGAAGCAACCCAATTATACATAGACCTATACATACTTTTCAAAATCTAGGTGTAGACAACTATCTATCAGTGGTTCAATGTGCTTCCACCACTAATTGTAGTAATGGTACTTTGTAGGGTTAAGCTAATTGCTAAGTAAGTACAATAGTATTACAGAAAGATAAAACATCAAGATTTCAGAATAATACAAATTAAACTTTCTTCAGTAATATTGGGCAAGATAATGAATCACCATCATCAATCAATGAGCAATTCAGATTTTCATGTAAAATTAATTACCAAATTTCATATTAGTCATCAAAAATAATTTTCGTGTTTTCAGTCATTCTTGACCAAAGGTCAATTGCAGGACGTACGAATATACCATCTTTGTCAAAAAAAAATGTCAATTGGGAATCGTTATTACGTCGTCTCTAATATTTTAAGGATGTTAGCCGAATTAGTGGTGGGGAATGCACATGGCAGGCAATTAATTTAATTAAAGAACTAAAAGTCATATAATCGGTTACCATTGCTTAATTATTAGTTAACTATTGTGGTACCTATCATAACAGCATCTTCACACACACACACAAACACAAAATTTAAAATTTTACAGATTAATTCACCAAGAGGCATAATGACTTTAATTTTTTTTTTTTGGGTTGAAGGCCCATAGGCATTTTCATTAAAGATTTGAATGGAGTACATAGAACTGCGTTAACGCATCATCAGTCCAGTAACAAAGCTGTTATCAGCAACCCCTAGCCCTGACCCAAAAAACAGCATAACAGCTGAGCCTGATGACCCGAAGTCCCTACCAGTACCTTAGTAAAGATAACGAAAAGAAAAAATACATCGGTAACAGTATATCACAGAGAGTAGGAAATGCAAAATTAAATAAGCAAGAGAAATGAGAAACCAAAAAGGGGCCAGCAGTTGCTCAATTCTCAATACAGGTGAGTGCTATTGATAGAAGAGGGGGTAAGTGTAGCCAACATAGTTAGTACATGTTAGCCGTGCCCTGTTAGCAAGAATATGGGCCTGTGTATTCTCTTCTCGTGGTGTAAAGACTAAAGATGCAGTAGAAATGGTGGTTGTTTGCCATAATGCACACAACCTGCATAATTTCTCGGTAGGCACACCAGTCCCCATGCTGCAATGATACAGGGGACTGCATTGACAGTACTAGCTGTTGAGAATCCGTGTAGAAAGTACAGTGTTGAATCTTGAGGGTGATCACTCCCTGTAGCGCCTGCAACAACGATGATACCTTAGTGGGGAATGGGGAAACAGCAGTAGTTGCCTGTAGTCCATACTGCACCAGTATTTGCCCCTTTTTAATTATGTTGTTCCCCCTGTTGTGTTATGGTGAAATGAACCATCTATCCAACAACAATACTCAGTGTGTACAGGTGGTTTAGTTGGTACCTGAGGTGGGCCCTGGAAGCATGGTGATCTGTGTAACCAGTCGGCCATTTGGACATTTCTGAGCACCGAATCCACAGCTTGTAATCAAACACTAGGCACAATCTCCACATTCTCATGGAAGAAGGTTCAGTGTGCCTTCCAGATTTTCCCGAGGATTGACATGAATATCCAGACCTGTTGATCATCGAGCCTTTGCCAAATTGAAGAAACAGACTCGATGAAAGACCCGTTCACCATGAGATGGGTTCGGATACCAAGAGACCATGAGATGAGGAGAACCAAGTTGCTCGAGCAGAGCATTGGAACAATGAATGCACACTACGCCAAATTGGATCTTTTGCAACAACATATTGCAACTAATGAATATTTATTTGTATTAAATTAATAATATTGCTACCAAACAAATTAGTTGCACTATAATATGTTTATTGCAACGAAATAATTCTTATTGTAACTAAATTTTATTGTTGCCAGGAAAAAAATATCGCTACCAAAGAACATATATTGCCGCTATTTTTATTTATATCCAAAAACAAATACAAATAACCAAATATGTCCACGGTAGGAAATTTTAAACATACCTAAACCGGCTATTTAATAGCCGGTTTCTAAAATTAGAAACCGGCTATTAAATAGGTGGTTCCTAATATATTAGAAACTAGCTATTAAATAGACAGTTTCTAATAAAAAAATATATATATATTTTTAACAGGGAATCATCTGATATTAAAACTTGAAATTCTAATCATATTGGTTAATAAAAATTTAAATACTAAATTTTGTAATGACTTTCTAATCATATTGGTTAATAAAAGTTTAAACACTAGATTTTGCAACGACTAACACAAAACATTTAGTGATAAATTTCCATGTTGCCGAACATGCTGAGATTTGTATTAATAACCATAAAAAAAATTAATAAAAATAATTAGAAATCAAATAATTAGAAAATCGTTGCAAAGTTTACTGACCTTACAAGGGGTGAGAGCTAGGCAAGACTGGGTTTCAAAACTGCCTAATTTTCCCAATATTCGTAAGTTGGGGATTGATATACCTGAAAATGTTGCAGGGGAACCATTGACCAAGTTGTTAAAAACCTAAATCATCTGGGTTCTCTGTATTTACAAATGAGCCGCAACAGGGCAATCACATTTCTAGATTGCATCTCACCTTTAAGAAACAACAACCGTTTGCACAAATTATACCTAATAATAGGCAGATGGCCCAGGAGAGAATTTGGTGACTTTACTCTGTTCCCACCCCATGCCGTTAAGCTAACCTTTCATGACTTTATTTTTGAGGAAGACCCGATGTCCTAACTAGAGAAGTTGCCAAACCTTAGGATACTCAAACTATTTTTATCATACATAGTATGAGCTGATGGAAATCAGATGATCTACTCCAGGGGAGGTTTTGGCCACTTACAACGATTGGTACTTTATGTAAATGATTTGGATGAATGGAAAATAGAGGAGGGTGTTATGTTCATTTATTTATTCATTATGGTTGGCTTGCTTCTCATTCTATTTTTATTTGCACTTGTATACTTTTTGGTGTTACGTGCTTCAAGTTATACTTACTGATATACATTAACAGGGGGTTTGCGTAATTAAGTTTTAATTTTGGGGGAATTTGAAAATTATAGTGGATGGCAGCTGTTGGGCTTGACCGCATGAGTCATGGATTTTACAGTGGAAAAGGGATCTGACACGTGTCGAAATATTGATGTTTATTTTCTACACTTGGTCTATTTCATTTAAACTGTTATGAATTTACTTGCTCCGGTTTTTTTTTATAATCATAATTTACTAAAAATGTCCAAATTATCC
The DNA here is from genome assembly GCA_964058825.1 of Carex arenaria. NCBI lineage: Eukaryota > Viridiplantae > Streptophyta > Magnoliopsida > Poales > Cyperaceae > Carex > Carex arenaria. The sequence continues at coordinate 194,594 of CAXKVW010000105.1, read as the reverse complement.
CCAAATTAATATTTCTACTAGCACAAGAGAGAGATATGAGTGCATGATGGGTACCAAAAACAAAATGACATTTCAGTCTAATATAAGATAATACGTTTCATGAATTACTTGAATACAATCAAAAGTCATAACAAAAATAAAAGATGCTCAATATCACAGTCATAATTTTTCAATCCTAATTTAATAATCTGTTAATATTATTTGAGAACAAGAGCTTAAATTAGTATATAGTCATGTCAGACGATGACACAACTAATTCAAAAGTCAAAACAGACACTGACAAACATTGAGCCCCTACGAAATTGCTAATAACTATCCAGTAAACAAAAACAAGAAATAACTACCAATAAATATAAATAAAAACACACAAATATCTTCACTTTTAATAATTTTAAAATTTGAGAAATATTATACAGAATAGCTCTGTAATACTGGTAATGGTACCAGTTGTTTGGTACCGTACCAGAACATGCGTTGGTACCAAAAAGTCACAGCAGTTGAAAGGACAATAATAGTAATTGCACTTAGAATTTTTTTCCTTAGAACTCGTTGATCTCGCCCACTAATACGAGGGCAGTATTATTTGAACTTTGAGATTCGTGCATAACGCATTTGAACGGTTGAGATATTCAAAAAAGTCATGCAAAATATGAGACAGATTTCTTCTTCTCCTCGTTCAAAGCTGGGTAAATATATTAACACATTAGATTTGGCTGTAAAAAATATACAATGCTGTTTTGATTCTACAGTTAGTGTCTTGTATGAAGTTAAAACTACTCTGTTAAAATCTTTACCCTTCAAAGCTGGCATTTGTAGTCTCCTTAATTTCTCAGTTCATTTTATTTTGATCTTTCTCTTTTCTTTAACCTAAACTATTGGTATTTCGAGCATCCTTTCAGTGATGTATAATTCTTTGATCTCTTCTTTTGTTTTTCCTTTATTTTATTTTTCTCTACTCTTATGAAACATGAATTTACAGGGGAATCCTTGAAAACAACATTTCCACGATGTTTATATTGAAGCTAATCAGGGGTACGTTTATATACGTAATTTGTTATTTTGTGCAATTGTATTGTACATCTGATGTATTATGTAGCAGTATAATTAACATCATTTAAAATTCTGAGTATTGTATTGTAAGTGTTTGATGAAATTGGAATGAAAATGCAGGGCGGTGTGGATGTTTGTAATTGTGTATTCACAACCAGCCAATTAGAAGAATGAACATTTCATTTAAACATGCAACATTTTTTTTATGTTTTTAATAAAGAGTAAAAATGGGTTCTTTATAAATTTAAAATAAATTCTAGTAGAAAGTCAATAATTGGGTAAACTTGTGAGTTTTTAATCTTTAGAAGGATAAAGATAATATTATGAATTTTAAAGGGGGGAATTCAAAATTTTGAGAATTTTGAAGGTATACCTGAAATTTCCCAAAAAAAAAAATTAAAAAGAAGATTGAAGCAGTCCAACAACGACCAAAACAGTCCAAGTTATTAGTAATTACCATATATATACAAGATTTCGAAATGGTATCAAAAGAAGTAGCAATAAAAGCAGGGCAATTAATTTCGAAATGGTATCAAAAGAAAAAGACCAATGAAGTGTAGGAAGTAAACACTAAACAGCCATATTTCGACACGTAGTTCAAAAGTAAAAAAAGACACTGACAGTGGGTCCCTACTCCCCTATTGATGTAACAACAAAAGCTAGACTAAAGAATTCTCTAAATAAAAATTGCTAATAACTATCCAGTTAACAAAAACTAAAAAGAACGTAACTACCAATGAATATCAATAAGATCCCTGCAACTCTCAAATTTATAAAAGAGATTATTTAAAGAATGAGTTATTATCCCAATATAAATTTCCAGTTCACAGAGACAGATGGCTGAGCTGAATCGGATCAATCTCAGAGTCAGAATCACCGGTTTTATTTCGGCATCTGTTAATGCCTCCATCTGCTTTAGAAGCTGAGTAGACAAATCCTCCACTAATCACAGTGACTTGGCACTGGTGTTTACTGACGAGGTAGACCAGGTTCTGGTATGAACAGTTGCCATAACAGACGACTTCCATTTGTTGGCCTCAGAAAAAATGTCCAATGTTGGGATTGTCCGAAGTGATTTTTTTCCTTCTGTTTTTTTTTTTTTTTTTTTTAACAAAAGACAGTCTGACAGGCAGCCCCTCTCTTTTCTGTTCTTAAATCCAAATAGATGTCGCGCCTTTTGTTTTCATGCCAGGCATTTAGCAAAATCAACACGACTTGTAAGTTGTCAGACAGAAATTGCATTGTTGCGTGACTATTTGCTTTGGTCGGGCAGCCTTAATTTTGTCACGACTGACACTGTTGGCCCGCTGTACACAAATTTTGAGTTTGATCAAATTTGGACTGAGTAAAGAATCACGGACTGCTGAATCATGTTTTCTATCTCCGTTAATTTTAAATAATTTTAACAATTAATTATATATATATATATATATATATATATATATTTTTTTTTTTTTTTTTGAAAAAAAACTTAAAATATTATATATATTATATTTTATGAATTCATGCGTTCTCAAGTCATTCTACACTCAGGCATTCAAACAATGTAAAACACTGAAATTTTCTATGGAGAAACTACTGACTATAGGCCGGCTGATGGAATGCATGAATTCATTTCTTTTCGTGACTTTATGTTCTCTGTTTTCAACTGAGCTTTATTTTACTGTCCTCAGCGGCTCCAGATCAACATCAAAAGAGATGAGGGCAACTATTATGCCGTTAGCTAATAATTTATAGTGTCAATGTACAAATAGTAATTTTTATTTTTATTTACAGTTATTTATTCCGTATATATAGTACTGTTGATGACTCCAGTGGTGATTTTATATTTTTTATTGTAGCTCTGTATATATTGTAAATTTTTTATAACTCTATGATGTTTCTACAATTAATTTCTCTTTTTTTTTTTTTGTGAAGTGAGCTGTCCATGGTACAGTTCCTTGACTCATGCGGTCATGCCCAATGGCTGCTAGTGTATTACAAACGGGCAGGGCCGGGCAGGGCAGGGCACGGGCATGCGCGGGCACGGGCGGATGCGGGCACGGGCGTCACGGGCACACGGGCACACGGGCGCGGGCACCGCGGGCGTTTTTTTCAAAAAATCTGCCCTGCCCGTTTAATGCCCGTGCCCGCCGCGGGCGCGCGGGCAGGACGGGCCGGACAACGCGGGCAGGGCCGGGAATTTTTTTTTTTTTTTTTCTGTTTTTTTTTTCTGTTTTTTTTTTCTGTTTTTTTTTTTCTGTTTTTTTGTTATAATAAAATATAAATTAAAAATTTCTTAAATCAATTACTTTAAAAATAATATGTCAAATGAATTTAAATTGGCATGAATTTGGATTTATAATTTATTGGTTTTCAAAGAAAAAAAAACTGAAAAAAAACTGAAAAAAAAAACTGAAAAAAAAAACTGAAAATTCCAATCTAATTACTATAAAAATTCAAATCTAATTACTTTAAAAAAATCTAACATATTCAATTACTTTAAAAAAATCTAACATATTCAAAACAATTACTTTAAAAATAATTAAGCTCTTATTTTAAAACAATAAATTAAAAAATAAAAGTTACCCTCCTCTTTTATTCCGGGCTTGGGACCGGCTATGTAAAATAACATAGGCAGAGTTCTAACTTTTTTTTTGTTAGTAATTTTTCGTTAAAATGAATAATTTAAAAACTAATTGAAATGTTTAGAATCTTATAATTTAAAAAATAACCATAAAGATTAAAGATGTTAGAAATATATACCGACACTATTTATCTAGAAGTTCGCATTCCTATACCATTGTTCGCTCTCTTCCGCACCATCTGAATCCGAATTAAAATGAATACCGTTAAAATGAATACCCGTGCCGCACCTCAGTACCGCTCTCTTCAGTGTTGGCTTCGGGTGATGATTGTTGTTGAGGCAGATGTTGCGTGCGCTCTTCAGCATCAATCCAGTCTTTTAAGCACACAAGTCTCTCAAAGACATGTGCACCCAACTTACTGCGTTTATCGGAGAGGATCCTGTTCGCCGAACTAAAACAACTTTCGGAAGGGACGGTTGACACCGGCACGGCAAATACATCACGGGCCATCATCGCCAGGACTGGAAAGATCCTTGCATGCCTCCTCCACCACACAACAACGTCAACAGTTTCAGGTTCATTGAACATCGCCATATAGCTCAACATCTCGTTTGTGGATGTGTGCGGTTGGCTCTCCGACTGGAAATCTGCTAACAATCCACCACTGCTAGTGCTCCTAGAAGTGAAACTATTAAAAAAAAAAATTAGCGGACAAATAATGTAGATATTATAAATAATAAATATTAAAAATACATGTATATTTATATTTATACCTAGGGCCAGCTTGGGACGAAGACGGGTTCTGATTGCCATTCATTCTTGAGCTGTATATGTGAAACATCTCATCGAACTTTGAATCCACGTATGCCTCCACCCCGGTGTTGTCTAAATGTAGATGATCTTTGTACCTTTCAATAAATTTGACCGTGTAATACTTCTTGTATGCCGGGTGGAGGCAGTTTGCGATAACGGCCAGGAGGGGTACATCTTCCCAATATTTTAGGAATTTTTGTTTCATGGCATCTACGATCGGAGTGAGAGATTTATCATTGATTTCAGCTTGTTCCAAATCATTATATACTTTGGAGATGTAATAGAGATGTTCGAGCAACTTAAACGACGTTGGTGAGTACGAGCAGGATAGTTGAACGGTTGCTGTAAAGAAGGTTTTTAGGAACTCCTTAATCCTTTCTAGTTGCTCCCATTCTCGGTTGGTGAGATCCAATGCCAATCCATCGGGGATTGAGCCTCTCAAAGCCTCCCCTATGACATCTCTGTAAGGAAGACATCGGTGTAACATCCTATAGGTAGAGTTCCAACGGGTATCTATATCCCAAGGTACTCTCAACTTGCTCATATTATAGTGGACACATAATCTCGCAAACCGTTGTTTTCTTTCTTGGTTCGAAACAATGTGGTTGAGAGCATCTTTAAATTTAATTATCAGTAGCTTTACGGCTTCTGTTTTAAGACCCGCCTTCACGACGAGGTTAAGTATGTGGCAAGCACACTTTTGGTGAAACATTTCACCGTTCATAATCGGGTTTAGTGACCGTTTAAAAATCTCAATGGAAGCTATGTTGTTGCTAGCATTATCGAATGAGATAGAAAAAATCTTATTATCCATATTCCTCTTAAGGTTATAATCTTCTAAAACGTCAGTAATTGATTTAAAAATTACATTTGCAGTGTGCGGGGAGTCCAACACTCGAAAACTTAATACCCTCTTTTGTAATACCCAATTATCATCCATCCAATGCCCGGTAATACAAGAGTACCCGAGTCCATGTTTACCAGCAGTCCATATATCGGAGGTAATTGAGACCTTATTGTTTTGGTATGCAAATGTAGCTTTCAGATCATCTTTTCTGTTGGTAAACTGGTTTTTTATTTCACCAGACAATTTTTTATGATGAATCCTCTTGTACAATGGTTGAGAACACCCCCGAATGTACAACCGGGCAAAACTCAGGCAACCACCCATACTTATTGGTTGTTCTTTATGGGTAATGTACCGAGCCAATTCACTAAGCATTTTTGATTCATCGAATTTTGGGTTGGTTCTGGTACCATCCGCGTTCAATAGGATTTGGATTTGTCTCGGTCCAACATTTTCACTTGGTTGTTGACCATTTTCTTTGTGCTTTTTGGCATGTCTCTTAAAGCTATTCATACCGTCCTTTCTTTTATACACAAAAGTCTTGGGACAGTCCTTTACCTTACATTGTAGATATTGCATAGTGCCCTCCTCATCTCTTGTCCAATCATAGTATTCCAACCATTCTTTATTGTATTCGGGCCATTTTTTCGCCTTCTTTCCTGCTGGTTGTTGCGGGGGCACTTCTTCTGTCAGAGGAGGGGCATCTTCTTCTTGAATTTCATGGAGACTTGTCGGAGGAGTACCTCCTATAGGGGCAGTGTCCGTGAATTGACTCGATGCTACAGAAGAAGTGCCTCCCTGTGCATACGGTGGTATCGGTTGATGTGCAACACTCAAAGTGCCTCCCTGTGCATACGGTGGTACCGGTTGATGTGCTTCTTGTGGAATAAATATGTTTGGATCATTTGAAGTATAATACGGTGCGATCATTTGAGGGGGTTGTTGACAATTTAAATCTAGCATTTGGTCTCTTCTTTGATAAGTTAGTGGATAATTGGGTTGATAATTTTGTTGATAATTTTGTGGATTTTGTGGCATAGTGGGGGCAAAAAGTTCGGTCGAAAGTCTTTGGATTTGTTCTTCCACCGATTCGCGATTAGGAGTTGTCATTTTTTAACTTATTACAAAAAAATAAATCTAACTACTTAACATTCAAAATAAATTCTAAAATAAATCTAATTACTTCACATTTTCAAAATAAATCCGAATTTAAAAATAAAATCTAAAATATTCTAAAATAAATCTAATTACTTCACATTTCAAAAAAATAAATCTAACCTATTTTTTTTAACCTATTAAAAATAAATCCGAATTTAAAAATAAAATCTAAAATATTCTAAAATAAATCTAACTACTTCACATTTCAAAAAAATAAATCTAACCTATTTTTTTTAACCTATTAAAAATAAATCCGAATTTAAAAATAAAATCTAAAATATTCTAAAATAAATCTAATTACTTCACATTTCAAAAAAATAAATCTAACCTACTTTTTTTAACCTATTAAAAATAAATCCGAATTTAAAAATAAAATCTAACATATTCTAAAATAAATCTAATTACTTCACATTTCAAAAAAATAAATCTAACCTACTTTTTTTAACCTATTAAAAATAAATCCGAATTTAAAAATAAAATCTAACATATTCTAAAATAAATCTAATTACTTCACATTTCAAAAAAATAAATCTAACCTACTTTTTTTAACCTATTAAAAATAAATCCGAATTTAAAAATAAAATCTAACATATTCTAAAATAAATCTAATTACTTCACATTTCAAAAAAATAAATCTAACCTACTTTTTTTAACCTATTAAAAATAAATCCGAATTTAAAAATAAAATCTAACATATTCTAAAATAAATCTAATTACTTCACATTTCAAAAAAATAAATCTAACCTACTTTTTTTAACCTATTAAAAATAAATCCGAATTTCAAAATAAAATCTAACATATTCTAAAATAAATATAACTACTTCACATTTCAAAAAAATAAATCTAACCTATTTTTTTTAACCTATTAAAAATAAATCCGAATTTAAAAAGAAAATCTAAAATATTCTAAAATAAATCTAATTACTTCACATTTCAAAAAAATAAATCTAACCTACTTTTTTTAACCTATTAAAAATAAATCCGAATTTCAAAATAAAATCTAACATATTCTAAAATAAATCTAACTACTTCACATTTCCAAAAAATAAATCTAACCAATTTTTTTTAACCTATTAAAAATAAATCCGAATTTAAAAATAAAATCTAAAATATTCTAAAATAAATCTAATTACTTCACATTTCAAAAAAATAAATCTAACCTACTTTTTTTAACCTATTAAAAATAAATTCGAATTTCAAAATAAAATCTAACATATTCTAAAATAAATCTAATTACTTCACATTTCAAAAAAATAAATCTAACCTACTTTTTTTAACCTATTAAAAATAAATCCGAATTTAAAAATAAAATCTAAAATATTCTAAAATAAATCTAATTACTTCACATTTTCAAAAAATAAATCTAACCTATTTTTTTTAACCAATTAAAAATAAATCCGAATTTAAAAATAAAATCTAAAATATTCTAAAATAAATCTAATTACTTCACATTTCAAAAAAATAAATCTAACCTCAAATCTAACTACTTAACAAATTTAACAAATCTAATTACTTAACATTCAATAAATCTAACATTCAATTTAAATTCTAAATTTATCTACAAAAAAAAATCTAACATCAAATTTAATTTTTAAATTACTCTACAAAAATAAATCTAACATTCAATATTTCAATCTAACAAAATTTAATCTAGCAAAATTTAATCTAACAAAATGTAATCTAACAAAAATTAATGGTACCTTTTTAATTTCGCGGAAAAATTTTCGAGAATAACTTCGTAATTCCGTTTCCGTGTTTGCGTTTGCGTATTTGTTAAACAACTATATTTTTTTAACAATAAAATTAAAATTGGAGAATAATAAAAATATTGAGAGAATGAGAGAATGAGAGATGAAAATATGAATTTAAGATTGAGAGAATGAGAGATGAAAATATTGAGAGAGATGTGAAAATATTGAGAGGAATGGGTGTATATTTATAGAATTTTTTTTGGAGGGATTAAAATATGAATTTAAAAAAAAAAAAAAAAAAAAATGGAGAGCTGCTGCCTGTGGGGGTCCGGCTGGGAAGAGAAGGAGGGGGGCCCGGGTGGTGGGGGGGGGGGGGAATTCAAATTCAAAAAATTTGAATTTTCGGAAAAAAAAAAAAAAAAAAAAGGGCGCTGGCGCTGGCGCGGGCGCGGGCGCGGGCGCGGGCGCGGGCGCGGGCGCGGGCGCGGGCGCGGGCACGGGCGCGGGCGCGGGCGCGGGCGCGGACGCGGGCACGGGCACGGGCGCGCGGGCGGCGCGGGCGCGGGCAACGGGCACGGAGGGCCGGGCAAGCGCGGGCGGGGTTCCAAAAAATCGTGCCCGGCCCGTTTAACGCCCGCGCCCGCGTGCCCGCGGCTGCCCGCGGCGCGGGCGCGGGCAGGACGAGCACGGGCGCAGGCAGGGCATGGGCAGGGCGCTCCCGCGGGGGCATTTACCAAACACTAATGGCTGCCATTCTACTGTTATATTTTAGAGAAAATTGTTTTTATGCCACTCAAAAACTTGAAAATTATGAAATTGCCATCCCAAAACTTAAAATTAGAAAAATGTCACCCTAAAGTTACTAAATTCATAGATTTACCCTAAATACACATTTTAATAGAGTATTTCATTAAAATTATACTAATTTATATTATATCAAAACTGTATTTTAGTAATCCCAACTCTACCCCTGATATTCAAATCAAAATATCTTCTCCTTCTCTCCTGGATGAAAGGGATCCCTTCCTGCGCCTCTAAAATCGACCCTCCTTCTACGCCTCTGCCAACACCTCCTCCGCCAGGTTGCCGCCCCTCCTGCCTCCGATGCGCTTCCGACGGGCCTCCGCCGCCCTTCCTGCCTCCACCGCCCCTCCTCCGCCAGGCTTTATGAGGTTTGCATTATTTTCATAGTGTCAACAATCTTGTTATTTGGGTTGATGAAGTCCGAAAATCTGCTATTGAAATAATCATCTTCAATTCTCATGCTCCACCACCGGTTAATATTGAAATAATCATCTTGAGTGTCCCTATTTTTTTTTTGCTTCTGAAACAAGTCGTGCATGGTTGGTTTGGAGGGCTACAGATAATCATGGTCTTATATATAGATTATATTCAGAAAACTGAAGCTACAGATAAACTTAACAGATTTTTAGAAATAGATATAAAGGTATATATTTGATGTGTTTTTGCTGGTTTGGAGGGCTCTACTTATTACCTGTCATATGTCCAGTACTTAATTAAGGACCTGGATCTTCTTTATAAACTTACAAGAATCTAATTTTGCAATAGAATTGCAATAGAAATACCCTTTCTGAAATTCCAAGAATTGCAATAGAAAAACAATAATTTCTTATTTTTAATTTTGTTTTTTGTAGGTAAACATGATTTATCTCAGTCAAATAGAGCCGTGAATAAGATGGACAAGTCATGGATTGCCGAGTACACCATAGCCATAGAAAGATAGTCTTCTCTGGACTGAGGAAATGTTTTCCGCTGATGCCTCCAAGCGCCCAGTAATTGATGAACTAGGAACTAGGAACTCAATATTTGTAGTAATTGTTGACATTAATTAGTTATTTAATTATTGTTTAAGTTTCCTAAGTGTAATTATTGTAAATTTTTCAGCATCAATGTAATGTGATATTTTTCACTATTTTTGGATTCGATCTGGTATTAATAGTTTGTAAAAATTTATGGAAATTAAGTCGGTACCAGTATTTTTTGCAAATTAAGTTGGTACCAGCATCAATGTAATGTAAAAAAATTTCACTATTTTTTGCAAATTAAGTTGGTACCTGTAAATGGTACAACATTGTATCTGAATTTTTTGTTCTTGAGATCTGATTTCATCAGAACAAGTACCAGTACCAGAAAAAAAAGAAAACAAATAAAAACAAAAAAAAATGAAGAAAAGGCTTGTTCTTGAGATGTGATTTCATGCTTGTTTTATTTTAACTTCTCTCCATGTTGCTTTTAAAATCATCAGAATAGGCTGTCAGTTCAGTACAGGGGCAAAGTTGTCAGATTAGTTGAAAATTAATATTTTTCTATCCCTTTTGAATTTGTTTCTAAATTTTATACAGAAAATTAAGAACACTTAAATGCATTTTTACTGAATTATTCAGAATTTTTGGATCAACATATCTTGAGAAACAAGCAAAACAATCTAAATCTGGAAAATAACTAACAAAAGTCAACTGAACCATTGACCAAATTTGAAAAATACGAATTTAATTCAAATAAAAGTTCACAAATTTCCAAACACATGTTTCCATCTTCTTTTTATAGTTAGCAGTACCAGTTCTTTAGATTAGTTAGCATACTGGCATCGGGTTTTATTGGATAGCTACAATACTCTTTGTCTCTGTAAGTATGCTTGTAAAACTAAAATAACAACATTTTGACGAAATTGACAGTCTTTCACTTATGCTAAACTTATTTACTAAATTTTCACACAATGAACAACATCACCATATTACATCACATTCAAAATCAAACAAAATACAATGGGTTACAAGCATGTTAATAAACATGTTCAAATTCAAAGTACATCACATTCAAATAAACAAACAAACAACATTTCTTGTTCAAATTTCACTAATTTTATATAACTAGATACAAAAATGGCGAAATAGCCAAGTTTAGATGAAACTCATACAATTACTCAATAATTCGCTCCATTGACTTCACAGTTATGCTCACAATGGTGAGTATGTCTAAAGATCATGCTCATAGAAATTCTAAATATTCTAAGTTTTAGAACAAAAAAATATCTAGATTTCTTGTCTGTACCATGTCAGTGAGCTCTATTACAAAATAATCAGCAGGCCCACCAACCAAGAAAGAATTTGGGTATGTTGGAAATTGCATCAGAAAACTTTGAATTACGTCTTCTTCACCTAAAATGCAAAATGTGAAACACTACAGCAGCATAAGATCAATAGGAATTATGAGGTGCAATCCAGTAGGTCTTCTTGTTGGAAAGCTCCTCATCATTTCTCACTGCCAGCTCCTCATCATTTCTCATTTGCAAGAGGTCTTCTTGTTGTCCCTTGATGCGTTTTCAGCCAACTCCAATACCTACACAATTTTTGAATAGAAATTGAATAGAAATATCAGAAATTGAATAGAAATACTCAGTGTATGAAAGTCGCTGTTGCTCTTGCTCGGTACCAGTAAAAACAATTTGAACGAGTATCTATAGATTTGGTTGAATTACTTTAATCAACTATCAAATCATTAACAGAACCATCACTAATTACTACAACTCGCCAAGATATTACAAGAATGCTATAAATCTCTTCGTTGTGTCAAGTTTTGAGTAGTAAAAAGGACAAATAAATATAGATATCTTAAAATTAAGCACAAATTGGTAAAAACGAAGTACCTCAGCAGCAAGATAATCAAGAACAGCCGCGAGACAGACAGGCGCACCAGCACCGACGCGCTCAGCGTACTTTCCGGTCTTCAGAAATCGAGCAATCCGACCTACGGGGAATTGTAGCCTCGCTTTGCTACTCCTGGAGGTGGCCTTGGTCACCTTGGCCATGTTGATAGCCTTTCCTCTTCCTGCCATTGTAGATTCCTTTCTTTGAATTTGAAGAACTCGACAAGAGACGAGGTATAGAAGAGATAAATATGGAAGCTCTGAGAGGGCTGGGTGATTTGGGGAGGGGCAAACTTGGAATTTTTAAAATACGTTTTTTATAAATCAATTTTCAGTATAATTTTAATTAAACCAGTGTATTAAATGTATGATTAAGGCAATTTCATAAATTTAGTGATTTTAGAGTAGCAATTTCATAATTTCATGTTTTGAGATGACAATTTTCTAATTTTCAAATTTTGAGATGGCATAAAAAAAATTCTCCCTATATTTTATACAGCCATAATTATGCAACCCCCCTCTGATAGCACATTTCAATGCAATTTGTTATTAAAATTTACATATTACATCTAAGTACTTTTATTTTTTTGAAAATCTTCGTAGAATATGCGAAATCGTGAAGAGGAATCGAACTCTTGACCTTTGGATAACTAATAATCTTAGGACTTTTCTCCTAGCCAACTGTGCTACATCTCCTTTCTCCATCTACGTACTTTAAATAAGAGAAAAAATCAATTAAACAGTGGATTTCAATAAAATCATGATTAGCACATTAAAAAAAAAAAATCTTATTCAAGCTTTCAGATTTTTATTTTTTAAAATAAATTTTTAGTAGGTCATGCTTGGCTGCATCAGTCAAGTTTTCAAAAAAAAAAAAATTTTAGTAGGCAGGCCACTCAAAATTAATGCCCAATTAAGCCAGGGGACTAAATTGAAAAATGTTTAAGGGTCTATTCGTAAAAGACAATTGAAAAAGTTCTTTGCAAAACATTTGCAGTTTACTTGATATAGTCTATGATCTCTTACCAATATTTTTCATTTCAAATACACCAGCAAATACAAAGAAAAAAGCTGGGGCGAGATTACAAGAACAACAAAAGGCAACGCATCTCCTTTTTATCATTTTAAAATAATCCAATTATGTCTAACATCCTTATTTTATTTTCAAAGTTCAAACAATCGATTAGAATTGTTTAACATGATCTCTATATTAAAATGTTATAGAGAATAAAGTTCATATTTGTTAGAATTATTTAGCTAATTTTTTAGATAGATACAAAATCATTATTTTTGAATGGTCCATAATATTCTAAAAAATAATATGAATAGTTGAAGCATACAATTTGACTAATAAAATAGTGTAGTAACAACTTCTTATAGAGTAAAATTAGAGTGCTCTTAAGTTCATCAAGTCTCTTTGTGAACTTAACTCTAAAATCTATCGGATTGACTTCAAATGACGAATCTAAACTATTGAAACCCTTATACTTGACGAGTGATGCGTCTACATGCAAAAAGTTTTGAATTTTGAATTAATTATGTATAGAGTCAAATGGTCAAAAATTATTCAAAAATGGAATACATTAAAATTAATTTATAAACCTTCTACTTTTGACCGCTTCACTTAATACTAAATTAATTCGAAAGTTTAAATTTTTTACATATAGATGTATCACTCATAAGGTAAAAGAGCTTTAACGGTTCGGATTAATCATTTGAAGTCAATATGATAGGTTTTAGAGTTGAGTTCCAAAAGAGGCTGGTAAGCTTATGAGCGCCCTAGTTCTACTCACTTCTTATAATATACAATTTTTTAAATAGTTTAGTTAAAAGTTGCAAGTCGTTTAACTTTACACAATTTTTGTTTGGTCAACTCTAGGGACAGTTTATTCCATGGTATAAATTTGGGTCCTTGCCAAAATTTATTCTTACTCAGGAAGGAATTAAATTGTTCCTTTATTTTTTTTGTGTGTGTGCGTGGAGGGGGGGGCTCTCCGGGAGGACAGACAGTCAAGTATTCCATAAAATTAACAAAATTCAGATGTAATTCTTAATCTAGGGGTGCAAACGGATCAGATAATATCCGACTGTATCCGGATTCGTATTTGTATCCAAAAATTTGATACGGACATCTGATATCTGAATATCCGTGCGGAAACGAATACGGATATGGTTTTGAATTTAAATTATCCGTATCCGAATAGTAGATATATACCATATAGTTTAATATATATTATGAAAATATTTTTATGCATATTTACGGATATCTGATATTTAATCCGTATCTGCACATATACGTATAATATCCGATCCATATTTTTATCCAAAAAATAAAAGCAGATACGGATAATATATCCGATCCGTATATGATCCGTTTGCACCTCTATCTGAATCAAGTATCGTATAAAGCTGGAATTGAGAAAAACACAAATGGTGCATGATTAAAAGCCCGTTGGGTCTCTGTCGAAAGCAAAGAGGATGGGCCACTTTCCAGAAGATATTTGGGTCGACCTTAGGCAAATAATGGGCCGTTTAAATTCTACATTAGGAATTTATTTTTAATCTCTTTACTTCCTGCTTTTCTTTTCTTTCTTTTTGCATTTGATGTTGGCTGCACTTGATGAAGATTCGTCATTATTTTCTTCATTAAGCTAAAACATTTTAGCAAAGTTTGTGACAAGTGATATTTCTTAAAAACAATATTAGTGTGGAATTCAAATTTAATTAATCAAGTCATGGAGGCTGGAAATTAACCATGCATTGCTTCGTTGTTTTGATGACCATGACTATATATTCAAGAAAATTATCCATTTTTATCATCTTGAAAAACAGCAGAATATACAATTTAAGACTATTTGTCCTTCAAATCTCAGAAATTTTTAGGGGATTAATGATGAAAAGTCGTTACTAATTTTACATTTGAAACTTGGACAGTTTTGAGTCTAACAACAACGTCCATGCACAACTATATGCTTGGTGAATGATCCAACGGGCAGCGACAACAGACTAAAGAAAATCAATCATATCTTTTCTGACTTCGGCAAACAACACTTTCTGGGATTTGGAAAATTAAAGCACCGCCAAGATTTAAGGTATTCACATGGATTATGATACTAAACAGAATACTCACCATTGATAACCTCAAGAGCAGGGGTATGATATTGGTTAATAGATGTATGATGTGCAAGAGGACTGACGAGACAGTCAAGCATCTATTTTCACAATGTGAGGTGTCACAACAAATTTACTCAAGGATGACAACAGAATATCAAATAAGAAAACCCGATTACAGCTAGCCAAGCTGAACACCCACTAATCAATTCAAGATTCTCGAAACAGGAAAGATCACTGTTTCTCATCGCAAATTTCATCATATGGAGAGAAAGGTGTACCAGCACCTTTAGAGATTCTGAAAACAATCTCGACTAGCTGCTGAGCCAAATCAGAAACTGGAAGTTCAGCTCGATAGCAACAACAGGATAGGACATAGGAGGAAGACAAGCAAACTTACTGAAGACATTTACTAGCTAAAAGTTTTCAATTTAACTTTACATTTCACCAAACACTGTCAAGGAATATCCTACCTCAGGCATTCTTAACACTATATGGCTTGTATCTTTATTTTTCCCTTTACATTTTTCTTACTTTAGCAAGGAATTGTAACATAACCCATGTAACACTTCATTCTTCAATCAAATAGAGGCTAGACCTCCGTTTCTTCAAGTAGCACTTATTTAATTAGCAACCTTTCGACTGCCATTACCTCGTGAAACACACACACACAGCCCTGTGATCTTAAAAAGGATCCAGTGTTGACCACAAGATAATGCTTAGATCGAAGGACATCACTCAAAAGTCTCCAAGGAATAGGACATCAATTAATGCTTTGGATTGAAATTTAGTTATGCATATTTTCTCAAATTAAAAAAATGCATGTATGTTATTTTATGCACATACAAGATATAAAATATTTTGAAATTGATTCGGCTTGGCTAAATGACACGACATTCCATTGGGTACTCGAAAGTTTAATTAGTCATAAGTAGAATTGAATGACTACATGAGCGTGTCAAAATATGATCGGATCTTCTTGCTAGTAGAAAGAGTATGTTCCTGAATTAGAGTAAGAATATTAGCTATATTATGAAATTTCAAGTTCCGTCATTTATTACTATATTAGACGCTCAGACTATGACATCATTTGGTGGCATATATATATATATGTTATTGGCGGAACTAGAAAATCATGACAGGGAATGCTAAAATTTAAAATTTATAATATATTATTGGTGAAAATTATATCCAAGTTCTCCACAATCACAAAATATGCTCTAACCACTAACCTATAAGTGGACATGTGATATTTTATGAGAGAGGCTAGACTATATAAAAAGTTCTAAACAAAATAAAATTCAATGAAATTTAAATATATATAACTAAAATTCTAAAATCATAGAGGTGACTTATCACTCACAAAGATGAATGTAGATCCGTGTACTAGAATTTCATAAAGTTCTAAAATCATAGGGCTAGACTATCTAGCTCTCATCAGATGTACTAGAATTTCATGAAGTTTCGGTTGAGGTATAATTCTAGTCATTGATCAAATAGTAAAGGCACATGGTATTTATATGAGAGGTTATGGGTTCGAAACCTAGATGAGGTAAATCATTTATTATAATAACAAATGTATTAAAATAATTGAGTGGCTTGACTTCCAACTTTACTCATAAAATAATTTCTTTTAATAATAATAATATTAGAGCTCATTTAACTTCTTTTTTCCAAGGTCTTGTTCCTTGTTTGCCAGAATATTACAATCGGTGAGTACATTCTTTGACCATAGTAATATATCTTTAAAAGCTCCGAAGGTACCAAAAGTACCAAAAAGACTGCAGCCTTTAGAGAGTACAATGTTCATATAACTCCAGTCTTTAGAGAATCCAAAAGTACCAAAAAACTGATCCCTGTTAATTTTCAAATTGAATATTTATTACTTTTTATAATATTATTTATTGTATTTTGCTAGATATTATTATATTTTACTTCTTAAACTTTAGATTATTAGAATAGATTAGAATTTTTCAATAATTATTAATAAAAAAAACTATTATTGACAATAAGCCTTTAAAGAAAGTACAGACAAAAAAGAAAAAAGATTGTAAACTATATAGCTTATACCCCAAGAAAGAACTACTGATCATATATGCCCTACAACATGATAGCCTTCTCCACAGATGTACTATTTACTTCTTTACAATCTGCTCCAATTATGATTCAGAATTACAATCCAACATCCAACACAACACATTTTCCCCTCAACAATCTTGATTGGAGCTTTCAGATTTTTTTTTTCCCTTTCTTTCTTTAATTTCAAAAGAACACTATCTAACGATCTATTAGAGAGAGATGAAAAAATTTCTACCCTATTTAAGAATCTCAGAAATTCCCTATTAAGTACCTATGAAGCATGGGTATCCGCAAATCAAGGAAGACCGCTCTTTAAACTTTCACAACAATTTTTGCATTATGCAATTTTTCTCTTTTTGTACATGACAAATGCATAGTAAAATTGAAAAGGGAGAAAAAAAAAAAGACAAAAGGGAGTACCTCTCAAGGAACTCCATAGGAGAATTAAAACGTTTCTGCCTCTGTGGTTTTATATCTATAAAAAATATAAAATCTCCTTAAAACAGTGATTTTATACCTATAAAAAAATTCTAAAAATTATAAAATTTTGTCTCCAAGCATATTTTATTATGAAGATCATGTTGAGCGGCGGATCGACTGTTTGGACTTTGAAAATGGAGATAAAAGATGTGAAGCATAAAACTTCACAACTACATACTCCCCTCTCTAAAGTTTGAAATTACATATTTCCTCTAAACTTCAAAAACTCACAGATTTACCCATTTTATTGTCTTTTATATTAAAACTCATTATAAATGTATAAAATACCCATTTTACCCTTTATTAAAAGCATATAAATCTGATCGGATTCAAATTTGAATATGAACATTTCATCTACCATCCAACTGCTTTTAGATTTGTGCACACATGATCAGTACGAATCTTAATGCAAAAATGCACGCATATTGAAGTGACATGCACAGATCTTAATGCTGATCGAAATTGATTTAAGATTCGTGCACATTAGATCAGCATGAACATTGAAGCGATGCGCACGAATCGGACGGTAGAGAAACCCTTCATATTCAAATTTGAGTTTGATAGACTAGCTTTATATGCTTTTAATAAAGGGTAAAATGGGTATTTAAAAAATTTAGAATGAGTTATAATATAAAAGGCAATAAAATGGATAAATTTGTTAGTTTTTAATGTTTAGAGGGGGAAATACATAATTTCAAATTATTGAGAGGAAATACGTAATTTTGAAGTTTTTGAGGGGTATACGTGAAATTCCCCCTATATATATAAAGAAGTCAAAAAATGAGTACGCTAGGATTCATCCATTTATGGTCTCTTCGTCTTATTCAAAATAAAACTAAAAAAATTATAAAATTTTAAACCGAGGAATCTCTCTGGAAAATAGAAAATAATTAAGACCAAAGTTGAAATCATAAATTTTCAAATACTAACGTAAAAGGCAATTGTGAAATGTGTGGCACTGAAATTCTTCGTTTTTTACATATATATATATATATAGATATAGATCTCCTGAGTCCTGACTCCTGACTCCTGACTCCTGTTTGGAATAATTATTGAAGCGACAATTAAAAAAAATATGGTTGTTCAAATCTGATTACATGCGCATCTACTGCTCAGTCCATTGACACGTACTGTCTTTTTTTCTTAGAGAGATTGATAGCAGCTATCAATCATTACAAAGAACATTGACACGTACTGTCAGCACCATTGAAGCGTGCATGAGACCTGCTCAGTCCAATATATGAATGTTCTTTTTGATTTCTCTCAGTTTCACTTTCAACTTTCAAGCTTGAGAAAATTAACCTCTCTTTCAATTAGCTCCAGCTCGACTCTCTCTCTCTCTTTCTCTCAGTTAGCTCGAAATCACCTCCTCCTCTTTAGCTCACTACTTCATTCTCTCTCTTCTCTCTCGGATAAGGTAATGTTGTTTGTTACTATGTCTCTCTTAAGCTTGTCGCTACATTTGGGATTTCATTGGTTTTTTTTTGTCACTGACCTCGCCAATTTAATGTTTAGGCTTTGTCTTTTCTAGAAAAATTGGAACATTAAAGTGTTAAAAAAAGAAGTTAGAACCTCAAAACTATATTTTGGGTTTAGGGTTTATCTTTTGTTAGAAAAATTGGAACCTTAAAACTAAATTTTTACTTTTTTGGTTGTTTTAGTTAGCAGCAAAGCTTCAATTTTTTTGTTGCGTCTCTTGCTGTTTTTCGGTCCGTCTCTGGCTTCCGGTGCACATGTTCGAATTCCATATTGATATCTTTAGCCATCTGGTATTGTGTGGAATTGGCTTTTAGGGTAATTCTATGTGCAATTAAAGCTAATTTGGTTGGGTTCAAGCTTTGTACAACAATTGACGGTTAATTGAGAACGTCCCAACAGGGTTTTCTTTGAAATATTTTTGCTTTTTTGTTTGCGACATTTCAATATATGCCCTTTGCTTTCTCAATTTCAACGTTATTTATGACATTAGCAAACTTACTTCTTCACTGATTTTAGTGAATAGCAATGATGTGCAGCCAAATTTCATCCCTTAATTTGCATGTGATTCACACCTTTCACAAATCAATACAGTTCTATGACCAAACCCTTGCAATTGTTTTCTCAATTTCAACTTAATTTCTTCCACAATCAAGTGCCATAGGTTGTGATATTAGTTTCACGCCTTTTACAAATCACTTTCACAATTCACGTAGAATATACAAATTCTACTCACTTTCACAATTCACCATGCTTCAATGTCCCAGATATAAGAAGTGCTAATAATTTTGGTTTTACAGTTCTATCACCAAACCCTTGCAATTGCTTTTTTAATTATAGATTTAAAATACACCCAAGTTTTCAGTTTTCTTTTGTTCTTTGATAATTGAAAACCAAAAAACGTGAACTGATAAATATTAAATAGCTGGAGTTACTACATCTGATGAAAGAATCTACAATTAATACCGACATTTTTTTTTAACACTATTGTTGTGATTGTGAAATCTGGCTTTTGATTTCCTTCTTTTCTTAATTTCTAGGATAATACTTAATTTCGGCTACTTTTATCTCAAGGTTTCTCAGCTTAATTGGAGGCATTAAAAATCGAAATCAATATTCGCTCTCACCCGCTCTCTGATCTGTACGTTGTTTCACTTGATGTAAATTCCAATAAAGACAATAATATTATTGTAGACTCAAGCTGCTCCAAAGAAATTCATGCATATATAGTTTATAGAGGCTTTGACTGAACTTAATTCCTGTGAATTTGTTTGCATCAGGAAAAAAAACAAAAATTGGACTTGGAAATTTTGTTCAGCGCTAAATTTTAAAACCCGAAAATTTTCTCGATCCATCTACACTATCAAAATTTCAGAACACTCTCTCTTTTTCTCTCTTATTTTATAATAATTTCTTGATATGAAAAATATTCTCCTTAGCCGAAGCAAAGGCCAATAACAAGAGAATCAAGCCCAAATTCTTACAAGGCCCATAACAAGGGACACCTAAATCCGCTACTGAGATGAGCAGCAGATAAGCAATCAAAATTGGATCCGCATCCGTTATTCCCTGTACCAAAATTATTTAAACAGTGTAATTTTAGCTTCATACAGCGCACGAACCATCCGTTCCTCTGTTTTAATTCTACAATCAGTGCTCTGCATGAAGCTAAACCTACTCTGTTAACTTCTCAGCCCTACCAATATCTCTCTCCCCCCGATCGTAAAGCAGTCAGGTGAGAAAAAAGAACTCCCCTTTTGCGCTATTTCTAGTATGACTCCTCATAAGCGCGAAGCTGAAGCAATCCATGAAAACCCATCTCCCAAAAGGTCAAAATCAGATGAAATTGGAGTTTCAAGCAAATCAGAAGAGAAAGTAGGTGGGGATGCGAGTAAAGTGACTTGCATTGAAGCTGATGCGAGTGAAGATAAAGGATGTAGGCAGAGAATGGAGGATGCCTGGGTCTTGCTTCCTGATTCCAATTTGGAAAATTCTGGAAATTTGAGGTTACCTTTTGTGAAATTTATGATTTCAGTTTCAAATTTTCAATAAAATGTTAATTGTTCTTAATTTCATGTATACCCCTCAAAAACCTCAAAATCATGGGGATATTTGTTATCTTTTAATAAAGGGTAAAATGGGTGTTTTATAAATTTAAAATGAGTTTTAATAGAAAAGACAATAAATTGGGTAAATTAAAATCATAAGAAAAGTCATGAAAAATAAAACTGTGAAATCTTAACTCTAGTTTGGTACTTTCTGATTTCTATATTAATAAAACCAAGAGAAAACCTAAATTGGTGGAATATTTCTAATACTTTTTTTCTTTTTAATTGTTAAAAATTTGTGGTACCCTTGTTTGAGATTTATGATTTCAGCCCCAAAAAAATATGTTAGTTCTTCTTATATAGTGAATAGAACTGTAAACTATTGCTTCTAGTTTGGTACCTTTTTGTGAGATTTATGATTTCAATTTAGAAAAACTGTTACTTCTTACATTGATAAGAACTCTCTTTTGGTGATAAAATTGTAACTGAAAGTACTTCATGAAAATAGAACTGTAAACTGTTGATTCTAGTTTGGTACTTGTTGTTTGCTATATTATTAAAAACAAGAGAAAACTTAAATTGGTTGAATATTCAGTATTGCTGATGCCAGTTTGGAACATTCTGGAAATTTTCGGTTCCTTTTTGTGAGATTTATGATTTCAGTTTCAATAAAATGTTAGCTGTTCTTACATTGATAAGAGCTATCTGTGGTGATAAAATCGTAATAAAAGGTACTTGCATAAAAAAATAGAACTGTAAACTGTTGATTCTTGTTTGGAACATTCTGTAAATTTGTGGTACCTTTTTGTGAAATCTATGATTTTAGTTTTAAAAAAAATACTGTTAGTTGTTCTTACATTGACAAGAACTCTTGTTGGTGATAAAATCATAATAAAAGGTACTTAAATGAAAAATAGAATTGTAAACTGTTGATTCTAGTTCGGAAGATTCTAAGAAAAAAAAAACTGTTAGTTGTTCTTACATTGACAAGAACTCTCTTTGGTGATAAATTGTAATAAAAGGTACTCACATAAAAGATAGAACTATAAAATGTTAAACCAAGAGAAAACGTAAATTGGTTGAATATTTCTAATGCTTTTTTCTTCCCTTATAATTGTTGAATTTAAGATGTGCACATTTTGCAATATATGATGGACATGGGGGCCGCTTGGCAGCAGAGTTCGCGCAAAAGAACTTACATGCAAATGTACTTGCAGCAGGATTACCACGTGAGTTGGTCTGTTACCCATTTTTTTTACTTTTTGAAATTTACATAACAAACCCTGTAATTTGAAAGCATTACACTGTATCTGGTATATATATGTGTGTGTGTGTGTGTGTGTGTGTTATCAGTGCAGTTATAACACCAATAATGTGCTGACCTGTCTTTCTTTTAAAGTTGCATATACAACCCTGTAATTTGAAAATTGAAAGCATTTCACTTTGTCTGATATATTCATATATATATATAGTTGTCATTGCATTTGTGACTCTTCTTTCACTATATTAGGGCACGAGGAAGAAAAATAAAAAATTGTAGATGTTTGAATGTTGAAGGACAAAAGGGTATAATGGGTAATTTACAAATTTAAATTGAGTTTTAATAGAAAAGTCAATAAACTGAGCTTTTGAAATTTAGAAGGGTAAATATGATATTATAAATTTTAGATGGGAAAATATGTAATTTCGTAGTTTTTGAGGGGTATACATGAATTTCCCCAAGTTTTGAGCACATTTGTTAATCAATCTGTAATTTTTATCAGATACATGACTGGTCAAAATTTGTAAAATCATCAGTAGCATAGAATTTATTCTGAATTTGAAAATATAGTTTCTTAATGATTTTACTAATTTTGTTCTAATTACTATTTAGATGGACTTAAAAGCGGCAAAGAAGGCTATTCTTGAAGGTACTTGAAGAGACAACCTTCTCTTTTGCCCCCTTTGATTTTTTGTAATTTCATTTTAGTCATAATTTGTAAACAATTTAAATTATTTTTTTTATGTAGGATTCCGGAGAACAGATGAGTCTATACTTAAAGAGAGTGAAAGAGGTTAGTAATATTTCTTTTTCGTTCATACATAATTTCATACAAGGATATTAATTGCAATTTTAATGCACAAATTTGTTAAATTTTTGAAATAATTTATTGTATAAATTTCAGGAAACTGGCAAGATGGTGCTACAGCTGTTTGTGTTTGGGTTTTGGGACAAACTGTCAGCCTCTCTCTCTCTCTTTTCAAATCAAATTTTATTTTTTTAGAATTTTTTTACTATTTTTGTAGATATGTAGAAAATCATTTGATCTATAAGACTTTAGACCATTCAAAATAAGTGATTTTCTACCTATGTAAAATAAAAGTAAAAAAATTCTAAAAAATGTAAAAATTTAATCTGAAAGTAAATTTTCATATGGAGATCATGTTGAACATTTCTGATCGACTGTTTAAACTTTAAATATTAAAATATGGATCCATAATATGCATATTATCATAGCCTCGCTCATTTTTTTTTATATATCATTCATTGAATTCCATGTTCTTGGTCTCATGAAATGCAGGTAGTAGTTGCAAATATCGGAGATGCAAAAGCAGTATTGGCACGTGCCTCTACTACTACTGGAGGAGAAACCACACTGAAATCTATTGTTTTGACTAGAGAACACAAGGCTATATTTCCCCAAGAACGCACACGCATTCAAAAGGTTGATTATTTCATAATTAAAAAAAAAATTGCAAGGAACTTGCACATGTATTTTTTTAGGGCTTATTTCTTCTCTTTTGTATTAAACATATTTTTTTTGTTTATTTCATTACTATTATAAAATAAAAGACTGCAGGTACTGTGCACATGCATTCAAAAGGTTGATTATTTCATAATTTGAAAAAAGTTCAACATGCATATGTATATTTTTAGGGGTTATTTATTTTGTTTTGTTTTACACATAAAATTTATGTTTATTGTATTATTATTGTAAAATAAAAGGCTGGAGGTACTGTCGGCCCGAATGGAAGGCTACAAGGACGACTAGAAGTTTCTAGAGCCTTCGGAGATCGCCAATTTAAAAAGGTTCTCTCTTTCATTGTACTTACCAGTTTGTCATCTTATGGGCAATAAACCAAAATCTGTTCCCTTCAAAATTCTTGTGTACTGCTTCAAGATTCATGTGAATCAAGTGCACACACATCTTCATGTGAATCGGACGGTTCTGACCAATCGATGTCCCCCCCCCCCAAAAAAATTCCATTTGTCTTATCTTTTCAGGCTTTATATGTAATAGTTTGAAAAGGTCTATATGAGTACTGTACCGCTCCTGGTCAGTTATGAAACAATTGAATCTCTGTTTTGTAACCTTTTTCTTTGTGTATTTCATTATTTCAAGTGTTATTCATGTATGTGGTTTAGCATAATTAGGTTTGAAAGAAATAAGAACTAGAAGCCAATGAAACCATCTTTTATTTTACCAGTTCCATACAGAACTATGGATTTTTTTTTTATTTAGAACTAAAAACACAAAAATTCACCAAACGAGCCAAGATCCGATTGAATCAACAAAAATAGCCTCCACCGGTTTTCCAAACCGGTGTGGCTTAAAAATACTGTGCTACACCGGATTCCCAAACCGGTGGAGCAGTTTTATTACCGGATAACTCATTTTCCCACCAAACTGTGGCGCTGCCGCAGAAAATCACCAAACAATGCTCCACCGGTTTGGAGAACCGGTGGAGGCTTGTTTTATTTGTTTTATTTATGCAAGACTGTTTCTGACAAGAAAGTATTAGGAGCACGCGTCTATGTATTATTACTCCAAAGTGCTGGACGTACCCATATTATTTGATCAATCTTTTTTCTACCATACCATGCACAATTAAAAAAGTTTTGATTTTGGCACTATATATGTGCAATGTCATCCCATATTATTTGCCATGTGTTTGCTCATATATAGGGATTAGGGTTTGGGAACTTGCATCACGCGTGGTTCTTCTTTATTTATTTTTTGGTAACGCGTACTTTATTTAATGGGAGAGCACACAGCTGATCAGAGAACACGCATTTATTTTGGTTTAGATCCCAGAGATAACTAATAAAGCAAGTCTCCGCCGGTTTTCCAAACCGGTGGAGCATTATTTGTTGATTTTTTGTGGCGGCGCCACAGCCTGGTGAGAAAATGGGTCATCCAGTAATAAAACTGCTCCATCAGTTTGGGAATCCGGTGTAGCACAGCATTTTTAAGCCACACCGGTTTGGGAAACCGGTGGAGGTTATTTTTGTTGATTCAATCGGATCTTGGCTCGTTTGGTTAATTTTTGCGTTTTCAGTTCTAAATAAAAAAAAAAATCAACCAGAACTATTCTATCTCAATCAATATTTGATGAACTTATTTTATTTTTGGTTTTTCTTTTCAAAGCATTAAAGCATATTTGATAAATTTGTGCAGGTTGGAGTTATTTCTACTCCTGATATTCACTCCTTTGAACTAACTGAGAGGGACCAATTTGTAATACTTGGTTGTGATGGCTTGTGGGGGGTATTAATTTATTTTTTAAATTTCTAAATGTTTTTGTTTATTAATTTAGGTAATTAAGTAAGGCCTAATTTGAAACTTAACTCTGTAGTTTCACTTATTATTCAGGTATTTGGACCAAGTGATGCAGTTGAGTTTGTTCAGAAACAGTTGAAGGTGAGACAATTTAGATACATTTAATTTATGGAAATAAATCTGTTGTTACCCATTTTATCCTTCTAAACTTGGAAATTATGTATTTTTCCCCTCTAAAATTTTTATCATTTATTAAAAAAAATATGCAGAGCATGTTTCAGAAAAAAATGTCAATCTTCTAATTGGTTAGTTTCAGAGGGTAAATGGGTAATTTCTCTACTTTTGATGCTTACTCAAGCACATACTTAAATGTCACCGTGTAAGCGTCAAAAGTAGAGAAATTACCATTTTCTCAGAAACCAAAGTTTTTAAGGGGTATACTGCATCATGAAAGTCACCCTATTTTTTTTTTTGTTATTTTTCCTTTATAATATTATTAAATTTTAAAAAAATATATATATAATTTGTTTTGTCAGGAAACATCATCAGCCACAACAGCCGTGCGGCGCCTTGTGCGAGAAGCAATCCGAGAAAGGCGATGCAAAGATAATTGCACAGCTATTGTTATTGTATTCAAGCATTAATTTTGGCATTAATTTTTCTCATTTTTGTTGTATGATTCAGGGTTTTGAATTATTTTCCTTCTTAATCTAACTAGCAGAATTTGCAAATTTAGAGTTCAAGTTAGTGAATTTGTTCAGAATTTGATATCCAGCAAATATGCAGTTTGGCCCCATTGTTTTTTTTTTTTATCTCTGAGATAAATGTTTTAAATTGTAACTTTTAATTGTTGAAGAAATAACAAAAGTAGCTAATTGTTTAAAACAAAAAAAAAATATTACAGGTAAAATATTTTTATATAATATTAGAATGATAGTTATAAGGTTAGAAATTTTTACTATTTTTTAAGAAGGTAGAAAATAACTTAATCTGGAAATTTTGAACCATCCAAAAACAGTAATTTTCTACCTATTTTTAAAAATAGTAAACAAAATTTTAAAAAATATAAATTTTGATCTTCAAATACATATTCATATGAATCATATTGAACAGTTCGGATCGATCGTAAGAATTTTAAAAATAAAAATATTGATTTGTATTATAAACCAAATCATGTTATGTACAGTACCATAGACAAAACAAATCATTGACTCATAGTTCCATATCTATTTTCTTTCAAAAAGTAGTTGGTGAAGAATGCGCTCAATAATGGAGTCCAAAGGATACATAGTCAATGATTATATCATGAAAAATATTATAAGAGATTATAAAATAATATAGAAAAAGTGAGCGAGTATTTTTAATTTTTAATGCATGGGATACATAGTATTTATTCCGGTTCAAACTTTAAATCGGTATAGAAAAATATATTTAAATCATTATCAATTTTACAGGTAAAATGTTTGAATTGAAATAATGCTACTGTTATTTCTATGTAAAAAATTCTATTACTTTTTTTTCTCTAATAATATTCATATTATATGTAAATTATTATTGTTTCGGTACCCTCAAATTATTAAAGCATCCTCTTTAAACTAATAAAAAATACAATACAATTATAATTTAATTTTTTTAAATTCTAAAGAAAATGAGACACTGACATGTGTGACCCATATAACAGTCTCTTTTGACACCAAAGACCACACGGCCTCCCCTCCCTCCATTTTTTTTTCTTTTGTGCTTTCTCTCTCTCTCCTTTTTTTTTCGAGAATTTTCACAGTAAAGTTGTAAGAGAGAATTAAATTCTCGGTCTTTAGATACAATAGTCCTAAAACTTTTTCATAACTAACGATACTATCTCTCCTTTCCTCTCTCTCCTTCATTTTTTTCTTTTGTGCTTTCTCTCTATCCTTTCTGTCCCATCCCTATCAACTTTCAGTGACTTGGCATGCACGCCATAATTAAATAAACAAAAAACAGGGATATGATGTTTTGACCGGCTTGTTTGACAAGGCATAAGGCATTGTTTAGTCCCACACTTGCCTATAAAAAGGGAGGCTCAGCAACGTTGCAATTCATCCCTTTCTCTCTTTGATCTGTATGATTTTTTTTTCCTTTCCCTCTTTTGTCTGTCCATTTTGAGATTTTTTTGTTGATTTTGGTTGTGACAACTTCACCAATTGGTTACTAACTATGAAGCCAGTGTAACTACATGTTAGCTATATATCAGTGTTGTAAAAACCATGTGTCTAGGTCGATTAGTCAGTGGCAGTGACCAAATTGTTACGGATTTTCTCGACTAATCGATTAATTGTTTTCAATTATGACCGATTATGATCGATTTCCGATTAATCGCTTAATAGTATCATGTCTATCTTATAAGCACATTACTGTTATTTACAACACTGATATATTATTTTCAGCTATTTCAAAAAAAAAAACTATATGATATTTTGGTCTTGATAAAAAGTCATTTAATTTAAACGACCAACTATCATATTTTTCAGCTTGATATATTATTTTGAGCATCTTACTATCATGCCCCTAAATTTTCAATTTTTGTTTTTATATATTGGAGGATGACAATGAAGAATTAATATGATGTTCGCTCGTCGTACATAGTGGCAATTAAGTGCACTTGCTGATATTTTTTGTCTGAGTCTCCTTTCTCTTTCTCTCATTTTTTTTTAATTTACCCTGTTTAATTTAATTGTTTGTTTTTATTGCATAGAGCTTGTTTTTCATCTCAATTTTGGGAATTTACCCTGTTTTAATTATTTGATTTTCATAAATTATATATTTGCGGATATCTTTTAGAAAGGGAAATATGTGCCTACTTCTTAACATTAAGTAGGAGTTACTGTGATCGTTTCGGAGTTTATCAACCGTTCATTTATTGAAATTTAGCAATCTCCAAAAAAGTTAGTTTTTTGTACGAATCTCAAGATATGAATGGTTGTGATTGAAATCACATGAATCCTACAATCCTTTGGAATCACAGCAGATTTATTTCCCAAAATCTATTACTATTTGTGAAAGTAAAAGTATTTTTTTCCGACAGTATCTCCACAGATAATTTGGCGATAATAAATTAAAATAATGAAACAATATTGAAAAAGTTTTGTCACTTATTGAGTTAATGTATCATGTGATTTAATCAGGTCAGTTTGTGTGACGTGCTATTATTAGGAATAATTCATAATTATACATTGTTAAATCAAAATTATCTGATCCAAACTAGAACTGAATGGGACACGAGCTGACCCGATCCGAACTGTATTAATTAATTACTTATATATTTATATTTTTCATTTATTTATTCAACTTAATCTTATTGATATATAATAAGTTTTAATTAGTACTAAATTTCAATCTAAATCAAACAAAACATAATTTTTAGTATCTATAAGGTAGAAAAGTGCCGCCCCTTTTTAACGGAGTAGGTTTAGCTTCATGCAGCGTAAAGATTGCAGAATCAGAACCGCACTACATATTGTTTGTGACCTGTATGAAGCTATAACTACTTTGTTAAAATATTCACCCATACAGGACCTTGTGCTATTTATTGATATCCTCTTCTCCGTTTTCCCTTCTCCATTCAAAATTAGCCTCTCTCTATTCTCCATTTACGGGATTTAATAATGTAACAGAGCAATATTACTTCATACAGCGCACAGACTCTAGAATCAAAACACCACTGCAGATGATTCATACACTGCCTGAAGCCAAAACTATTCCGTTAAAATATTTACCACCATTTACATCTCGGCCTTGTGCTTTTCTTCTCCATTCAAAATTAGCCTCTCTCTCTCTCTCTCTCTCTTCACAATCGCGATAAATGGAACAGCAGTACGGAGGAGGAAAGTGGACGGTGGTCCCCACACCGGGAAACTCCGCTGGACACGAGTTCCAGCAACCCCATTTACAGCAATCTCAGTTGCCGCAGCAGCAGCCCCACCCTCAGCATCCCTCCCTTGCTTCGCACTTCCACCTCCTTCCTGTATTTTTCTCTAATTAACCCTGTGTTTTTTCATTATTTCTTGTCACTTGTAATTTTTGCATTTATACCCTTGTATTTGTCCTGAATTGAATTTTAAACCTCAATTATTCAATTGTCAAACTGGTACAGGTTCTGTATTTTTTTTTCTAATCAACCCTGTCTCTGGTAATTTACATGTATGCCCTTTTCTCAAAATTTGTTTTTACTAAGCACCGATTAAGATTGACCCTACTGCAACTGTATGTAATTCTTTTGTAAATATGTCATGAATTGAATTTTAAGCCTCAATTATTAAATTGTCAAATTAGTACAGGTTCTGTATTTTTCACTATCAACACTGTCTTTTTTATTATATTCTCGTGCCTTGTAATAGTTACATTTATGCCCTTGGACTTCTCTAATTTTTTTATTTACCAAGCACAGATTAAGAATGACCATACTGCAACTGTATGTTATAAGGTTGAATTCTCGGGTAAATATTTGTCCTGAATTGAATTTTAAGCCTCATTTATTCAATTTTCAAACTGGTACAGGTTCTGTACTGCCTGTATTTTTATCTAATCCCTGTGTTTATTCATTATATTCTCCTCCCTTGTAATAGTGTCCAACTGGTACAGGTTCTGTATTGGCTGGTATGCAATCAGTACCCTGCATTTTATTTCTTGTTTAAAAGGCAATGTGGTTTTATTTTTGTTCATTAATTGATTAATATGTTATTTTGTGCTAATTGTTATTGCATTCAATTGTGGTTTGTAGCTAGTGGAGAAATTAACGAATGGGATAGAAGCAGGAACAAGGGATCAACACTTTGATGCATTGGTTTGTTTCTCATAAACCCTTCTTTTTTATCAATAATTGTGATCACATTTCAACCGTTATTTTTGTCAATAATACCCATGTACTTTGTTTATTTACATTTGACCAAGTTAGATCTTAACTTTGAGATCTAATATATAGGGGCATAATAGTCATTCTTTGATTTTCGGTGCTAGTGCAAGTATGGTAGATATAATTAATAGATATAGGTTGATGTAATGTATTAACCTTGAAAAAAGCAAGTAATTTTCAAAATTCTTTTTGATATAGTGAGTAGCATTTTTACTGATATACTGGATCTCACTTTCTCATTTCCTTGCATTTTTGTATATTACTATTCTAATTTAAAATTAACATTTTTCTAACTTAGGTCGAGGAACTATCAAGTCAATTTGCAAGATGTCAGCAGTTACTGAACTCAATTTCTGGTACTATTAGCAATAAATCCATGGTAAGTTGGATTTTAATCCCCTTTTCTAGTTTTCTTTTCTTTCAATTTACATGGCCAAAGAGTAAACAGTAAAGACAAATTATCTGTTTTTTACTTAACTGTAAAGAAAATTTCTCTGTTTGGGATAAGAAGGAAAGAGGCTTCAAAATTTTACCCCGGGTCCTTTTTTATTTTTTGGGGGGCATTTCATGTATACCCCTCAAAACTTTGAAATTATGTATCCCCCCTCTAAAATTCATAATATTATATTAACATTTTTAAATTTCAAAAAAATCGCTGTCTTTTCTATTAAATCTCATTTTAAATTTATAAAGTACCCATTGTATCCTCTATGAAGAAAATAAAAAAATCTGTAGCATGTTTAAGAGAAATGTCAGGTTTCTAATTGGTCAGTTTCTGAAGGCAAATTGGTCATTTCTCTACTTTTGACACTTAGACAAGCATATACCTAAATGTCACTGGTTTGTGATAAGAAGGAAAGAGGCATCAAAATTTATCATGGTTTTTTTTTTTTATTATTTGTTAGAAATTGTGCTGGTTATGCAAGTAATAAACAGTTATTATAATTTAACTTATATCAGCA
This sequence comes from Carex arenaria, assembly GCA_964058825.1. Taxonomy (NCBI): domain Eukaryota; kingdom Viridiplantae; phylum Streptophyta; class Magnoliopsida; order Poales; family Cyperaceae; genus Carex; species Carex arenaria. The sequence goes on along the minus strand of CAXKVW010000105.1, from coordinate 163,216 downwards.
TTAATTCATATACTTTTTTCTGGCATTGAAACATATGTAGACTGTTGAAGGACAAAAGAGAGTACTTGAGGAAACCATCCAACAACTGAACCAACGAAGGTTTGTATTCTTGTAATCATATCAATAACTGTAACGAAACTGCTATTTTTACCAGTACTTGCTAACAGAATTATTTTGTTTTTACCAAATAATGATTATTGGCACTTATTACAGAGATCTCATGAACAAGTATAGAAGCAGTGTCGAAGAGGTCATGAATTCGAGTAACGTATGAATTTTTTTAGTATTAGTCTGTAATTTACTTGAAAAGAAGTCTCCTATTTGATGCCAAATTAAATGAGGATGTTACCAATTGATCATGTAGCCAAAAAAGGATCTGACATTTTGCTAAATTAAGTTTACTATTCTTTAGATTTTTTTTGATACAATTAGTTTATGTACTCTTTAGATTTTTTTTTTTTTTTTTTAATTTGATTAGCTGAAAGGCTTTTTAAAGTGAAGAGTAAAACTAATGGCTCAAATCTTATATTTTCAGAGTGATCAATCCGAGCCGTTTATTTACTTTTGAATTAAAATAATAATGTAATGGGCAAATGCCTGCTACGGTGAAGTACTGTCAGAGGATGAAAGGAGCAATGTTTTTAAATGCGGTTTTTTTCATACATGTGGAAGGTCATTGCATACTACATATGCGAATTTTAATGCGGATATATATATTCGGATTTAAAATAAGGATTCATATATGTGCATTTGAATTCATTTCTGCATAAATTCAAGTAACAAATTTTGTATGCAGCAATTATATATGTGGAACTATTCTAAACAACAAAACAGATTATACAAGAACTAATTATACTTTTGGGCTGAGTCTGCATAATGCTTATAATATTTTGGTTTCATGCACTACATATTAAATTTTGCACTCACATTATCAACATATGTGGATTGCATAATCAAAACTGCATGAAAAAGATTGTATGACGTTCTGAGCGGGGGGGCTGCTTACTGCATAAGCATATGTGATTCATATGGCTGCATTTAAAAACACTGTAAAGGAGAGAACAAAGAAAATTAGAAAAAGGAGAAATATGTTTCAATATTGAGTGAGGTTAGGTACTATGCATACAGTACATTGGTTTGTACTTTAAATTAATAGCTTTGTTTACAAAGTCAGAAAGTCGATTTGAACTGTTTAACATGATCTTTGAATGAAAATGCACTTGAAAACTAAAATTTATATTTTTTTAGAATTTCTTACTATTTTTATATAGGTGAAATCTCACTACATTTGATTGGTCTAGTAATTTTCTACCTACATAAAAAATAGTAAAAAGTTCTAAAAAAATGTAATATTTGGCCTCCAAGTACATTTTCATATTCATATGATAATTATGTTGAACTGTTCATTGTTCATTAATATGTGATTCTAGTGGGAGAGGAGGGTGTCCGATGCCCATCGGACCAGAACTGTCACACCCCAGATTTTTACTATCAGGAGCGTGATTATATAAGCATCTTCACATCTTTCCTTGGCCCGTCAACCTACGTCGTCAACAGAAATGAAAACAAAATAACAAAACGAAGTCAGCTACAAAGCTCAGTAACCGGTTATTTATCGACGCGCTTATCTATAATTGGCTTAATTTAACAACTATTCAAATAGGCCGGATTAATCCACACAAATACACATAAAATTATGTACGTATATTTAACTGGGATAGCACGTCGGTCTAGGTCTGTAAAACAAGTCACATCATATTCACACAGTTGGAATCCCATCACACAGGCGATTCCCAACTTCCACATAACACAATTCCACAAAACTGCCAATCCAGTGGGAAATCCATCCAACACTGGAAGGCCGCCAACCCGCTGGGAAATCCATCCAACAACGGGAGGCTACAATTACATATCAAATTCCAACCTCAGACCTGCTATCCCGTTAAATATGCCATCATAATTCAATATGCAATACCCATATTCAAATCAACCATACAAAACGAAAACACATATTATAGAGAAGTCCGGTTACCTGAGAGCGAGATGTTCGGAATTCCAGATCGAATTACAACGATAGTTCAGAATCAATGCGACGTAGTCAGAATTCAAATCGGATAGAAAATCACAGTGGAAATCAGAATCTTGAGAGTACATCTCTTTTATTTTTCTCTCATTTCCTTTCTATATTTTTTTTACGGTTTTCTTCTGTTTTGTCTCTTTGCCTTTGTGTTCTTAAACTTTTGCAAATGATTGATGGCAGAGAGAAAGTGCAAGGGGCGCTAATTAAAAGGGATGCTAATTAAAAGGTGTCTACGATGAGGGTGGGCGGTTTTCCATAGACGAATCGTTTCCTTTCTAATTATTTAATTTTATTTAGTGTTTAGGTTAATTAATTAAGGAGGAGAATTCATATTAATTTTATAAGAAATTTATCATAAAGCATGGGTGTCTTGTTAAGAAATCAGAGGAGATAATTAAGGAATGGAGCCACGTGACACGTTAGCATATTTCCAAATAAATTTTAAAGAATTAAGTATGGCAAATTAATGATTACAAGGTCATATAATAATAGGAATAAAATTTGACCAAATTAATATTTTAGGAAATAAAATAAAAGAATTAACAATTTTGACGATATCATTTTTTTTTGAAGTAATATAATTTTAAATAAAACATGTTACCAAAAGATTTATAATCTTTAATATATATATGAAAGGGTTTTATAATTATAATAATAACTCAAATTTTTGTGGTATTACAAGAACAGTGTTTGATGGGTGTCCGATACCGTCCGATCTACTTCAAGATCTGTGCGCACGTATATTAAAGAAAATAGTACGGATATTAAAGTGATGCACACAGATCTTGAAGTGAATCGGACGGTATCAGATACCCATCGAACAGACTCTGGTCCGATGGGCATCGGACACCCTCCTCTTCCGATTCTAGTTGGTATAACATGCGTATAATTTGTCACTGACAATCCAATGCAGAGTTTGTATATCAGTATAGTGATAAAAGCCAAAGAACAGTATATATTCAGAAATCCAAGAATTAGGAACTGTCAATAAATATGAGGAGAATGTAATATAATGTTGCTATTTAATTGCATCTCAAAATATCAATAAGTTAATTTAATTACAAGTAAAAATAAATAATCTATGAACAAATTCAACCAATTTTCTCCCTTACCTCACCAGCATTTCTCACACCTTTCTCTCTCAAAACACAAAACCATACATTACAAAAATATCTCTCAAAATGGAAAGCAAAAAAAAAAAAAAAAACAAATTGCTCATATATCCCACAAATTAAATCATATATATCTAGGAGGCATTTCAACCACAACCATAAGCTGTTGTTTACTTACAATTCAATCTTAAAACTGACACAAATTAAACACTTCTTTCTATAAAATTTCCCACAAAATTTACCATTTTATATCTAAACATGAGGAATATCGGCATAGAGGAAAGTGTAGAAAAGTTGCACTTCAGGTGCATTCTTTAGTAATTGAATGAACTTGTTATTAGTAGGTTCTTCTAGAAGTGGCGTGCTTAGCTGTGCGATACGTGGCAACAGCTTGGCCAATGGGATTGCTTCACTCCCTTGGGCAACTTTCATTTCTTCTACCAGCAAATCAACCCCTTTCCTCAGAGAAATCTCCACTACTGTACTGAAATCTGAGCTGAAAAGGGTATAATGGTAAATATGTGAGCAATTTTATGGTCCCATTGTAAAATAATATGTGCATAAAAATGGCAGATATAATGCCCACTTGTAAACTATATGAAACAACATGTAAAAATGCACTTTCAGATCAAATTTTACATTTTTTTAGAATTTTATTACTATTTTTTTATACAGATAGGAAATCACTTGATATAAGGATTTTAGACTATTCAAAATTAGTGATTGTCTACCTGTCTAAACAAATAGTAAAAAATTTCTAAAATATGTTAAATTGTTTTTAACTTTAAAAACCAAAGTATTGATCCATAGTACGGACCAATCCGCACTTAGTACAATAGAAACATCACATAAACCTTATTTCAATATTTTAAAAACAAAACTCCTTAGAATAAATTGAGATAACAGAAAACCTCGAAAGAACTTCACGTGTTTCAGAAATGAGTTGTTCGAGCTTGGTGAAGTCCATGAGAAGAGTCGAAGAGTCGTCAGCATTTGCTGCTGACATCAGCTCTCTATATTGGGCTGCGTTTTCGGGTAAGATATAGTCGACCCAATTGATCAGAACAAGATCCGACCCGACACCCATGAACAAGTCGAGTATTTCCATCATTGTTTCTTGAACAGTTTCCATGCTGAATTGGCTGTTTAGCTGCTTCCTGAAATTATTGTCAGTTATTTAGTGTAGTTCACTAAGTTAATACTTTTTTCTTAAGTGAGGCTATGGTACCATGCATAGCGCAGATTGGTCCGTACTATGGATTAATACTTGCGGACTAAATTTTACATCTTTTAGAATTTCTTTAATTTTTTTTAGATTGGTAGAAAATTATTACTTTTGAAAATTGTCTAGAATTTTAGATCAAGTGATTTTCTACCATTCTAAAAAAAGTAAAATTTGATCTACAAGTCAATTTTTATATGGAAATGATATTGAACGGTTCAGATCGATTGTTTGAACTTTGAAAATGAAAATATTGATCCATAGTACGGACCATTATGCACTATGCATATACCATAGGCTCATCTTTTTATTTTCTTGAGGCTATGGTGATATGCATATTACTGATCGACCCATGCTATGGACACATTTCACTACTTTTGAAATTCAAACAGTCAATCTGAATAGTTAAACATAATCTTCATATCCAAATGTACGTGTAGACAAAATTTATATTTCCATATAAATATCATATAGAACGGCTCAAATCAACTATTTGAACTTTAAATACCATAGCCTCACTCTTATTAATATTTTTTTCAACCACTAAGTTTAGTATTAGTGTCTTTTTCAATGAAATTTTGCATTGTAATGCATTTGCAAACAACATGCCAATTTTACTTGACTTGCAATTGCAAATAACATGCCACAATTTCTAACATTTTTTTTTTTTTTTTTGAGATATATTTGTAATATTTGATAAGGTTTGCCTTTTGTTCATGATATTGTGCTACTAAAAATGGCACAAAATATCTGGTGCTATTGCAAAAATGACTGTCAATGTAACATCAGATACAGTCATAGAACCTAAATTAGCAAAACTACACATCAAACAGGAAAGTTTACACAGTTAAACAGGTTGTGCTTGAATATAGGGTTTAGAGTTTATAGAGAGAGTGAGAGAGAGAGCATACGTCTTCATAACCTGAGAAACTGCATTACGCATATTCATAATTAAAGAGTTAAGCCCATAAGTTGATAGGAAATCTGCTGTTGCAAGATACTCCTGTTTCTCTATCTTGCTAAGTGAATCAGATTCTTCACCCTGTATATATTAGTATTCAAAATAAGTAAATACAAACATAATTTACAAGAGATTGGTTTCAGAAGGAGAGGTATATATATAAATTACCAGTAATTGAGAGCCGTCGGATCGTGTCATCTCGAAATAGAGATGTCGACCCAAAATGTTAACTTGAATTCTTGCATATAATGTAAGCATTGTCATAGTCCATAGTGAAGTTGCTGCTCTTGTAAAACCTATATGCCATTGTCATAGAGTGAGGCTATGTACTTTGCAAAGCACAAGTCGGTCCATACTATGAATTCATATCTCTGTTTTCAAAATCCAATCAATCGATCTGAGCTGCTCAACATAATCTCCATATGAAAATGTACTTCAGGACCAAATTTTATACTTTTAAGAATTTTTGTACTTTTCATAACTGCTCAACATCATCTAAAGATTCTAGACCATTCAAAAGTACTGATTTTCTATCTATCTTAAAAAATAGTAAAAAAATATTCTAAAAAATATAAAATTCGGTCTACTAGTAATAATTTTTGAAAATATAAAACTTTGAAGAATAAAAATGAAAAATTTAAATATAGTGTAATATAGTACAATTTGAAAGGGCTTACTTAGAACTTTGACTTTCTCCCACAGTTCAAATCTCTCTCTAGTGGCCAGAAAACTTGACTCCCCTTTAGTTTGCATTAGTTTCTCCATGAAATAAGTAAGATCCAGTTTCTCTGACACTCGGTCCCGCAAGGAGTGCATTGCATAAGGAAGTGTTATTGTGTCTGATATCCTCTGTATATTGTCAAAAAGAGTCTCTAGCCTATTTTTTTTAAGAAAAAGAAAAAAGAAACACAATTAATTAGATGCAATTGTAAATAAAAATTGGTCCATTTAATCCAAAAAAGAAAAAGAGATGACCTCTTTATAAAAAAGCAAATGCCAAATTATTAATTCCTTTATTTCCTTTCTCACTACAAAATTGCCTTCAATTGAATGTATGTTCCCCAATGTGTGTTATTTTTGGAGGAATTTCATGTATACCCCTCAAAATTCCAAAACTTATTTATTCCCGTTCTAAAATTCATAATATCATATTAACCCTTCTAAATTTAAAAAATTCACAAAATTATCCAATTTATTGACATTTCTATTAAAACTACTCACAAATATGTAACATGTTTAAAAGAAATATTCAGTTTTCTAATTGACTGGTAATGAATACAAATCATATAAACTTTCAATAAAGCATAAATTTGCTTACTGAGATCGAATGGCCTCATCAACAGCTTTATCAGCATCAAATTGCACAATCTCCTTATTACTGATAGCTTTCCTTCTATACCCTTCATAAATCTTGTAAACAAAGTAACCACTTCCCAAAACACCAAGGCTAATCATGACTTTTCTCTTGTGGTTGCCCCACACAGCCCTGCATTTTCATTGGCATTTCATCAAACAGTTACAATGCAAGACTCAGAATGATTAATGAAGCTAAATATACTGCTACTACTACATAATACATCAGATACACAACACAATTGCACAAATAACATATAAATAACAAACTACGGATATAACCTCTGATGAAATTAAAATAGGCAAGCCAAAATATCATTTGGTTATCAAATATGCATCCATACGGACTGAAATAAACTTATTAACCGAGCTAAAACCGAGCCGAACAAACCGAAATAAATTTGAGTTTGTTCGGTTGAACCGAAATAAGAAGATTAATCTTTAAGAATAAACCTTTTTTTGTTAATATTTTATTTCTTTAAGATGGATTTAAAAATTTTGTTTGGTTTGATCTAACCGGTTTTAAACCAAACCAAACAATACACATTATGTCGTAATTTTTGAATTTTTTTTAAAATGATTGTTTCGGACAGGGGATGGATATAAAATTTTCAAACTGTTCGGTCTAACCAGTTTTAAAAATTCTAAACGAAACAATTAAACTAATTTACAAATTGAACTCTCTCGGTTCGGTTTAAAACTGATTAAACTGGACCGGATGAACATCCCTGCCCAAAAATAAGAAAAATATTATACTATTTGAAACACCTGTTTAAAAAAATGTTCCCATTTTGGAAGTTCTTCCTTTGTGTTAATTTCAATTCTAGCTTTCGAGAGGCGGAAATGCTGTTTTCAGATATTCCCCTGTAAATGTAAGAGTGTATATATATTGAAACAAAAACAAATTAAAAAAGGAAAACAAAAGAAGAGATCAAAGAATTATACATCATAGTTTGCCTTGCTTTAGTCCAATCGAAATCCCGGAAAGGATGCTCGAATTGCCGATAGTTTATGTCGATGTGCCATTTCGGAACTTGTTGCATCAAAATCGGTATTGTATGAAGAATGTTTGGTATCTCGATAGTAAATGTGGTTTTGTCTAGAAGAGATAACATTTTAATTTCTCTCTTTCTTTCTCTCCCTTTGAGGCCTTGATTTAGGCGAAAGAAAAGAGAAAGAGAGATCAAAATGAAATGAAAATGTAATGAGTTCAGAAAGGAGACTACAAAGCTTGCTTCGAAGGGTAAATATTTTAACAGAGCAGTTTTGGTTACATAAAAGCGCAAAGACTATAAAATCAAGACAGCCTTATAGAAGGTTTGTGCCCTGCATGAAGTTAAATATGCTCTGTTAAAATCTTTACCCAGCTTTGAACGAGGAGAAGAAGAAATCAGTATTAGTGGGGGAGATCAACGATTTGTGAGGATCTTTTGTGGATAAATTTATGTAATTCGATAAGCATATCTCTGTTAATATTATATCTTTTTCATAGAAAATCTTGTACGATAATATCAGAGTCTTCTTGGTAGAATAATTCGTAATAAACGTGGTCCAGTGGTCCGAGTATTCAAATTAACATAAACTGACAACGAAATAAAGTGAACATTGAAAGAATATAAATTGTGTGCTGTAAACCTGGTGTACGAGTTAATTGAAATGTAATATGCGGGCTCCACCGCACGGCCCCAGAGCCCTATTAATGAGTCCGGATCCTCTGAAGTAACTCAAATTTTGTACTTGGATCAGAACCGTCCGATCAGGATCTGATCATTCCGGTCCAAGATAGATTGTATGGATCAGAGTTGTAAATAACGGTATGAGTTCATTGGATGGACAGGGTACCGTCTAGCGATTAATCAAGAATAATCGGAAATAATCGGTCATAAATCAGCCGATTAGTCAGAAAAATCCGTTATGATTTGATCAAATCGGCTGATTAATAAGCTTAAACAACTGTTTTTTACAATACTAGTACAAATATCTTTAATATTTGTGTCAAAACAGACAGGATGGTATGTATTTAATCTCAAAATTTGAGTTACCTTCGGTGATATTAATTCAGATGGTGAACCTTGGTCCTCAGGAATTCACACTCACTCCATCACAAGAGAATCTTTTACAATTAGTGAATCCGGACCATTCTTTTTAACTTGGCACGAATCTCAAAGCCGAATAATACTGCCCCCCCCTCCCCAATTCTCAAACCGGCTAAGATTTAATCTCAAACCGTAAAGTGAGGCCACCCTAGTACAATATCATTTATTAATTTAAATGATATTTGTTAATTTCTTGGTAAAGAAAAAAAAATTACAGATTTAAATTTTCATAAGAAATATGTCCGAGTAAACAAAAACTGAAATATACAATTTATTTTATTTAATGAAGTTTGATTCAAATATGTGGAGAATGTTTGAGAATAAAAACGCTGAAAGTAAAGTAACACTATATTTAAATTCTTAAATAAGCAAGTTTAACACCGGACCCAGATAGCAATATCGGATGCGGATCCAATTTGCTATCTGCCTATATCACTCTCACTAGCGGATTCGGAGTAGGTTGTGGGCCTTGTAAGGAATTTGGGCTTGATTCATACGGCAAGTGGTATATTGCACCAGACCCAATTTATGAATTGAGTTTGGTTTAAAGGATTTAGGACAAATTTTATCAAAAGTCGGTCTTAAATCATTCAAGATTCGTGCAAACAATTTATACAACGTACAAATTTGGTTGCTAATCAGACAGTTTAGATAAGACTTTGTTCAAAGTTACAAGAGTAGGGATAACTTTTAAACTCTAAACCACAATATACATTATTTGATGGTTATCTGGATTATCTTTTCACACGGAGTATATACTAAGAGTAAGGCTTGGGTGCTATCCATAGCACCCAAGACACTATGCAACGGCTCAAAATTTGAGTTTTTTAAATCCTAACGGTCGATCCGAACCGTTAGATGTGTTCTCCATATCGAAATGTGCTTGGAGACCAAATTTTACATTTTTTGGAATTTTTTTACTATTTATTAAGCCACTTTGAAAATCGCTGATCCGATGGTCCAGACTTTTTTACTGTTCACCAGTTTTTAGCGATTTTCAAAGTGGCTTAATAAATAGTAAAAAAATTCCAAAAAATGTAAAATTTGGTCTCCAAGCACATTTCAATATGGAGAACACATCTAAAGGTTCGGATCGACCGTTAGGATTTAAAAAACTCAAATTTTGAGCCGTTGCATAGTGTCTTGGGTGCTATGGATAGCACCCAAGCCTTACTCATATACTAAATGATTATAGCACTAGAGTAGGAAAAATGTGTCATGCCGTGACTAAAATATCGAGGAGTGGTCAAACATGGCACGTGAATGATCACGGTCTTACGTTTAACTATTCTTTTTATAATTTAGGTTAGTTTATTCAAGATTCACCATTTGATTAACACCTAATGGTCCTAATATATTACACGTGACTCGCATAACTACATGCTGTGCTATTCCGTGACTGGATCTTTCACGGCACGAAGCAGTCATACATACCATGCCGTTACGTGACGGAATCGGTTCCTCCGTGCTATTTTCCCACTCTATATATATAACACTATAGCAGAGTCAAGGGTCATCTGTTTTTAATTCATATACAAATAGCATCTTGATATAATATTCTTTGCTTAGCCTTTACTCTCTGATTGACTTCTGAAGTCATTAGTTACAATATAATATGGTTTTCTTTGCCTAAGTTGGTGCCTGGTCAACTTACCAAGCAATTATTTTTGCAAAGAACTACATCAGCATTAGTTTCCTGGAAATTTCTAAAGCATCATATGGGAAATTTAATACCTTATTAGTTAGTTCAACCTGCTCACTGTCCCAAGTATTCTATATATACACGAAGCAATAGTACTAGCTCGATAATTGCAAATTGTCTTGTGGCGAATAACTCACATACTGTCTCAATCACATATATTGTTGCTGCTGTTGCTCCTATTACCAGTGTTATATTACTTCCAATTAATGTGTGTCTCTCTACTTTTCTCTTTGCCCATTTCCTTTGAATTTCCCTAATTTGCTCCTGGTGTTTCTATTAGTAGCGTTTTGGGGAATTAATTTGTCTTTAGTTTAATTTTCTTGCTATTCATATGTAGTAAATTTTCTTAATTTTCTGTGCATGTTTCTATTAGCATGTTCTAATTAGCATGGTTCTAGCCAAAATCAGCTTCTGTAGTTTTATCCATACTTTCTATATTATTTTGGTTATGTGAAGTAATTGTAGGCTTTTTACCATAATTCTTTTAAGATAAGGTGTCTCAACTCTCAAATCTCCAATCCCTTTTTTTTTTTGTTTGATTGCCAGTTTTATTCTGTAAATTTCTTATTAAATTGAGTTCTTCAATAATATGCTGGAATCATGTCTGTGAAATTTCTCAAGTGTTCTCTCGACCAGTTCTTTTTGTTTGTGAATAGAAACAGTAGCTCTGCTACTATGTTTCATACTTCCATTGAAGAAAAAGATCATACATCTTAGTATTATAGGATGGGGTAGTTATTATTGGATCATATAAAAGATGCATAGCCGTTAAAAACATTTAATTTATTCATTATATAGTTTTCTTTTTCAAGCATCATACTCTACAAATTTCCGTTTGTCGCAAAAATCAATTAGTAGTAATTTTGTGATTGTACCAAAAAAAAGAAAAAAAAAAATACAATGACCGACCAAGTCAGCTCGGCAGTTGTTAGTGAGGTTGTCTGCAGAGCAACCTCTTTCGTCACTGGTAAATGCAGCGAATACAAGAGTGTCGATGAAAGGATATACCGTCTGGAGATGCTACTCATAAAGATCAAAAGTGCCGTTGAGGTCTCGGAGGAATTTGATATTAATATCAAACCGCTCCATGAATGGCAGAAGAAGTTAAAGGAGGCTCTATCTGAAGCAGACGAGACTCTCAGCAACTTCAAGGCCGGAATCCTTCGTGATAAGATGAACCGATCCAATGAAGGCGGGTCATTTTCCCGCAATCATTCGATGAAAGAAGAAGGATATGATGGTGCAACTTTCGTGCATCCTGCCTCAAATCTCAGGGAAACCGTCACACATCGAGTTGACCAAGAAGCAAAATTACGCGTTGCAACAACCTTGAAGCACCTTTTTTATCGTGTAATTGGACTTCTGGACCAAACAACAGATAGCCCATGGCCTGCGATTATAGAGCGCTTATCTGCATTTGCTCGAGTGCTTGATCCGAGAACTTTTAGTTTACAGAACCCTCGAATGATGGTTAATGAATACTTGGAGAACGATGAACAAGTGAGCAAGCTGATAAAAACCGTGGAGAAGCTTGAGAAAACAGCTGGAGATATAGGTGACTTCATTGAATTGCTAAAGTTGCAATCGAAACGCAGAATGAGTAGGAAGAGGAAGAGAAATTCTCGGCCTCGCCCAGGTCGAGGCTTCTTTCTGGTTGTCTCTCTCAAATTACAAACCTATGCTTTATTTTGCTATGGGAAGGATCCTCATCTCCTTGTTATCAATCTGTTTTTCGCAACGTACCTGAAATATATTACTGGATTCATCATGCGAAGATGATCTTGAATTAATTTCTATTTGCTGCGAGCTTGATCATCTAGCATCATTCTGATCAACCTATATGTAATATATGTTTATTAAAGTGAATATTGTAATGTTTGTTGTTTAATTTACATTATGTTACTATTCGCGATATTGAAAAGTGATTTTTGCTGAGAGTACACTGACATAAATTGCTATTTTTGAGCGTATCACTATTAACAACAGGAGTATCTGCAACGATACCATCAGTTAAAAAACACTTTTACCCTCACAGATGGTGACAGTTGATTGTAGTGATTAATTATGTTGTACATCAAGGAATAAGCAGTCTATATGACATGGATATGTACCAATTGAATTTCTCCTTTGTTTCATACATTTTCTTTAAATAATTGGTGTCTTCTGGTATGATATAAAAGAGAGAATGATTTTGGATTGTCAATTCTTGTGTATACGAATCTCGAAACACATGAACGGATTGTCAATTCTTCAAACTGAAATATACAATTTTTTTTTATTTGAGAGTTCAAATGCCTAAATTTTTGTGTCTCTAATTTTATAACATACATAACTCAAAATTTAAATCATAAACGTCAAACTAAAACTGTTAGATCGTCAAAATAAAACCGTTAGATGTGATATATTTTATTTTTTCAGTGTGCTCATAAAAAAATTATCGTGCACATATCAATTTTTTTTATGTGAATCGATCAGTTGAAAAATAATCGTGTAGAAAAAATATTTGGGTTAAAACTGTTAGATTTTTTCTCAGCCTCTTTAAGATTCGAGCTAGAGCAGGACAGTATTATTTGGGCTTTGAGATTAATGCAAATTTAAAAGAACGATCCCTTGTTGTTGTGGGCCTTGTAAGGAATTTAGGCTTGATTCATATGGCAAGTGGTATATTAATTGCACCGGACCCAATTTATCACTCGAATTTGGTTTGGCTTAAAGGATTTAGGACAAATTTATCAAAAGTTGGTCTTAAATTATTTGATATGCATTGAGATTCGTGCAAAAATTTAAAACTTAATAAATTTATTTCAACCCACTAAATTAAATCGTTTGTGCGAATTTGGACGCTAATCATATAATTTAGCTAGATCTGACTTTAGGTAAAGCTTTGTTCAAAATTACGTACAAGAGTGGGGATGACTTTTAAATAGTCCGATTAACGTCGAAATTTGCGCGAACATGCTTTGTCTCAAATCTCCAATATTTATCATCAATGTCTTTTCTTATTTGTTAAGATTGCCAATTTTGGCATCTTCAAAAATAAGCTGGCATCATGTCTGTAAAACTTCTCAAGTGCTCTCTTGACCCGGTTTTTTTTGTTTGTGATTAGAAACAATAGCTCTGCTACTACATATATGTTTCATACTTTCACTAAAGAAAAAAAGAAAAAATCATACTTCTTAAATTAGTATTAATTATAAAAATGGGGTAGTTATATTATTGGATCATATATAAGATGCAGATGTGTAACCTCCAAAAACATTTTATTTATTAATTATAAAGTTTTCTTTGTCAAGGATCATGACTTTACAAATTTCCCTTTGACCAAAAATCTATTAGCAGTAATTTTGAATTGTCTGCTGGAAGGCTGACCTGGGCAGCCTCTTGTCAGATAATGAGAGGCCCAAATATTCCTGTTTCTGCAGCGGAGCGCTTCAGCCCATGATTTGGGCCTGTTCCCTCATCTGGCCCGCCATATATAACAATTTCTGATTTAGCCATATTCACAACCAGGTCAGATATATACTCAATTACTATTTTTTTTTTAGTGAAGGTTGAAGATTAAGTCACCTAACTATTTAATATTTTTTTTTATTAGAACAAATAATTTTTTCTATTCATATTTTGAACCCATGACTTACTACATCGGAGACTATGTGCCAAATATATACGTACTCAAACTAGGAGTGCAAATGGATCGGATATTATCCATCCATATCCCTATCCGTATCCGAAAATTAGATAATGATATTCGATATCTGAATATCCTTATTGATATGGATATGAATTTGGTTTTGAATTTTAATAATATATATCGAAATAATAGAAATATACCTCATAGTTTAATATATATTATGAAAATATTATGTATATATCTACGGATATCCGATATCTGATATCCGATCCATAACCGTTTAATATCTGACCCGTATCCGTATCCAAAAAATAAAAGCAGATATGGATATGGATATGGTTTAACCACTATCTAATCCATTTGATGGATAATATATTTTTTACTTCCATTTGATTTTAGACAAATTTAATTTAATAGTAATTATCTTGAATGCATATATATAAAAATTGTGCTATTATTCTGTACGCCATGGGGCAATTAAGCAGCGTGTTTATCTAGTCCGTGTAATGCTGGTGAGTACAAGTATATAATTAATGTGTGGTGCATAGTGTCTAGTGTGTCAAGCTTTAAAATTTTTGAATTAATTTTGTATAAAGTGAGTTGATTAAAATTAGAAGATTTATATCTATCTATCTCTTATTTTACTTGCGAAGAGTTCACTTGACAATATATATATCATTTCTTATTCATGTATAGCTGTATATCCTAGCTACTAGATAGGCAAAATAAATACCTGGTTCGGTATATGCAAAATATTGAGATTTATATATGAAAGCGTTGAAGTTTGAACAGCGACATTTGAAATTAGTAAATAGCTAGAATTGTTGCACTCGGTCGTGCGCTCATGAATTGATCAGCACGCATAAAAATAATGAATTATTTATTTTGAAAGTCGTGTCAAACGAACCATTTTGTTTAACTAAAATATTACAATATTTATTCCTTTTTTGAACCGTTCAATTGAAAACGCAAAAGAAGATGGGGATAATATATAGATTGGAATTTTAATAGTCTGTTATCTGACTCTGAGCAATGGATTTGTCTCGTGCTGATCAAGAAGAGCGAGAAGAGGAGAGGAGGAGAGGAATTGAGGAGCAAGAGGGGGCGCCAGTGATGATGCGGAAGCGATTACATGGGATGCTAGAGACCATGTTCGCCACCCGGATGGCCAAGGAAGACAACCTCCCTTGCCTAATCGACACCGTATGTCTCCCCTTTCTTCTATTGTTATTTGCATAAATATTTAATTAATTAATGTTGAATTTTGATTTAGTAATACAGAATTAATATTATGAATGGTTTAGGGTTTGTACCTGGGTTCTTTCGGAGCATCGCAGAACCGGGAGCAGCTCAAGGCAGAAAACATCACCCACATTCTCACTGTCGCCGCATCCCTCGACCCCGCATTTCCTGATGAATTCATCTACAAGAATATCGACGGTTTATCTTGCTTCTTCTTTCATTTCTTTAATTTGTACATCTACATGTTATTATTTAAGTGACTCATTGTGTGTGTGTGTGTTTTTATTTTCGTTTTTGCAGTCCTTGACAGTCCACAAACCTGTCTAGATGTCTACTTCCAAGACTGCATTGATTTTATTGACCAAGCAAAGACCTCTGGTGGTGCCGTCTTCGTCCATTGCTTTGCAGGAAGATCCAGAAGGTAATCTATCATCTTCACTTCACCTGTTTTTGTTGCATAATTAATTGCATATTGGGGGGGGGGGGGGGGGGGGGGGGCGGAGGGGGTGGTTCTACTCTTAATTTAGTCCCAACTCAGGCCAAATTGGGTTCCAGTAAGGCCTAACTGACGTCTAATTGGGGGCACAAGTGCTGAAATCGAGCTTGACATTCAAACTATTAATTTAGACACATGGGCATTATGATCCTAATTAATTGTTGTCGGTGTGTTATTTGGGATTTATTTCAGTGCGACGATAATTGTTGCATATCTGATGAAGAAAAACAGAATGACTCGACAAGATGCTCTGTCGTTGGTTACGAGCAGAAGGCCGCTCGCTGCTCCTAATCCTGGTTTCATCAGACAGCTTGATAATTTTGAAAAATCATTGGGTCTTAGCAAATAGGTGCCACTTGTTGTATTTTTTTAACTGTGATACTATCTTCTTCTTGGTTTGTTTTTCTAAAATATAAATGAGTACAAATGGTATGCATTCAATAAAGTTGCCCATTTTCCATATTCTGGTCTCTTTATTTTTTTTTTTTCTAATGAGGTTCTTCAATATATGTAATCATTCATGTATAAAACACATTTTGATGGGATTTGGCATTGTGAATGTAAGATAATTTCATTCCGAATCCATTTGGAATTTGCATGGACGCTCTGTTCAAAGAAATAAAAGGTTATATATATAATTATATATAATTCTTAGTTATGTGCTTGTCACTTGTACTAATAATGTAAAAGAAGAAACTATCAGGCGGGTTGTGTTCGCTCTTAGAGCAATGAAAGGATGGAAATAGGGTTTGCAAATTGCAAGCACAAACACATCATCTCTGTTAACAGAACGAAACGGTGCATCTTAAATATGTTTTTAACCAGATCCAGCCTAAAGCTATTTGTATTTCAATTTCTTTTTTTCTGTACATATTTTGCCACCTAAAAAATTCTATCTGCAGCTAATGTAGTTTATCCGTATTATAATTATAGTCTATATTATTGTTACTTTTTGTATAAATTTTAGGCTTTGTACCAAAATTCTTTTTTAGACGAGATGTCTCAAATCTCCATTCTATTTTTATAGAATGGGGTAGCATATCCTTTGGTGCATCCTGCCTCAAATGTCAGAGGGACCATCCCTCGTCAAGTCAACCTCGAAGCAAACTTACCCCTTGGTCAATCGATGCAACAAAAAGGATTTGATGATGCAACTTTGGTGCATCCTGCCTCAAATCTCAGGGAGACCATCACTCATCAAGTCAGCCTAGAAGCAAACTTACCTCATGATCAATTGATGCAAGAACAAGGATCTTTTGATGCAACTTGGTGCATCCTGCCTCCCTCAAATATCAGGGAGGGCATCACTCGACAAGTCAACCTAGTAGCAAACGTATCCCATGATCAATCGATGCAAGAAGGATTGGATGATGCAAATTTGGTGCATGCTACTTCAAATCTCAGGGAAGTCATCACTCGTCGAGTCGACCTAGAAGCAAAATTACCCCATGATTCATTTATGCAAGAAGAAGGATCTGATGATGCAACTTTGGTGCATCCTGCCTCAATTCTCAGGGAAGCTGAAACTTGTCAAGTCGACCTAGAAGCAAAGTTACACCATGAACATTTTACTGTTTCTTGTTTAATATACAGTAGTTTTATTGAAACTCATGGAATAAGCACCTTATATGACATGGATGTCAATTCAATTCCTCCATTGTTTCAAATACTCTCTTTACTCAAAACACCGTGAGCCTCATCTCTGGCTTAACAATGGATAAAATGTCGTCAACGTATAGGAGGCACCATGTCATACCCTGGGTGTGACAGTTGGAAAGGTCCATTGTATAACTATTTTCTTTTAAAGTATAGAGACATCCGTTAATTTCAAAATTTATTTCTTTTCGTATCTGTTTAATGGATAATATATTTTTACTTCCATTTGAATTTAGACGAATTTAATTTATTAGTAATTATCTTGAATGTAACTAAAAAAAATATTATCCTCTGCATGAGGCATCATGCAGTGTGTCTAGTCTGTGCATTGCTGGTGAGAACAAGTAGTATATAAAATAATGTGTGGTGCATATATGTCTCTTATTTTTCTTGGCGAAGAGATTACTCGGCAATATATATCATTTTTAATTTGTGCATAGCTGTATATTCTACTATATATATGCCAAATATTGGGATTTTTATAATAAAAGTGTTGAATTTGTTTATTAAAAAAAAGTGTTGAATTTGTAACAGAGATTGAAATTAGTAAATAATATTGTTGCACTTGGTCTTATGTCGTGCGTTGAATTGATTGTCAACCATAAAAGTTAATGTATTTTTTATTGATTTAACTGAAATATTACAACTATTTATTACTTTTTGGGAAGCAAAGTGGCTACCATTTGATTGTGCATACTAAATCTGTACCATTCAATTGAAAACACAAAAGAAGGGAATAATAGATCAAAATTGTAATAGCTTTCATTGCCTTTTGAGGAAGGAGCATCTGTTCTCAGACTCTAGCTGAGGAATTGATCCATCTCCTGGTGAACGAAAACAGCGAGAGGAATTGAGGAGCAGGAGGCATCGCAGGTGATGAACTGGAAGCAAGTGCGTGCGCTGCTGAAGACAATGTTCACCAATCGGAGGGTCAAGGAATACAACCTCCCTTGCTTCATTGACAGCGTATGTCTTTTCTTCTTTTGTTCTGTTTAATTAATCAATTAATTAATGAATTAATATTGCATTTTGATTTATTATTTCCGAATTACTAATATTATGCATGGTTTAGGGTTTGTACCTGGGTTCTTTTGGAGCAGCGCAGAACCGGGAACAGCTCAAGGCTGTAAACATCACCCATGTTCTCACTGTCGCTGCATCCTTCGACCCCGTTTTTCCCGATGAATTCATCTACAAGAATATCGACGGTACGTCTCTCATTGCTTCCTTTGATCCTTCCTTCAATTTCTACATCTACATCAAGATTTAATTAAGTGACTCATTGTTTTTTCTTTTTGCAGTCCTTGACACCCCAGAAACCTCTCTAGATGCCTACTTCCAAGACTGCTTTGATTTTATTGACCAAGCAAAGACCTCTGGTGGCGCCATCTTCGTCCATTGCTTTGCAGGAAGATCTAGAAGGTAATTTATCATCTTAACTTCACATGTTGTTGTTGCCTACTTAATTGCACAATAAAGGATGTTCTACTGTAAATTTGGGATTTCTGAAAATTAGAGCATCAGATGAAGGATATTATGTACCAAATGATGCTAATTAATTGCTGTTTTTGTGTTATTTGGGATTTATTTCAGTGCGACCATAGTTGTTGCATATCTGATGAAGAAGAACAGAATGACTCGGCAAGATGCTCTGTCATTGGTAACGAGCAAAAGACCACTGGCTGCTCCTAATCCTGGTTTCATCAGACAGCTTGATAATTTTGAGAAATCATTGGGTCTTAGCAAATAGGTGCTAATATCTTCTTCATGGTTTGTTTTTCTTATATATAAATGAGTACAAGTGTGATGCGTTCTATGAAGTCGCCCGCTCTGAATATTCTGGCCTCTTTAATTTGCTAATGAGGTTCTTCCATATCTGTAATCATTCGTGTATAAAACACATTTTTATGGGATTTGGCAGTGTGAATGTATGTTAATTTCATTCAGAATCTATTTGGAATTTGCAAGGACCGTATGTTGAAAGAAACTATCTCGATTTCAACTTATTTCTTTGTGAGGAATTAAGTGGTAAGAGTACCATCCGACAAGAAATAAATTAAATTTATAAATGCACAGCACCAACTACCTCAGAATGAGATCCGAAAGATTGAAAACAAACAAAAAGAGCACGTTTATATTAGTAGGAATAATAGTATGGTAATTCATTTCTATAAAATTTTAATATATACTCGGATCATCCATATGGGTGTCCTCAAATCTAGTCAAGTACCTGACCTGGCAGATTGAGATCTGGACCATTTGCTCAAATCGGGCACGAATCTCAAAGATCTGTGAGCATCTAAAGCAAGGCCTTAAGTGTTAGTTTCTGGGAAATTTCGTACCTTATTTCAAACCTTGCACTGTCCCAACTTTTCTATATATAGTACTCCTAATACTATTATTATTTTCAATTAATGTGTATTTTAAAACGTTGCACTGTCCCAAAATTTCTATAGTACTTCTACTAATACAATTATTATTTTCAATTATTAATCTGTATCTCTCTACTCTCCAAATAATTTGTCCATTTCTTTCGGATTTACTAATTTGTTCCTGGTGTTTCTATTAGCATGGTTTTGGAGCATTTGTCTTAAAGGCTGCATACTGTTCCTGGAACTCATACACTGTATCTCTACCATGAAATTTCCAAAGAAAAGGGGAAGTTTGTCGCGAGCTTCTTCTCAGGAGCTCCCCTAAACTATTAATCTCATATTTGGTTGTGGGTTAAGTTATGATAGAATAATTAAGTTGTTTATTCCAAGTTAAGATGACATAAGGTATTCTTGTTTGGTTGTAAGTTATGATAGAATAAGTTGAACTTCTTAATCAACATATTTTGTCTTACGCATTTGATAACATTTAGCAAGCTTTTTAAATTACAATTTAAAAAAAAAAAAGTAACATTATATAATTTAGAGCATAACGTAGTAACCTAGAGATGAAAACTGTAAATAAAGTGACAATATCAATCACATTATGTATAATTTTAATTTCCCTGACAAATTTGTTATAACAATGTGTTCTAAATATTATTTCTAGTAATATCTCTTACAACAATATCGGTAGCACTAGGCAACTCCAAATTTGAATAATAATATTAATTGTAATAATAATAATAATAATTATTATTATTATTATGATAATTTTAATATTAGTAATAATTATATGAACAAAAATAACAACAATAATAGTAATAGTAGTAGTAATAATAATAATAAATAATGACCACGATAATGACAAAGATAATGATAATGGACAACAACGTTGAAATAAGTTAACCCACCTAGATAGGTGGGTTAACTTATGATGACATAAATGATATTTTGTTCCTAGCTATTTTATGATACTTTATTAAAGTTTGTTAGCAAATTGCAGAATTAGGTACATCTCTTAAAATATCTAATAGATGCCCAACTGATTATAAAGAGACTTTAAGAATTTTAATTTTAATTATGTAATAGTGAATTTAACCATTGAAAAATCAAAGTCATTGTCAATATATATTAAGACGTTAAAGTGTTCAAATTATTCGACAAAAATCATTAAAGAGGATGTAGAAAAGAAGGAAAGCAATAACATAGAAGACAGTGGACTTGGTCAAAGTCTTATACTGTAAACATCAGCAAACCAACATCATCACATTGATTTTTCCAAACAAATCCAAAAGAGAAATGTTCGGCCACATTACTTTTAGTGTGAAAGCTTTTCTTCAAATTAACTTGATGGTTGACTAAAAAACAAGCTAATGGGAACACAAAAAAGATATGGGTTTTGAAAACCTGGAAAGAAGATTTAATGATTTATTAAGGACTGTTTATTGGGAGATGGCTTCTGGAGACGTGCACGGCAGCACAGACGCTAATTCATTAAACAGTACAACACGCATCCATTCCGTCCATTTCGAATCAGATGGTCTATATGATATACGAGCTAATTCATCGGAGGTGGAACTTGGAAGCAACCGTCAAATGAGCGATAGAGACTTCAAAGGCATATTCCGTAGTAGGGTTTAACTTCAATCAAGCAAGTAACAGGCTCTAAATTCTAGCAAGCTAGCAATAGGCATGAACAATGGCGTAGTGTCTTTCAAGTTTTACAAACATGGTCAGTTTTGGGTGATGTTATTGACAGAGTAATTCTTACTTCATGCAGTGACGAACATTAGAATTAAAACGGTCCTGCATATGACTCTTGCGCTGCATCAAGCACAACCTTTTTTGTTAATATCTTTTGCCCACCAGTTTTGACAATAATGTATAATTCAATCAGCAATTCAGAGGATTGAACAATAACTACATTAAATAACAAGTGTCATTGCCATAAGCAGTATAATATGTATTACTCTGCACTATGCATTGCCATGAATTGATACTAAAAGTAAATTCAAATTGTAAATTTTAAAGAATCGTCTCTAGTATCTGAACAAATGAAATTAAAAGACACCAAGAATAGTGAAATGTATTGGAAAATATTCAAAACATCTTTTTGAAAAAAAATACTGTACAACACTTGCACAATCGTACAGATGTACTCTCATGTAATTTACTCAAATACTCTATATTATCTATATACATCCCCTTAGCTAACATAAATATAGTTTTTATTGAATAGTAAAATGTTAGTACTTCATCCACTTGGATTAGGTGTCGTTGAGCTGCTCTTCCAACTTTCAGTCATGGTATGAGAAGAAAAGTTTGTTTCACCCTTTAACAAATATTCTTCTTCCATTATTATATTTTCTTTAACCATTTTATCTCCATTATAATCGCTTTTTTCGATCACTTTTAGTGTCTCCAAAACCTCCTTTATGGATGGTCTCATTTCTCTATCAGGTTGCAAGCATCGAAATGCCAGCTAAGCAACCAAAGAAACCATGCACCGCACCTCCCAATTTGAACTAATCCCAAGAGCGGGGTCCACCATCTCGTCCAGCTGACACCTCTGTATTTTGTTTAACGCCATATTAGCAAGGTTGATCTCATCTTTGTTCCTACTCAAATCTACAGCCTGTTTTGATGAAATCAACTCCATCAAAACAACCCCAAAACTGTACACGTCGCTCTTGTCAGTAAGATGGTAGCACTGGTAGTACACCGGGTCCACATACCCAGGTGTACCCTGAGGAACTGTAGAAACATGTGTCACATCCAATGGGAACAAACGCGACAAACCAAAATCACTAACCTTGACATGGAAACCATCATCTAGTAATATATTATTTGTCTTGACATCTCGATGAATTATCGGGGGCTCAATTGCATGTAAATAAGCAAGAGCATTTGCCGTCTCGATAGCAACTGACAAGCGAACATGCCAGGTTAGTACATTCTCACTAGAGCGGGGCCTGTGGAGGTGGTCGGCAATGGTGCCGTTGGGGACAAACTCGAAGACGAGTAGCAGCTCCTGGCTGGAGCATGCGGTGCAGCCATAGAGGGTAACGAGATTTGGGTGGTGGAGACGGGAGAGAATTTCGACTTCATTCATAAATTGCTCGGTGCTTTTGGAGCTGTTCTTGTAAAGGCGCTTTACTGCGACTGTATGTCCATCCTTGAGTATCCCTAGAGAATTTTCCATTGTTAATTGTTAATCACTAATGAATAACCTCATTAATTTCCAAAAATGCTTTCATTTGAGAAATATATCATAAGTGCTCCAATAGAATTCAAGGCCCTAAGTTAAGAGTCCGGATTCCTTGAAGTAACTCAAATTTTGAGTTCTACTATAAAATAAAAACTCAAACTTTGAGTTTAGAATTTATATCCTTAGTTCCTTACCATCTGATCAGAATCCGGGCCAGGTGAATTGGAATGCAAGGGACCCCTCTAATATTTGTGCCAAAAAAAATTGAACGGTCCAAATCAAAACTCAAAATTTGAGTTAACTCAGGGCTATCATCAGCTGAAGATTCGAGAAGAAGATGTTCCAAAAACCGCATTTAGAACCCGCCGGGAGTCGCACTATGAATTCTTGGTGATACGAATTCCGATGTATGCATATCAAACTTAGCTAGCTCAGACAAAAAACAGAAATATTTTTCTGCAAGACAATAATTTTATTTTCAAAATAATAAAAAAGGAATTTCGAAAAAAATTAATAAATAAGATCAATGCTGAACAAAAAGGCCAAAACATTTACCTTAATTTTTTTAATAGGTAAAACAATTACATTACAAGTGATAGTATTTACCTTTATATACACAATGCCAAAACCTCCATCACCAAGCTCTTTTGATTTACTAAATCCTTCGGTTGCCTGGTGAAGGTCCTCATAGGAGAAAATCTGAGTGTATTCTGACCCCACCATCTCAAGGTCATGAAAGTATTGATCAGAATCTTCTCTTTGTACCAGACTCTTTGACGATGATGAGATCAATCTTAGTTTCTTGCGTTTGTAGAAGAAAATTAACAAACCACCAATTGAAAGCACAAATGCGAACCCCACAACGCATCCTGAAGAGTAATCAAATCAAAATGAGTATCATATCAAAGGGTAATAAAATGTTTAAAATTGAACATTCCGTAAACTAGATGAAGGTAGCTTTATCGAAGTTTCAAGTTTCAACGCAACCATGCTAGTTGTTCTTTATTCCAATTGAGAATCTCAAAATATTAATTTGCATCCAAAAGATGATAAAGGGAACTAACATAAAAGGCACAAACTGAAGGGTCGTATTGAAAGTTTCATACTTTCATGTAAAAAATGGTACAGAGAACACGGATGTTTAGTTTACTCTTAAACTAAAAGAGAAGTGATACTTGCCTGTTATGATTCTTGTTCGAAATTGACCTGCAATATGGATAAGGAAACAAATATCATGAATGAATCATCTATTTAGATAGACTTTATATGTCTTTTCGTTGGACTGAAAGTGAATAAAATTTTCAAGTACAATAACTAAATAAAAAATAAAGTTTAGTAGTAAGGAATGAAAAAATGTGAGCAAAGTGATTAACCTTTACACTGTCGATCACAAATGGTTCCAGGTCTGATGTTAGCAGAGCGATCAACTGGTAAAAGATGATTTGAATAATAAGCTTGTATCACGGAATGATCTCTATTATCATAATTGAAGGACTGTTAACTCAAAGGACACTATTATCATCATCCCCAATTGTCGAATAATTAGTTGATATTATGACTTGAACAGTTTGTCGGAACACTACTATCATTATCCCCAATTATTGAACAGTTCATATTACAACCCTTCAATATTCATGTGGATTCTGATCAAACGGTCCAGATCTTAACAAAAATATTCTGTTACCTTACATGATATGAATTCTAGTCACTGTCGCAAACAATTACTGTGAGATGAAACTTTAACCCTGATGATGTTGGTGGGGCCATATGTTATAGAATTCTTATGCTAAACATTTGAGTTAAGAATGAAGTAAAAGGCTTTAGATTTGATCTTAGAACGGAGCAGACTAATTGTCTATAGGAAAAAGGTAATCATCCTTTTCTAAAATTATGGGAAAATTGGGAATTTTTCAGATGAAAGTAAGACCAGGAAATTTTCTCAGTGAAATTAGGAAAAAAGAAAGAAAAAGGGATAAGATATTATTGTAATAATTTTGAACAGTCATAGGCTTATAGGTTACTTAATCAGTCAAAGTCTTGTATTTTGTCTCTATTAGAGCTGTTATGTCTAGAACCCATTAATTATGCCAAAGGGGAAAGAAAATGGTACTGTTCATAATTTACAAAGAGATTAAAAATATATTAACAGGATAAATTCATGAAATATGCAAGCTACTAACCTTTACCATCTTCAGGATCAACAACCTCTGTCCAATTGGCAATGCAACCGGGCCGCGCTAAAAGGTCACCTGAGTAACTAGTTGATAGCAGCGAAAGCTGTCCGCTGTCATTAAATGAGTAAATGTACTCAAAATATGGCGCAAGGGAATTCTTACAATTTGGTGGGAATTTATGATTTTCATCAGGAAATGGCGAGTAGCTAAGGTTGTAATTCTTCCAAATATCTTGGGTGGTGATTGTATCTGATTAGTAGGATCACATCTCATAGAAAAAAGACTACTATTCCATAAACCATACATCCCATAATACAACATAATAGGACTAGAAAAATTAAAATAAAGATTACCACAACCAGATTTTTTCAAGGAACTACCAAGATTAGGATCTTGAACCGTAATGGTTTTGTTGTCATATGAGATGTTTTTCAATGGTAATGGATTAGGAAGCATTACGAGAAATGGTGTATCGTTTTCACATAAAATTGTCAAATTACCCTCACAATTAGGACCCCTCGTAATGTTTGATTGGAAGTTGAAAGGAGCCTTAATTTGAATAGAATGATCACCACAATGAAGTGTAGTTCTACATGAGTTGGCTAAGCAGGGAAGGAACAAAATGAATAAAAAACAAGTCACTACTGAAGCGGCCATTAAAGAAAACCAACTGAGATAAAAATTTATAGCTATTTCTAAACTATGGAGAAGACAAAGGATACAGACATGCTATTCTTGCAACGTCTTATATAATTTTCCATGAATTGACTATAGCTCGATAGCACAGTTCCCTTCATATTGGCGAATTAATTAGCTGACCTTGACTGGGTTATTTAAAGATAAGCAGTTAGGCCCTACAATTTTGAAAATTATCACCAATAAGGTAGTTTAGTTTGTACACTATTTGCATCTAGGGGTGTTCATTAGATCCGATTTATTTTCTTTTCAATCGAACCAACAAATTTTGGATTAAATGATTTTGTTTTTCAGTTTAAAGGGTTTAGTTCAGTTAAATTTTTGAATTACTTCAGTTTTTCTATTTGGTTCGATTTAATATCTCTTATTTCGGTTCAACCAAATAAACCAATATTTACTTTATACTTGAATTATTTCATGTTCTTTTTATATTTGGTTTGGTTTACAATTTCTTATTTTGGTTTGACTGATACATATATCTTGATACTTATTTCTATGATTTTTAAATGTATTTGTCTATATATTGAGTTTTGACCTTTTGAAATTTAATCTCTCTTATATTGGTTCAACCAAAAAAACCGAATTTCACTTTGTTTTTTTTCGTTCGGTTGTTATTTGGTTGGTTCAGTTGGATTTTTAAAAACTAAATAAAATTTTGATTTGACTATTTTAATTCGGTTTTGATTGAACCGACCATTTGAACACCTCTATTTGCATGTCTTTAACTACACAAAGATTGACTTTAATCTAGGGTAAAATTCATAAGAAAATAATAATAACAACATTAACTTCGAAGATTTCTATGAACCATGGGCCCAGTGCAGTGGTACGAGCCCTCATATCTCTTCCAAGAGGACATAGGTTCAATTCTAAAAAAATGCATCTAAAAAAGATACTGAGGTGTACCATGTGCCTTTAATAAATTAAAAAATCATCGAAGAATTCTCATGGATGTAAGTCATATATAGTGGAAAAGGCCCCTGATTTCATTTCAGAATAGGGAAAGAAACTAGTCAGTTATATCTTGAAAGAGTTCCTCACAGTGTGTAAATTTTGGAATATTTCCTTTTTTGCGAATTTTTTTTGGAATATTTCGTGAAGCTAGGTAGAATAACTTGTAGACCAGGTAACTTTAGCATAAATGTTAGAAAAAGGTATACTACAATATTTTTCACGCGACTTTAGTATGTTTTGCTGGTGAAAAATAGAATAATTTTCACCAGCAAGAAACATAATTATGTTATTGTAAGTGCGTAAGTATAATTTTTCTTTGTGATTAAAAGATAGTTGAGTTTGTCAACGTCTTTTCTTGTCGCCAAGTTCAAGTCTTTATCACTAATTATTCTATTTTTAAATCACCTCGTTCCTACCATTGACTGTGAAGTAAACTAAGAAAAACTAACAAGAGAATAAACCCATGTATGACAGTTCAGATCTTTCTGATATCTCCATTGACCTAGCTTATAACGGTTGGAGAGGACAATTACGCAACCTATTGAGACCAGAATAAAATATAAAACTTAAACTGAAACAACATGTGGTAGAAACAAAAGAGAAAACAATTGCTATAGAAATATCTTATTTCACTGTACCGGCCGGTGATCTCATCCAATGTGATATGCAGCTTGACCTTGACTTTGACTTGTGATAAATAAAATAAATACCTGCTAAAATACCAAAAACAAATTAGGTACCATTTTAATATATTAAAATTCTAACCTTATTACCAGAAGTTTTTTGGAAATTCAAAATCTACCATCTATGCAAATTTGACCTACAAAGAATTCAGGGGTTCCATACAGCATGGGACTTTTTTATTTTTATTTTTGAAAATGGAGTTCCACGCAGATTATTTTTTTTCTTTTTTTTAGTAAATTAGTTCTCAACTGGAATGGAAAAGCTCAATCCTTGAGGCAGGATAGATATAAACGAAAATGAACCTCAACTGAAACAATTAATAAATCTCACTTTTCGAGGAAGGATAGATATGTACCAAAGTGTTGTATGGACCAGTTCTTTAGCAAATCAGCACAAGACAGATCTATGTAGGCATATTTTGTACAGGTTCATCACATCACAGGCGCGCATAAATTTTGGAGCTTTGCGTGAAATCCCATTTCCCAAAAATAAAAATGGGTTCCACGCAGATTCAAAAAGGAAAAAAAGTTCCACGGAGATTTACAAAACAACAATGGTAAAATCAGAATTTATAATATTAAGATGATAACTTAAAAAATTTTGGGTTAAAATACACCATGGAGGAAGCTGTAAGAAATGTTCTACGGGCGTAATAATTTCGACTAAATCAATTAATATGGATTAAGTTATTGGGCTATATATATATATATATATATATATATATATATATATATATATATATATAGTAGAACTAGGGTGCTCCTAAGTTCACCAAACCTCTTGTAAACTTGACTCTAAAATATATCGAATCGACTTTAAACGATGAATCCAAACCGTTGAAATCCTTCTACCTAATGAGTGATGTGTCTACATGTGAAAATTTTAAAGTTTTGAATTAATATAATATAGAGTCAAGTGGTCAAAAGTTTAAGCTTTATAAATTAATTTTAATGCATTCATTTTTTGGACTCCTTTGACCACTTGACTCTATATTAAATTAATTCGAAACTTTAAAATTTTCACATGTAGACGCATCAATCATTAGGTAGAAGGATTTCAACGGTTTGGATTCATTGTTTAAAGTCTATTTGATATATTTTAGAGTCAAGTTCACAGGAGGTTGGGTGAACTTAGGAGCACCCTAGTTCTACTCATATATATATATATATTTTAGGCCCAAAATTCACTCAGAACCGATCAATCTGGATATATATGTACATTTGGATAAGTGCAGCCAATAGGTGCAACTAGATGGTGCAATTAATAGATGCGAAATACTTATACATATGAGTGCATCAGTTCAATTTGCTGCTGCTTATTAATATACACATTTGTTTAAGAGAGAAAAGAAAGAGAAACAAGGGGCTGTTAGTTTGATACTAGCATACTGACTTACAGTAGTTTGTCACTCCGTTCGTGTGGATACTAATAGAAACGCAACTATTGTCGCCGATGCGTACATCTGACACGGGGAAGAAATAGAAGAGGGCAACTCCAAGAACTGAGGAGTAAAAGAGTGGTGATTGCTCCTGTAACTAGACAAAGATATCCGATGTGCGTCTAGTGGTAAAATATGCTTATATTGGAATTTCATTTTATACATGGATTTTGGATTTTGGGAAGTAAACAATCTTTAACTGAATCGAATTGTTGCACATATAACCTATTCGAAACCCTACAGAAGCTCCCTGCAAACTTCTACCTTTGCGCTCCTATTATATTTTAAAAACTAACAACAAACACTACAAGCATATGGAAGGTGCCTCTTTTAAAAAAAAATATGAAGAAGACAGGAGCATATGGAAAGTGCTAGTACTAGGTACGTTCCACAAAGGGATCCGCCTCCTCCTCCTCATGTTTTTGTGATGTTGCTGCTGCTCCGATCCTACACAACAAGATCGGCATTAGGGATCATAATATGAATATATTAAGCGATAGATTGATGGATGGATAGAAGGAAGGATGGAAGGATCAATTAATGGATTGATCGATAAGCGCTAGACGAGGAAGAACAATATAGGGAGAGATAGAGAGAGAGGTGTCGGTGGTGCCGTGGAAGAAGAGCATCATCTTCATCCAACGATTCCAACACCTAGCTTCCTTTCCCATGATTGACTCTCAATGCTTGACACTTGATTGATTAATCTGATCCGTGCATCCTGCTTTTTTTTTTTTTTTTTTTTTTTTTTCTTTTCTGTTCTTTTGCCTTTTGGGCTTTTTGGGGCTTCTCGGCCTTGAGTGACACTGGTGTTGTTTTTGTTTGTTCTCTCTCTTTCGGATTACATTATGCTATATAGTGTTGTGCGTTTATTCAATTTAATTTCTTTCTTTCTCAGATGGATTTCCCTACACTTACACCTTGTTTGGATGGAGAGTAGAGAAAGGGAGGGAACAGAAAGGAAAGAAAACTTTCCGTCGAGTCATATTTAGTTGACAAAATTATGTCAAAGGTGAATGGTACATGAAGTGAAAGGTTTAACCTTGTATATTTATAATCACTATATTTTATATTGCTTTCTTCCTTTACACCTTGTTTGGATGGAGAGTAGACGAAAGAAGGAGATGTGAAGAATAAAAATGAATGGAATGGAATAGAAATGAAGATTAACATATTTAACTTTTTATGTTTGGATGATTAATGAGGAAAAATAAATTTAATTTTTCTTTCCGTCTTATTTCTTGTTTAGTTGATTAAAATTTAGAATGTTCATGAGAAATTCAGTAATTGTTGTAGGTTTGTGACAAAAAAACTTGTATAAAAATTATATAGGTAAGATACAGAGATGGGTATTTGTGTTATTTTTCTAGCAATATTTGCAACAAAATTTATTTCCATCTGTTACATCCCAAATCAGGAGGAAAACCGATTCTATTAATTTTAATGATACAAGATTAAACCTTTCACCTCATGTACCTTTTACTTCCGACATAATTTTGTCAACCAGACACGATTCGACGAAAAGTTTTATTTTCTTTCCATTCCCTTCTTTCCTCTACTCTCCATCCAAACAAGGTGTTAATGCCCTGCCGTCTTTCCCTTTTGTAACATTTTAGTTAAACAAATTGTTTGGTTTGACGAGACATTTCGAAATAAATATATAACATTACTTTTATTGGTGCCGATCAATTCAACAAACTATAAGACCAAGTGCAACAATTCTTACACTGGGAATCTCAGCAACAATTCTTATATTGTGGTTCTTGTAATTGTTATTTCATGATCAATGAAATGGACTTCTTGCCTTTTTTTTTTTAAAAAAAGTGCAACAATTCTATTTACTAATTTTTAAAAATTGGCATTTTACCCTTTATAAAAAAAATAAAATATATGTAGCTTGTGTAAGGGTATTATGTTTGCTAATTGGTCAGTTTGAGTAAATAAATGATTTCCTACGAACGTACTGATGATACACACAAGCATCTATCTAAATGTCGTATATATACGACGACGTTATTAGTTAAAAAATAAATCAGTTGTCCTTGTAGACTAACGAATTAGGTTTTTTACATTTTAAATGAGTTTAAATAAGGAAAACAACATATATTAGGTAAATTTGTGAGTTTTTTAAAGTTACAAAGGTAAATATAATATTATGAATTTTAGAAAGAAAAAAAATACATAATTGGTTTGATAGGTATGCATTAAAATTTCCCAAATTAGATACAAAAAAATATACTTTCGTATTTGACAAACTCGTGTCCTTAGTCTCTATTAATGGAATAAGACACCTCTCCTTACAATTTTGTTTTAATAAAATCCATATAATAGTAGAGAATCTGAAATGCAAATAGTGAAAAAAAAATTAATTCGCAAATTAACCTTGGGAAAGTCATGAATTCTATAAACCAGTGTTAAGATTTTCAGATTTGGCCTTGCTTGTTTGTTCTTATATATATATTTTTTTTCACAATATCTAACTTTATGGTGGCATTTCATTTTTTCATTATTGCAACATGCAACCGGGTCAAAGTCAAAGAAAAACTTTTCATGTTACAATCATTCTTTGTTTTAAATTGAAATCTATAATTGGATGTTTCATGTCGCCATAATTGTAAATATATATATTGAATCAAATTCAACGCGATTAATGTATATTGTTAAATCCTTAATTATTATTTTTAGGGGGTTGGTGGGGTTTAATCTTATTTTATAGAAGCTAAATATTTAAAAAAAAAATTAGACGCCTATAGAAAGGAATTGGATTTTGTTCTAAAGGTCCAAAACTTTATCCAAATTAATTAAGACAGATTCAACTCATTCATTTTGGGTCCAGATTCATGTGAATAATTTATAGCTTAATAAATTTAAACAACTTCATGAATCTAAAATAGCAGCATGAATTTGGACACCAATCAAACAATTTAAATCCGACATTAAATAAAGTTTTGTCCAGATTCATGATTTAAAAAATTTTCAAAATATATTTTTATTTTTATACTTTTTTCGAAAAAAAAATCATAAAGTGTACTTAACATTCAAAATATTATAAAATTACACCTCACACTAAAATGTTTTCTCAAAATTTGCTTCTATATATATATGATTCTCTAAATTTTTTTTATGAAAATATACATAATATTCAAAATAATTATAAAATTATATCTCAACTAAACTTTTTGTCTACTTCTATTAGAAAAATGTTGGTTTCCCTGTTGAATAATATGTTGTTAAAGTGCCTTTGATTTCTTTGCTCTCTGCTCTCCTTTTCTTTATTCCCTTCAAGTTATGAATTTGTAAACTAATCATATAATGAATAATCCAAATATTTCTACTCTTTCTTCTCCTCTTGGTATCAAAAAAAGGCCTACAAAAATTCAAATACACTGCTACCTCTCAAAAAAAAAAAAAAAAAGATTTAAGAATAAATCGACAAGTTTATTTTCTTATAAAGCACATAAACATATCAAAATTGTAACTTTTTAGAAAGGGAAAAATTCTGGGAAAAATTTGAAAATAATTTGTAAAATTTGTGAAAAATTAAGAAAAAAATATTATTTATTTATCTATTTGTTTGAAAACATTTTATTCACCAATTATTCGATAGGAAATCTAGAGGACATAATGTTCCTATGTCCTATTTAAACATTTCTTAATTTTAAAATAAATCAATTAAAACTAAATGAAGAATTCAGCATTAGACAGCTGCATTGCAATGCTATGCAACGTGACATATGATATGTCATGCCAGCTATTCTTTTTCTGTTTCCCATTTTATATACCTACACTGTTCAATAATAGAAATTTGAATGGTAGCCCTCTACCTCATTTCTTAATTATACAACTAACGTGACATTAACTAATTACTGGTCAAGAGGACAAGGTATAAAGTTTGATTTCTTTGATGTATAATAAATAAATAGGGTTTAAAGAAGTCGTCGTCCTTTTGTAAACAAAAGATAATAATAATTGCAGAGAATTTCATGCATAACCTTTAATTATTTCGATATTATGTATTTTCATTTTGAAAATTCATAATTACAAATTTATCCTTCTAAATTTCAAAAAACTGATAAATTTAACTGAACATTTCTCAGATACGAACGAAATATTTTTATTATCTTAATAAAGAGTAAAATGAAAAATTTATAAACGTAAGCAATAAGATGAGTAAGTATGTGAGCTTTCTGAGAACAACAATTTGTAAAATACTTAATAAATAGTAAACAATTCAAAATAAATTTTAAAATTTGATCCCCAAGCACATTTCAATATATCTATCAAAGTGAACGGTTTAAATCAAATGTTTAGACTTTAAAAAATCATATTTTAAGATGTTATAATTATAGAATGTTGTAGGTGGATCTCTTCTAATTATGAAATTAAGAACAATATTAAGTTCGTAATTTTGAAAATTTTGAAGGGTACACATGAAATTTTCTCTGCTAATAAAACATGTCACTGTCACGGGCAGGAAGGACAGAACGGGCAGATAGGCCAAGTCTAAGAAACGCGCTTCCTTGTACCTATATAAGATGCCCTTCCTTCAAAGTACATCAAAACATAAACCAATAAACCTCTGCTCTCTTCTACAAACAAACTTAAACAAAAACAAGGAAGAAGAGAAATATAACCAATGGCAGCACCGGCATTCAAATCATTCATCTTTACAATGGCCGTTGTTTTCACGACTTTGCTGATGGCCGATGCGCAAACAGCACCGGCGCCCGCACCAACTCAGACGTCAGATGCTGTTGCCACAATCCCAGGTTTTGCTGTGGCCGCCTCAATGGTTGCGCTCGTGTTCGGTTACATTCTTCATTGATAAATCACACTTGGTTTCATAATTATGATGATTAAAAAGATTGTGGGCATATATCCATGATTTGTGATATTTATTCTTTGTTAATGTTTAATTTCGTTTTATTCTATGATATATATACTGTGTACATGTCGATTGTTCTGATTAAATTTAATAAAAGAACAGAGATAATATACTTCTGGATTATGGAGCTTTTAATTTTTCTTTTCTTTTCTTTTTGGTATATTTTTTTGGTGTTTTGAGTCATTGTAGTCTCCTTGCAGTATCATTAAATACAAACAAGGGAACGTGTTATTTGTGTGTGTGTATATATATTGGGATGTACTTTACAAGCACCAAAAACTTATTTTGTTCAATTAAAAAAATAAATGATGACTTACCAGAAGAACAATATATATATATGATTTCAAAACAATAAATGTAATTGCAACAAATTCACCAAATAAACTTCATCTAAAATATCATAAACAATTATAATACATGCCAATTTTCGTTTAGCTATAAGCCTGTTGGAGATCTAGTACTTCGTTTGCATGGGCAAAGATTTTAACAGAGCAGTTTTGGCTTCATGCAACATACAGACTTTAAAATCAAAACAGCATTCGAACGCTGCATGAAGTGAAAACTACTCTGTAAAATTCTTCCCCATTTGCAAAGAAGAACGAAAAACGCACCAATGTCCAATTTTTGGTGTTATGAACCTTTATCATTAGCATGCACTCGAATAAAATAGCCAAGTAACCAAGAATTAGGGTTTTAGAATTAACTAGATCTTCCCTCTTCAGCACATTGGATTTGAATTGAACTTCAACAAGATTTTACTAAACTTTTAACTTTTTGTGCTTCTCTTCATTATGAAGTACCAGCATCATGGTTCTGAAAATTGGAATTGAAATTGGAATCGTTCATTTGACTGTGGAATCGGAATAGGGTGAATCGAATCCAAAACTCGACTTTTTTTGACAGAAGCACGTTTTGTACTAAATTTATCAAATACCCACTCCAACACTCATAAAATTTAAAAATTAAATAGACTTTTATAAAATAATAAAAAAGCTTAATAAATTCACAAAAGACAAATAAAATGCTTAATTTTAAATTTTCATATTTTATTTTGTATGCATTAATTTATCTTCAAAGAAAATATTTTATTTCATAAACAACTAATATTTTTTCTTTAGTCAAAATAAAATAAATAAAATTACTATTGTCAATCAACAACTATATGCACCGTTTATTTAGTTAAATAAAAAAATAATAAATTAAATCACTGTCTATTTAATAATGATACAACTAACGTGACATTAACTAATTATAAAGTCTGTTTTCTTTGATGTATAAATCAATAATAGTTTAAAGAAGTCCTTGTCCTTTTGTTACAGAGTTAATTAGAATTTCCGTGAATTTCATGTATACCCTTTAATTATTTCGATATTACGTATTTTATCTTTTCAAAATCCATAATACTATATTTATCCTTTTAAATTCCAAAAAGTAACAAATTTAACTGAACATTTCTCACACACAAACAACATATTTTCATTTTTTTTTATAAAGGATAAAATGAAAACTATAAATGTAAACAATAAGTTGAGTAAATTTGTGAGTTTTCAAAATACAAAATGGTAAATAAAGTATTATAAAATTTTGAAGGGTATACATGAAATTCTCCCAAATAATAAAACTTTTCACAGTTATGGGCAAAGCGGGCAGATTGGCCAAGTCTAAGAAGAATTGAGAGTAGCTCCGACACCCATCAGACCTACTTTGGTTCGATGGGTATAATGATCATCCGATCTGCATCAAGATGCTTGTTAACTAATTAAATTCTGTGCACGTCTGTTTTTATTTTTGTGCGCACAGATCTTGATATTAATCGTACAATATAACACCTGATTGGACCTAAAAGTAGGTCCGATGCCCATCAGACCTACTCCTATCTCGTCTAAGAAACATGCTTCCTTGTATCCTATAACATGCTCTTCTTTCAACCTACAACAGAACATAAATAAATAAATAATAGTTTAAAGAAGTTGTTGTGCTTTTTCTTTTAGAGATAATAATAAGTTCCGATAATTTCATGTGTATCCTTAATTATTTCGATATTACAAATTTCTTCTTTTAAAATTCATAATATAATATTTATCCTTCTAAATTTAAAAAACTCACAAATTAATTTAACTGAACATTTATCATACATGAACAAATATTTTTCTTTTTTGAATAAAGTGGTAATTGAAAAGTTATAAATATACTAAACAATTAGTTGATTCAATTCGTGAGTTTTTTAAATTTGAAAAGCTAACTAAAACATTGTAAATTATAGAACGGGAATGTTCATAATTTTGAAATTTTTGAAGGGTACACATGAAATTATCTCTATTAATAAAACCTATCACTGTCATGGGCAGAAAGGGCAGAACGGGCAGATAGGCCAAGTCTAAGAAACGCGCTTCCTTGTACCCTATATAACATGCTCTAATTCCTTCAACCAACTTCAACACAAACCAACAAAACTCATCTCTCTCTTACAAATACAAACTTAAACAAAAACAAGGAAGAAGAGAAATATAACCAATGGCGGCACCGGCATTCAAATCGTTCGTCTTAGCAATGGCTGTTGTTTTCGCCACTTTGCTGATGGCCGATGCGCAAACAGCACCGGCCCCTGCACCAGCTCAGTCAGATGCTGTTGCCACATTCCCAGGTTTTGCTGTGGCCGCCTCAATGGTTACGCTTGTGTTTGGTTATCTTCTTCATTGATTAAGCACACTTGCTTTTTTAACAGGTCGTCTCAAGAAAAATGGAATAATTATAATGATGATGATTAAAAGGATTGTGCGTATATATTTACGTTTTGTGATATTTATTCTTTGTTAATGTTTAAATTCGTTTTATTCTATGATGATATACTGTGTACATGTCGAATATTGTTGTCATTAAATTTAATAAAAGAACAGAAAGAAAGTACTTCTGGATGCTGGAGCTTTTAATTTTTCTTTTCATTTTTTTTTGGAAAATTTTTTGGTGTTTCGGGTAAATGTAGCCTCCTTCTACCGGCATTTTATTTTCTAATGAATAATTAACGGACCGTAAAACCAGAAACAGCTTCATCTGAAGTTACGAGATATTTTGCAATTTTGATTCTTCCAATGTCTGAAGGCTTATGCCCCTGACTACAGGCTTGCAATTTTGATTCTTCCAACGTCTTTTCACAAATGTATTCAGGCTTGTGAAAAGAATCATTTTATTTTGATTCTTACAACATGAGGATATGGATAAAAATTTCGACTCCTTGTATTATTCATGAAATAACAATAAGGGGACTTGTAATTTGCAAAAAATCATTTGTGATGTATTCATCTGTAGTTGTATGGCTACGTTACAAGCACCAAATTCTTGTTCTCATCATTTAAAAGCTTTAATGATGTTTATGGTTTACCAGAAGAACAAAATTATATATTGTCAAACATTGATTACCGACATCGATTTGATTTGAATTTTATACGAGTAATCCCATACAATAAAAGCAATTGCAATCAATTCACCAAACAAACTTTTACCGAAAAAATCTTAAACAATTCTAATGCATGCCAATTGTAGTTTAGCAAGCCAGTGGCAAAGATTTTAACAGAGCAGTTTTAGTTTTATGCAACACACAAACTTTAGAATCAAAACAACAATAATACCCTGCATGAAGTCAAAACTACTCTTTTAAAATTTCTCAATTTGCCAGTCAAGGTTTCCTGAAAAGAATTTAAATTTTCACCAATTTCCAAATTTTTGTGCTATGAATTAGGGTTTCACTAGTACGTACTATATCTCCCTCTTCAGTACAGTGAATTTGAATTTAACTTCTCATTAGAAGGATATTACTAGCAAACACAGCAACCTCTCATGCATAAAAGAACAAACCAAAAATACTGCAACGAGCACAATTCCACTAACAAAAATTTAATACTAGAAAGTACTCAACAAAACCAAAATAAATGTTATATTTTCTTCCTTTATGCATGTAATGTAAAATTTCAATTTTGTTTAGTTTATTCAGCAGTTAAAAAATGATCAAAATAAATGTTCTGCAATAACTTAAATATAATTTTCTTAACTAATTTGCCTTATAGTTTATACTAAAATAATTAAAAAAATTATGAATTTTACATGCACATGGATTACTCATAAGATGCCTTGGATTAACACTTTGAATTCGTCATTTAAAATCAATCAAAACTCAATCAGATATTTTTTTTATTTAGTAAACACAAAAACAATATAATCTCATCCCCTCACATCTTCAATAATTAGTCCTATTTTTCAATAAATTAAAATAAGGGGCATGCAATCAATTGTTGAGAAAAACAAAATATTGACTCCTAAGTCCATGTACGTCTTTCTATCAATTAACCGTGTCCATCGGCAAAATTTAAAATCAGTAAACAACATTCCAAATTAACACTTTATTCATGATAATGACATTTAATTTCAATTGAAACTCCAATATATCAACCCCTTCATGTTTACAACGACCAGCCATAATATATCTTTCTTTATCGATACTAGTGGTTGGACATTTTGTCAATAGACTAGAAATACCGATTTTTTTTTTATTAATATCCAAAAAAAATTACAAAATTTCAAAATCTACACCCGATTTAGAAATTTTTTGAAAACTGCCCAACCCGAGAATAATTTCCTGGATCGAAAAATTGTCTTTCCGGGAAATTATTTTGCGGATTGGACAGATTCCAAATTTTTTGCAAAGCGAGTGTAGATTTGGAAATTTCATAATTTTTTTGGACATTAATAAAAATTTCGGCTAGAAATATATAAGCAAGGTAATTAACTACACAACCAGTTACCAGACAGATACACATCACCTACCATTATATGAAAAACCCAATTCAACTGATTGATTCTGGCAAGGAAAGCCAGAGAACTGGGTTAATCTTTGAATTAATCCTAGCAGAGAGCCTCTTTTCCTACAAAATCTAATAATACTTCATTAATCCTACATGTTAATGTATGTTGGGTACAATAAAATAACACTTCAATTGCATATTAAAGAGCAAAATAAGTCAACAAACAAAACTACTTTACATCAATTAAAAGAGCAAACACAGCAACAACCTCACATATATAAAATAACCAACCAAAATATCGGAACCAGCACAGATTATAACCACAATTCCACTAAGAAACATATATTATACAACCAACGTGACATTAACTAATTACTGGTCAAGAATACAAGCTATAAAGTATGTATTCTTTGATGTATAATAAATAATAGTAGTTTTAAACAATTCGTTGCTCTTCTGTTTTAGAGATAATAATAATTTCAGAGAATTTCATGCATACCCTTTAATTATTTCAAAATTACTTGTTTTCTCATTTAAAATTCATAATATTACATTTAATTGAACATTTCTCATACACGGACATCATATTTTGTTTTTTAATAAAGGGTAAAATGAAACTTTTTTAAATCTAAGCAATAAAATGAGTAAATAATATATTATAAATTTTTGAAGGGCATACATGAAATACTCTTTAATAAAATAATTAACCTATCCCAGTCACGGAACAGATTGGCCAAGTCTAAGAAACGTGCTTTTGTTTAAAGAACCTAGAACATGTTCTTATTTCAAACTACAACATAATATAAATAAATAAATAATAGTTTCAAGAAGTTGTGCTTTTGTTTTAGAGAGGTTAATATTTTCCGAGAATTTGATGTATACCCTTTAATTATTTCGATATTATGCGTTTTTTTCTTTGAAAATTCATAATTTTATATTTATCTTTCCATATTTCAAGAACTCACAAATTTAACTCAACATTTCTCATTAAACGAAGGTATATTTTTTTAATAAAAAGTAAAATGATAACTTTATAATTGTAAGCAATAATAAATAATAAGACAAGTAAATCGGTGAGTCTTTTAAATAATAAAAGGGTAAATAAAATATTATAAATTTTATAAGGGCTAATTTATAATTTCAAAAAATTTGAAGGGTACATTTGAAATTTCCTTAATAAAACCTATCATGGTCACGGGCAGAACGGGCAGATTGGCCAAGTCTAAAAAACGCGCTTCCTTTGTACCCTATATATAATTAACATGCTCTTCGATCCTTCAACCAACATCAACACATAAACCAACAAACCTCAGCTCTCTTCTACAAATACAAACTTAAAACAAAAACAAGGAAGAAGAGAAACATATATAACCAATTAATGGCGGCACCGGCATTCAAATCGTTCGTCTTAGCAATGGCCGTTGTTTTTGCCACTTTCGGGATGGCCATTGCACAAACAGCACCAGCCCCTGCGCCATCTCAGTCAGATGCTGTCGCCATTGTTCCAGCTTTTGCTGTGGCCACCTCAATGGTGGTGCTCGTGTTTGGTTACATTCTTCATTAATTAAGCATACTTGCTTTCTTAAGAGATTGTCCAGAAAAAAATGGTATAGTAATAATGATGATTAAAAAGATAAATATATGTTTTGTGATATTTATTCTTTGTTAATGTTTAAATTCGTTTTATTCTATGATGATAATACTTACATGTCGAATGTTGTAACTAAATTTAATAAAAAATAAGATAGAAAATACTTTTGAATGCTGGAGCTTTTAATTTTTCTTTTCGTTTTTTTGGGGAAGTTTTTTTGGTGTTTCGGGTAAGTGTTGTCTCCTTCTAAAGGCATTTCTTTTCTGATGAATAATAAACAGACCGTAAAATCAGAAACAACTTCATCTAAAGTTACGAAGTATTTTGCCATTTTGATTCTTCTGATGTCTGGAGGTTTATTCCACTGACTTCAGGCTCTCTGTCTCTTCGCAAGCTTTCTAAATTGTTTTATTGCAAAAACATTGATGACGCATCGATACTTTATACCTTGGTTAATCTCAGGACAAGTGCATCAATCTTTTATTGCAAAAAAACATGGAGAACGCACCAATATTTTTTACCCTAGTTAATCTTAGCACAAGTGCATTCATATTTTATTGAAAAAACATCAATAAAGGGCCGATGTTTTATACCCCG
Organism: Carex arenaria; assembly: GCA_964058825.1. NCBI lineage: Eukaryota > Viridiplantae > Streptophyta > Magnoliopsida > Poales > Cyperaceae > Carex > Carex arenaria. The sequence continues at coordinate 122,270 of CAXKVW010000105.1, read as the reverse complement.
GTTAATACCAACACAAGTACATTTATGTTTTAATGCAAAACATCGATGTTTCTGTAATAAAATATGTGCATCACATCTTATTAAATTTTCCAAAAAAAATGTTAGGGTATTTGTGTAAATTTTTTTAATTGAGGATATGGATAAAAATTTCGGCTCCTTGTAATATTCATGAAAATGTCGGCTCCTTGTAATTTGTAAAAAAACGTTTGTGATGTTTCATCTACAGTTGTATGGCTACGTTACAAGCACCAAATTCTTATTCTCATCAATTAAAAAATTGAATGATGTTTACAGTTTACCAGAAGAACAAAATTATATATTGTCAAACATAAATTACAGACCTTAATATGATTTGAATTTTATACAAGTAATCCTATACTATAAAAGCAACTGCAATTAATACACCTAACAAACTTTTACTGACGGCTGGATCCTACATAATTAAATTAACTAAGGAGCCCACCTCACATATAGTAACATCGTAAAAGTACCATAGAATATGCAACAGAAGAAAAGTTTTCTTAGATTGTAGAAAATAAATGGAGGCAGTTGCCAGTTGGAACGATATAATAACTTATAAAAAGAATAAATTAAAGTTACAGAAAAACTGACAAGTGAGAGATATAGATTTGACATTTGAAAGTAAATTAATTCTGATTTTCAAATTTGAAAATCAGTCCTAATTGGATATGGAGAGTCTCAACTACATAATTAATTTCCTAATTTTTTATTCCTTCTAAGTTGGCACTTGCTGTATCGTGAATTGTTAAGAATTTCTAAAGGAAGTTAATTAGGGGTGTCAACGGCACCCTTTAACTCTTTTATCTGACCCGTACCGTATCCGATAAGACGGGTACGGATAAGATTTTTTTTTCGTAAACTTATCGGGTACGGGTAAATATTTTTTTTCGTTATCTAAACGGGTAAGGGTAGGGGTAAAACCTATTTCGTACCCGTTATCCGATTGGATAATTGCCCGTTGAAACCGATCTACTTCACGAGTGATGTATTTACATATAAAATTTACAAATTTTTACATTCATTTTGTATAAGGTTAAACGGTAAAAAAATAATAAAAAATGAATGTATTAAAATTAACTTATAATTCTTATCTGTTTGACCGCTTGACTTTATACCAAATGAATTCAAAACATTATAATTTTGGCATGTAAATACATCACTTATGTAGTAGATTGGTTTCAACGGTTTGGATTTATCGTTTGAAGTTTATTCGATAGGTTTTTGAAAATGTAGCACGACATGTCACTATGCTACAGGTAGCACGCTAGTCTTATTCTTATATATATTAATAGGCATTGAAAAGAGTATTTTAATTAGTTTACTTGCGCTTAGTAAGATAAGAATTTTTTTTTCAATAAAGTACCTGCATATGTCAAATGAATGTATATATTTTAATATTTTATTTAATAAATAATAAAAATAATTATTATATTAGTATTACCCGTTATTTATCCGCTACCGTTTCGTTATCTGACAACCATAATAGGTAAGAATAAGGTATGGGTAAGATAATTTGTACCGTTTCATTAGAGGAGAGTAGTGAGAGACACATTAAATGAAAATAATACTAGTTGCAGCAGCAGCAACAGCAGCAGAAAGCTTCTACGTACGCTTGCACTTAGCGAGTTAGAAGTGTTTCTTACTCCATGTATATAGAAAAGTTGGGACAGTGCAAGGGTTGACATATGGTACGAAATTTCCTACATCATGCTTTGGAAATTTCCAGGAAACTAATGCTGAGTAGTTTTCTGCAAAAAACTTTTTCCAAGTAAGTTGACCTGGCACCAATTTAGCAAAGCAAACCTTGTTATATTGCAATAGGACCTGAGAACAGAGAATACAGGATATCCAAAAAATATTATACCATATGCAATTTGTATCCGAATTAAGAACATGTGACCCTTAATTCTGCTATCATCATTTGGCATATACTCCGTTACACATAATAATCTATATGTATGATTCCCAATCGTTTGATACTTCTATTCATTTAAGTTACTTTTCTAAAATATGTTTCTTTTGTCATATATTTTTAAAGTTATAAAAATATGCTGGTGTTTAAAATAATTATATAATTATGTTCTTTGAAAATTTGGTCTCATATTATCCCATTTTGTAGCTCAGCCTCTTTTAATGGAAGCATGTTTTGTAATAGAATGCTACAAGAATCTGTTTTATATGCGAGGATAAAATATTGCTATTGCTTAGATTAAGCCAACAGACATTGCTATTTCTGAGGATATTTCTATTACCGACGGGAGTATCCGCGAGAATATCAATTAAGTATTTTTAATGCAAATAACCATTTATCCATGTGTAGCGTTGTCCCTTGATAACAAAGGCCAATGTGGCCGGCCTCATTCGTCATTCTCCTAAAGGCCCGGTTATTTACAGTAAATGATGTCGATCCACCAAACTTCTCTCTTGGGTGAAGAATTGCATTGAAATCCCACATGACACAAACGGAGAGATGTTGTTTGCGTACGTAGTAGGTGACTCTCTCCCAAATGAAGCCATTAATTAATGGCATGGTGTGGGTCCCTATATACCATGCCATGTTTCCTCGAGTTTACAGTGTCTTCTACTTTTGTTAAAACAAAGTGAAAAGGAATTTTCTAATATCTTAATTTGCACCTCATTGGACCACAGTAGCCACAACTCTCTTTTCTTCCCGAGCGAGGGCACCCTCTCCCTATTCTTTAGGATTATCCTTTTTATTCTAATCATTGATTTAATTTTGTCACTTTACTACTACAAAAAGGGCCATTCTATACAGCTCATTGAACACGAATTTCTCTATTTTATATAAAAACCATTTACCAAAATAGGATTTTTCCGAAGTCTAAAATATATGTCATAATCCTACATGGATATTTATTGAAGAATCAGTGTACAACTGCTTGGAAAAAAAAACCGTGTGACAATGAAGGAATTGTACACGGATTTTCATTAAATATCTGTGTAGGAATAGTTAGAGAGCTACATGGATATTTAAAGAAAATCCGTGTAGGAAGAGATAACTATAAAATATTAATAGTCCAGAACCTTTTCTACATGAATAATTAAATAAAAATATGTGTGAAATTGTTTCCTACATGAATTTTTAATTAATATCCATGTAGGAAGATTAAGAGAGCTACATAGATATTTAACTAAATATCTGCATAGAAAGAGTATTCCTACACGGATATTTGGTAAACATCCGTGTAGCCCGGTTATGGTGAGGGGACTGTGGGAGGTGTTTGTACACGACTCTCTATTAAATAATCTGTGTAGGATTGTTATAATCATACACGGGTAATTATCCGTGTGTAAATAGTTGCCGATTCCTACACCCTCACATTCTACACTGTAGGAAATCCGTGTACCTCCTCCATTTTTGTCCATGTGCAATATGTTTTTCTGTAGTAGTGCTTCTAGATTCAGAGATACATGCCATTGAAGGGCATTTTCTTAAAGCTGGCTGGTTCTTTTTGTTCTCTAAGGTAAACAAACTAATATTTTTTTGTCATTTAGGAAATTGTTCAATTAGAGTACATGTACTTAAAAAGATAATATTATAATTGAATAGTTTTCTAAATGGCAAAAAATTAATATTTGTTTGTCTACCTCATAAAAAAAAAAATCAGCTTTTAGTCTAGTTAAATTTTTTGAGGATATTAATTGTTAGGTGAATGATCCCCAATCACTAATTTTTAAAAAAAAATCATAAAAAAATGTAAAGAAATTTTTATCAAACAGAAGATGACTACCAAAACACAAAGCAATGTACAGTACTCTAATTTCTCTATTGGCCCTTGGAAAGATAGCACACTAAAATAAATAGCCCATAAAAACAAATTATTCCTTCAATATAACTATATAAGAGCCCCAAGTACTTAATGGAATTGTCAACTCACCCTAAATCATAATCCATTTTGTTATGTCTCAACCCAAATACAAGCAATTGACAATCCAAATCGTTTCCTTTGTTATTTCATCCCAGAAACACTAAAAAACCAAGCCATTAATCCAATAGAAGTAACGTAAATTATACAACAAACATTATGATGTGCACTTCAATAACATATATTACATAGGAATTAATTCAAGAACTACACATAATAAATCTGATTAAAATATCACCGGTGAATCTAGTAGGGTATATTTCAGTTTGTGTGAATCTGCTTGATAACAAGGAGATGAAAATCTTCCCCGTAGCAAAATAAAGCATAGGTTTGTAATTTGAGAGAGACTAGCAAGACGCCTCGACCTGGGCGAGGCCGAGCACTTCTCTTCCTCTTCCTACTCATCCTGGGTTTTGGCTGCAACTTTAGCAATTCAATGAAGTCACCTATATCCCCAGCCGTTTTCTCGAGCTTCTCCACGGTATTGATCAGCTTGTTCACCTTTTCATCATTCTTCAAGTATTTATCAACCATCATTCGAGGGTTCAGTAAACTGAAAGTTCTCAGATCAAGTCCTCGAGCAAATGCAGATAAGCGCTCTATAATCGAAAGCCATGGGATATCTGTTGTTTGGTGCCGAAGTCCGAGTACAAGGTAAGAAAGATGCTTTGAGGTTGTTGTAAGGTGTAATTTTGCTTCTAGGTCGACTTGAGGAGGGTCGACTTCTCTGAGATTTATGGCAGGATGCAACAAAGTTGCATCGTGGTTTCCTTCTTCTTGCATCAATTGTTCATGGGGAGATGACCCTCCTTCAATGCTTTGGTTCGGCTTTTCACAAAGGATTTCGGCCTTGAAATTGCCAAGCATCTCGTCTGCTTCAGACAGAGCCTCCTTCAACTTCTCCTGCCATTTGTGGAGTGGTTTGATATTAATATCAAATGCCTTCGAGACCTCAACGGCACTTTTGATCTTTATGTGTAGCATTTCCAGACGGTATATCCTTTCATCGACACTCTTGTATTTGCTGCATTTGCCAGTGAGAAAAGAAGTTGCTCTGCTGACAACCTCACTAATGACTATAGAACTGACTTGATCGCTCATTTTTTTTTTTTTTTTTTTTTTGTGTCACAATCACAAAATTACTGATAATTGATTGTTGCATCAAACAGAAAGTTGTAGTGTTTTGATGTTTGAAAAAGAAAACTATAATGAATAAATTAAATGTTTTAAAGGTTAGGCATCCTATATATGATCCAATAATAACTACCCTATTCTATAATACTAAAATTTATGATTTTTTTTCTTAATGAAAGTATAAAAAAAAGTAGCAGAAGCTATACTGTTTATATTCACAATAAGAAATTTTACAGACATGATGCCAGCATACTATTGAAGAACTCAATTAAATAAGAAAGACACCAAAACTGGCAATCATAACAAAAAAGAATTTTGGGACAAAACCTACAATTTCTTCAAAAAGCAACGTACAATAAATAGAGCAGCAGATTTTGGCTAGAACTTCTTAGGAGGCAAATATGCATAGCAAGAAAAACTAAAGACAAATGCTCCCAAAACAATGATAATATATAGAACTAACTAGCTGGAACAAATTAGGGAAATCCAACTGAAATGGGCAAAAAGGAAATTAGAGAGACAGACATTAATTGAAAATAATACTAGCAGGAGCAGCAACAAGAGCAACGACAGTATGTATAACTGAGACAAGATGCAAGTTACAAGACGCTTGGAGTTAGCGAGCAAGTACTGTTTCTTTCTCCTTTTATATAGAAAATTTTACAAGCTGTTCCATTAATTAAGGGTTGATATGTTATGAAATTCCGAATATCATGCTTTGGAAATTTCCAGGAAACTAATGCTGACTAGGTTTGCAAAATTTCCACGTAGTTCTTTGAGAAAAAATTGTTTAGTAAGTTGACTATACAGCAACATAGCCAAAGAAAACCATAACATATTGTAAGGACATCAAAAGTCAGATCAGAGATAAAGGCAAAGCAAAGAATATTATATTAAGATACCATTTGTATAGATATTTCAAAAAAGATACCATCTGTATGACTGTATATGAATTAAGAATATATGACCCTTGACTCTATCATCATTTGGTATACTCCATGACACATATATTACCATCTGTATGACTGTATATGAATTAAGAATATATGACCCTTGACTCTGCTATCATCATTTGGTATACTCCATGACACATATATAATCTGTTTAATTAGATATGGAAATTTTTAATTTCCTTCACTATATCACTTGTATATCAAAATTTGAAATGAATTATCATATTCTTCAAACTAATAGAAGCCTATATATGTTTTGTAAGAGCATGTGTGCCTAGTGGCTACTATTCTTGACCCCCCATTTGGTTAGACGTTAGTTTAATTTCTCACAAAAATGAAAAACCCCATTTGGTTGGACACTCAATTTCCATTTCAACTTAGAAGGTCAAATCAAATACACTATTCAAATTAAGATAAAAAGATTTGAAATTGACAGTTTATTGTAACACTATTGGTGATCCCGAGAAGCTCGTAGAAACGGAAATAAATCTGCTGTGATTCCAATGGAATAACAGGGTCCTGTTATTCCTATCCCAGCCATTAAATTTCGTTGAGATTCGTGTATAAAAAAGTTTCTCCATTAAGATTTGCGAATCTAAAAAATAATGAATGAGTTTGATGGTTTTTATTTTGTATAGCTGGATAGTTATGATTTGACTTGAAAATATTTTAATATTATTGTTAAAATCAAATTTAGCATTTAGACACATGAGCATAGGCATACAAAAAAAAAAAATGAGTCAGCTTACTTTCATTCCAGAAATGAAGACATTTTTTAATATGTAAAATTTGATCATTTTATTAGAAAAAAATGAAGTTTAGCCTCTCACACGTCTCCATATAAAGTTCTCACACTGTGATAATGATAGTGGATGAAAGAAACACCGAATAGAGCCCAATTCAAATTAACCTGGCATTAAAAAATAGGCCCAGCTAATTAAACAAAAGCAGTTGAAAAAAATAGGCCCCTCTTTAGGCCCAAACAACGGCCTGGTATTAGCAGTTGAAAAGCAAAGGGGTTCTCGTAACCGTTCAATTGTTTTACGATTAGCCTGAAAGAATTATTTAATCATTCAACGTGAATCAAAACGCACGCACGAATATCGAGGGACATCGAACGGCTCTAAAATGGTTTCCGACCTCTCTCCTCTTAGAAAATACGAATTTAATATCCCTAAAGTAAATCTAATTTTGAGATTGCATCAGAACTGTTCAATCTTTCATGCACGACAATTAAAGATTATTTTACAATCCACACATAATCCTTACGATTGCACGAATCTCGGATTCAATCGAACGGTTTAAAATACCCAACAGTAACTCAAATTTTGAGTTTGGCTTCCAACCCGGGCATGGCATCCTCTGCGGAGTTCCTGCGGAACTTCTAATCTGGTCCGTTCGTTTTAATCGGACGGACTAAATCATATTTTTGCATGAATCTCAAAGCAAACTTAGTACTTCCCGTCCATCATCAAGTACTCACCGGCTGAGAATAAATTTCAACCGTCCGATCAACTCTGCAAAGCTCCGCAGAGGATACTCTCCAACTCCGACCCGTACGTGGTGGAATGTATTGTTAACTTCAATATTCGTGCAAAAGTAATTGAACGGTCGAGATCTAAAATCAAAATTATTCATCTGATGAAAGATTGATTCTATCCCATTAGATTTTGTCGGGGTGTTATAAATTGAAAACACTAACCCTAGCGAGAGTTCAGTTTCAGCGCCGCCGCCGCATTGGAGCTCGAGAGAGAGGAGAAGAGAGAAAGATGCAGATCTTCGTGAAAACCCTAACGGGGAAGACTATCACCCTTGAGGTGGAGTCTTCTGACACCATCGACAATGTCAAAGCCAAGATCCAAGACAAGGAAGGTACTCAGATTTCATTTTACCTTTTTCTACTTTGTTTTGTTAATCTCTTTTCAATCCCATGTTTTTCAACTGTTAGTTTCAATGCTCCAATGCTCCAGTTCTATATAGTAAATAGGTAGGTTGAACTGTTCATTTGTCAAATTAGGATTTATTTAGGAGGGTTTAAAAGCAAATAGAGGGGTTTATTTCTGATATTTCCAATTAGGATTTTCATAGTGTGAAAAATGGTTGGTTGTTGTTGTCAGTATATTTTGTATGTGAATACCTTCATCCCTTTGCCGATTTGAATATTTCTTATGAGCTTCTAGTAAATTCCCTGGCATCCTTGCTCATTTCCAGTTATTAGATGGCTTGTATTACATAATTTAAATAAACCAATGGTTAATTGAACTAAACTGAACTATATAAGTTGAATTGTTAAGCTCTTCAGAGTTCAGATAATATTGAGTCCAATAAGATAAGTCTAAGGTAAGCCGGTTAATTTGAAAGCTCCAGTTAGGATTTTGCCAATTGGGATTTTGACATGGTCAAAATTGTTTGAAAAGGTTCGATGGTTTCAGTTTTAACTTTTCTTTTTAATCTTTTTTACTTTTTTGTTTGTGTGTGATTTTGTACTGTGTAGCTTAAACTGTTAATCTCTTTAGAGTTTAGGTAATCTTTGTGCCATTTAGATTATGTCTGAGGTAAACCTGTTAATTTTCTTGTCCCAGTTATTTAAAAGAAAACTGGGGGTGGGTGTTCTCTAGGATAATTTCCAATTAGAAATTTGACACTGGAAAATGTATGTTTATATATCCTGTATGTTTTGTTTTGAAATGCCTTGAATTCCATTGCTGATTATATTATTCCGTAACTGCTGCTAGTAAATTCCCTATTGTCCTTGCCCATTTCTAGTCATTTAACGAAAATGAGCTATAGTTAATTTAACCAAATCAAACTATGTAGGTTGAACTGTTAATCACATCCATGTTTAGGTTATCTTGGGTCCATTTATTTAAAAGCAAACAGTAGGGTTTATCTAGTATATATATAATTAGAATAGTTACATGGTGTAAATTATTTGTTGATTACAATTCTGTTTCTGTAGTCGGTATGTTTTATTTGGGAATACCTTAATGCCATTGCCGATTTTTTATTTTTTTATCAGCTACTAATAATCCCCTAGCATCCCTTGCCCATTACCAGTTGTTACATGGCTTGTATTGATTAATAGTTTATATTATATAATTTAGGAGGAATAAAATGTTCTCTCCTGATCAATATGACATGAGATGATTAAAGAGCCATGCAAACAGTTTATATGTTGTACCAATATTTTTGTATGAAATTGAGTGTTTTTCTAACATTTATTGTTTGAACAGGGATCCCACCGGACCAGCAGAGGCTGATATTTGCTGGTAAACAACTGGAAGACGGCCGAACCCTTGCTGACTACAACATCCAAAAGGAGTCAACCCTCCACTTAGTTCTCCGACTGCGTGGTGGGGCCAAGAAGAGGAAGAAGAAGACATACACCAAGCCGAAGAAGATCAAGCACAAGCACAAGAAGGTGAAGCTTGCAGTGCTCCAGTTCTACAAGGTTGATGACTCCACTGGTAAGGTCACTCGTCTCAGGAAAGAGTGCCCGAATGCTGATTGCGGTGCGGGTACTTTTATGGCTAATCACTTTGATAGGCATTACTGCGGTAAGTGCGGGTTGACTTACCTCTACAACAAGCAGGATGCATGAGTTGTTTTAAATTTATTTGCATTGTAGGGACCTTTTGTTGAATGTTCGGGCATTTTTGTTTTGTCTGGTACTTTTTTAGTATTAATGATTGTTAGTTGAATTGTGGTTATACAATGACTGTGTTGTTTTGTTATCTTCTGTTCTGGTTGCTATATTTTGGTTGTTGTGTTTGCTTGCTATTTTCATCAAATATAAAATAGTTTTGTTGATGTATTTGTCGACAAGTTGATAAAGAGCTTTAATGGTGGTGTTGGAAGAGAACTTCGATTTTCATACCAGAACTAAAATTTCCTGTTTGTTAGTGATTGAATTTTTGCAGTTATATAGTTCATGTGGATTGTATTAGAATGCTGCTAGTTCATAATGAAGAGAAACATCAGTTAAAAGTTTTAATAAAATCATGTAATGAGGTTCAATTCAAATCCATTGATCTTAAGTGGTGATTTTTATTTCAATTTCAGAAATATACCTGATTTCTTATTCAGAAATTATTGAGTAAAGTTTCTTCATTAGAAACTGTTTTTAAATGTCATATTGGTCAAAACGATTTGCTTAAATTATGTAGAATATACAGTTTTTAATATAATGTGATTTAACAGAAATATTAAAATTAATTTTAGAAATGTGAAGATTTAAAAATTTAGAGGATTTAATTTTAAAAAGTGATTAATAGTTATTTAGAAATTCATTTCAATTAGTAGAATGAAGATAAGTAACATAGTTTATTTGGGTGATAGCATAAAATTTTGAAATTGGTTGAAGTATGTAGTTCGTTCCAGAAAACCATGACTGACCAGTTTTTCTCGTTGTCTATGCAAATTGGGAAGACTTTGACAAAGCAATTTTTACTTCATGCAGCGTTTGAATGTGTTTTGATTCTAAAGCCATTGTGTTGCATGAAGCTAAACATACTCTGTTAAAATATAACTAGCTAAACGACAATTGGAATGCATAGAATTGTTTATGATTTTTTCGGTTATGTTTATTAGGTGAATTGATTGCAATTTCTTTTTTCGGTTTTGCATAATAATCAATTAGTAATACTGAAATTTTCATAACCACAATTTATCGGTAAAAGAGATCAAATATGTTTTTTAGAAAACCTGATGGCACACGACAACATGATGTGCCACATCTCCTTTGTTTTTTATTCTTCTATAAAACCTGACACTTGGATATATGTCTTTTAGAACAATTCATTTGCGCTGGATATCAGTAAAACAATCCATGTATGTACATTCTGAATTTACCTTAGAGACTAAAGCATCAAATTCTAGTTTGGATTATGTGCCTTCATCTTTTAAGGAATGTTAATAATACAAAATCTGATAGCACACTAGGATGATTCATGCTCTATTGTGACATAGGATAAATTGACGTTTGAAATTTTTGTTTATGCGCCTACAAACCAACCATCAAACAACAGTGTACCCGGTTTAATAATGAAAGTAAAATTAATAATAAAAAACATAGAACTTTATTTCATGATCCTCATGAAGGCCCAAGACCAGGGACAAGCTTTGATCGCAATACCGCAAATGAAGAAGAGAAAAGAAGAAAAACACAGGTACCGGTACCAGTATTGGTACCGACCATAGGTGAACCTCACCTGAATTGGAAAAGAAATGACAAAATGAGAGGGTGGAGAGGGAGCAGATCGACAGAAAAGGTGAGCGGGTTCTCCTGTATCACTTAGCGAGGGTGAGCAGGTTTTGTGTGCGTGAGGGACAAAGAGAGTGAAAGTGTCCGAGGAGAACACAAAATGGCGGAAGAGATGGCAGGTGGAGATGTCAGAGGAGATGGCCGGAAGCGCAGGCTTAGGACATTTGAATTTGCGGGGAGATGGCGAAGGCTAGGTTTTTTTTTTTTCCTTTTTCATAAAAGGGGATGGGGTCATGAGAGTCACTGGGAAGAGAAATGGAACTCTTCAGTGACTGGAGTTCAATTTCGGCGAAAAAAAACTTTGATCAGTGTTGGAATCCGCTCAGAATTTGAAGCGAAACGCACCAAAATATAAAGCAAAAATGATCCTTACTTCACAACTCAACATCTCACAATTTCATGAATGCTGCAATGATTCTACATTTACTCAAAACACACAAAAAGAAAAAAAAAAGTACAAAAAAGTAAAAAGAATTAAAAGCTCCAGCAACCAGAAGTATTTTCTCTTTTTCTTTTTATTAAATTTAATCAAAACATTCGACATTTACATATATAGTATATCATAGAATAAAATGAAATTAAACATTAACAAAGAAAAGTGACTATCATTATTCCATACATATATCCTCACAATCTTTTTAATAATCATACGCACATATATATATATATATATCACAAAACATACACATATACGCACAATCTTATTAATAATCATTATCATCGATCGATCATGCATTATTTTTTTAATTCCATTTTCTAGAGACAACCTCTTAAGAAAGCAAGCGTACGCTTAATCACAGCAGATGATATCCGAACACGAGCGCAACCATTGAGGTGGCCAAAGCAAAACCTGGGAATATAGCAACAGCATCTGACTGAGTTGGTGCAGGGGCCGGTGTTGTTTGTTCATCGGCCATCACCAAAGTGGCAAAAACAACGGCCATTGCTAGGCCAAGCAATTTGATTGCCGGTGCCGCCATTGCTTCAATATGTTTCTCTTCTTCCTTGTATTGTTTAAGTTTGTATTTGTAGAAGAGAGCTGAGGTTTGTTGGTTTATATAGGGCACAAGGAAGCGCGTTTCTTAGACTTGGCCTATCTAGTCGAACATGTATTCTCTGCATTAACTCAAAAAGAAATCTTTTGAGTTAATACATCTCAGTCATCTGATTTTAAAAAGAGTCAATCTAGTCATCTGATTTTAACACAAGAGCTTTTAATATTGGTGCGGATCTAGTTTGCTCAGATCTTAAAGTAGTTCGGATGGTTGAGATTCATTAACTCAAAAGATTCATTTTTGAATTAATGCAGAGGATACGCGTTCTATCTAGTCTACATGTATTGACAAAATGTCCAACCACTAGTATCGATAAAGAAAGATATATTATGGCTGGTCGTTGTAAACATGATGGGTTGATAAATTGGAGTTCCAATTGATTCGGAATGTAAACATGAGGTGTCATTATGATGCATACAGTGTTCATTTGGAATTTGTTTTCTGATCTTAAATTTTGCCGATGGACACGGCTAATTGACGGAAAGACATGGACTTGGGAGTAGGGATGAAAACGGTATGGATAATATATTCGTATTCGATCCTGTATTCGAAAACTTGTATGTAGATATCTGATATCCGAATATCCGTGTACATAATATTACTGATATAGTTTTATGTTTCAATTATCCGTATCCAAATAGTAGATAAACTGATTCGGACCCGTATCCGTATTCATCTGATATGTCCGATATCCGTTCCTGTAACATCCTAGTTTTCGAACACATGAAAATTTTTCTAACTTCTAGTAAAATGCATCTAAACATGAAAATATGGATTTACAAGTATATTATGAACCTTAATTTGTAATTTTGATAATTGAAAATTAATACTCTACAAATACATAAGAATAATTAAATAAGACAATAAGTAATTGTAAGTTTGTTTGTTTTTGACAAATATAGATGAATAAATTTTATAGTATTGAAATAAAAAAAATAAAAAAAAAAGGTCTTACTCTAACTTTGGATATTTTAAAATTTATTGTAGTAATACTTTAATTTAATACTTAGTATTTTGAAAGCCAACTTTATTTTAAAATTACAAGGGGTGTAAATACATGTTCACTAAACAATTAATTGAGAAGAATATATAATATAACTTTTCCAAGTTCTAAAAAAAATAACATATGTACACTCGGCATCCACTACTTCTCTATTATAAGAATTTCCAAGTTTGCCACTCAACTTCATTTCATCTCCCACATGTCACACTAGCTTCCAATTCAATTTTTATTCCTTTTGTTCCATTAATTTGTTTTTATCTCGCACCTCTCTCACGCCAAGTCCAGCCACCCATGTAATTATCGTAAATCGAACGAACACTACTACAGAAAGAAAGACTATTCTACACTGCACATTGTACACAGATTTAATTATTTTATATAAACATTGTGTACTAAATGGTTTTTTGTCAGACCCCAAAATATATGTCAGAATTCTACACGAATATTTATTGCATGAAAAACCAGTGAACTATTGTTTCTTTTACTACGTGTTTATTATTGTTTCTTTTATTTTGAACATGAGAATTTCATGTCTTGAAAATTGCAAGCTTGCTACTTGGTATTTGATCATTGCACTTTCAAAACTTGATATTATGTTACGGTAAGGAGACAAATGTGTTTTCTCCATGAACTTTTTACTTGATTGGATCTCAAATGTGTAAGTTGTTTATGGATTTCAATTATCGTTATTATTGTTTTCTATTAATTGTGCCAAGAGATATTTTGGTTTAGTTGGTCAGGTCTTAGAATAAATTGACTGGAATTGAATACCGCACTGGGAGATTTTCAATATCTCATATTTTTTTCACTTCGGTGGGTTCTAGGTAGAAAGCATAAGATGCTGAACTAGAAGACTTCGGGACATGCCACAAAGTTTTTACAGGTATTGTGGCTCTTATCTATTTCATTGGTAGTGTGTGTGTATAAGATTGTGCATCATAATAAAATCGTTTTGCGCTGTAGCTCGGCGGGTTGTCAGCCCTGTTGTCGTGGTGTGACAGTTCCGTATCTGTATCTAGAAAATAAAAAAAGAGATATAAATATAATTTTACCACTATCCGCTTCGTTTTCACCCATACTTGGGAGTCAATATTTATTGAAAAAGTAGGACTAATTATTGAAGATGCGAGGGAATGAGATGGAGATGTCTTTTGAGCTACCGTGTTTTTGACTTTAATAAATAAACAGATTAAGCCTTTTTAAAGTTCAATCCGTTATCTTTTAAATTTTTTAGGAACTTAATCCTTCTGATCAATACTGGTTTCTTAGCGCAGATTTAGGTCACATCCTTTAGTCTTCTTTTGCCCAGATCTTAATCCTCAGCTCAGACTTTAAGGCACCTCTACCCTGTTCCTTTAGCTTCCTTGGCTTTCACTCAAGGATTAAGACAACCGAATATGAGTTCCTTAGTGCTCCTTAAGGTCTTAATTCCTTGTTGCCGAACGACTTTATATTTTAAATAAAGAAGAATTTAATGTATTAATCCAAACCATCTTACGAGTAATACATGTGCATGTAATATTCATAAATTTTTGAGTTATTTTAGTACAAAACAAATAAGTTAAGAAAATTATGTTTAAGTTATTTTACAACATTTATTTTTATCATTTTTAAACTGCTGAATATACTAAACAAAATTGAAATTCCGATCACATTAATTACATGCAGAAAGGAAGAAAATATAATGGATTTGGATAGGATTAATTTCTTTGTTCGAAGATTTTTGGACATAGATTTATTTAAAGTTGGATCTAACCGTTTGATGGAAACATCTGCTCTTGCACGAATTTGGGACATAGCTTTATAGCACCCTGACACCATTCGATGGGAAGATCATCTTATGTACGAATATTGAGGGACCTGGACTTTACTTTGACGTTCAGATCTAAAATTTGCAAGTGGAAGGGGCTGTCCAAAAGACGGTAATAGCCATTCGATCTGCATCGCAATTCGTGCATGCGTTTTGATTCACGTTGAGGGATTGAAATAAATCTTTTACGCACATCGTAAAGCAATCCAACGGTTACGGCAACCTCCTTTCCTTTTCAAGTGCTAATACGAGACCGTTGTTGGGCCTATAGAAAGGATTTTGTTTAATTAATTGAGCCTGCTTTTTAGCCCAATTTAATTGGATTTGGGCTCTATCTCGGTGGCTTTTCAATTGAGAAAAACAAAGACTTTACTTTGTATTATTGTATTCAAATTTAAAATTTATATGGGTCATATATATATTCACAAATTGGTTGTTTCTGTTGAGATATGTGAGGGGCATTATTTAACCAACTTATATTTTTTCTAAGAAAATAACAAAATTTACATTTTATAAATGTCTTCATTTCTGGAATTAAAGTCAGCTGACTCATTTTTTTTGAATGCCTATGCTCTCGTGTGTCAAAATGTTTGATTTGATCATTCTGGTATTATCTAAATTATTTTGGTAATTTTTGAGACCTTTTAGGTATTTTCTGGAAAAAAAAGTTGTAACTCTTCTGTGCCACTCTGGCAATTCTAGACAAATCTGGTATTTTATCAACTATTTTGATAATTTTTTTTATTAATTTGCTATTTTCTAAACTATTTTGATTGTTTTCCAGACCATTATGGTATTTTCTAAACTATTATGGTAATTTTCTAGACCATTATAATATTTTACAAACTATTTATCTATTAAAATATTAAATTATAAGAGAAATAAAAACTAATATGGACCGAAGCCGTAGACCGCAGAGCAAAATATTGGACTAGATTTTGAAGAAAGAGTGGGATGACAAATTCAATGGAATTGGAGTCGACTTGTATATATAGCGGAAATGACATTTTAAAAATGATGATCAGTTATTTTTTTTCTTACTTTTTATGGACTTTACATTGCAAAATTATTATTCTTTGTATGCGAATACTTTCCAAGTAGATTCACAAATAATTCTATTAGTGACTGCAATTAAAAAATTGTTTGATTCTCATCTTCTAATTTAGTTGAATATATTATGTTGTACATACAGAAAACAAATATTACTGAACAATAATTATCCATTGATTAGGTATCTTTCTTGTAGTACAACATGTAATTCAACTTGGTCTTTTGTAATTCACAATAACAACTACTGATTCTTCGTACCGCTGAATTGGCGTATCATCTGCTCGAGTGCTGCCCAAGAAGAACCTCCTTCCTCCAACACTGCACACCTCGCTTGTGTTGCCAAACTTTCAACATTTCGACGGAGCTCTTGTCCTTTTTCATCACACGTCATCAACTCTCGAATTGCCACTTCGATATCCTCCCTGAGAACTAAACCATCACGGGTGCCATCACCAGACCGAACCCGTATGCCTATCTTGATCTCATCCACTAGATATTTTGAATTCAGATGCTGCTCGGCCATCATGGGCCAAGCAATGAATGGAACACCGCAAGAAATTCCTTCCATCACCGAATTCCACCCGCAGTGGCTCATGAACCCTCTCACGCTATTGTGCCTAAGAATTTGTAATTGATCAACCCATTCCGTTACTATCAATCCCTGATTTTTCACTCTATCCTTGAAATCAACTTCAATCCATGATTCTTTTTCCTTGATTGCCCATAAAAAGTTCACTTTCGAGTTCTCCAAAGCCGATGTCAGCTCTTTCAACTGCTTTTCAGACACTGCCACTTGGGTCCCAAAAGAAATATATAAAACAGGAGTATTCATTTCGAGTTTTGAGTCGAGCCATTTGATCCATGGGGAATGCTCGGTCGGGTTTGTGTCTGGTACAGAAAGACAAAGAGGGCCCACACACCATAGTTTTGGGCCTATAAAAGTCTCCCAATGATTGCAATAAGGTGCCTCCAAATCATAGAAGCTATTCATGATTATCCCATCACTCTGAGAAACTGCTTTGATAATCTCCATATCGCACTCATGCACCAGACTGCTTTGGTTTGGCATTTCATTCTCAGTGAGGTCAGCCATGGTTAACTCGAGATGGGGAAAATCAGGAATAACAAAGGGCAATGGGTCGTCGCGCATAAGGTGTGCGTGCGGTTTATGCTTTTGAATGAGGATTTTTATTGTGATCGAAAAGCATCCCATGCCATGGAAGGACATGTTAGGGATTCCGAGCCTCTTGGCTGACTCAATTGGCCACACTAAGAAGGGATCGGATATTAGAAAAGCAACAGGAGGCGATAATGATTTCATGGTTTCTTCAAACTGGGGTTGAAGGAGCCTGAAAGATCTGACAAAGGATACAAAGGAAGTTAGGGAAGTGACCTGGTGAAGGCTTTGCGGGAGGTCTTCCGGGAAATGAAGTGGCACTACGTTGATGTTGTCGGCAGTGCTCGTTGAGAGAATGGAATGAAGAAAAGAGACGTTGTGAGATGTCGCAAAAACAGTGACATGAGAGATAAGGCGGCGTTGAAAAAGGAGGCGCACCAAGTGGAGGAGAGGGATGGTGTGGCCCTTTGGCATGAAAGGGAAGATTGCTATGTGAAGAACGGATGAAGGATGCATTGCTCTTTTCTATTTTTTTTTACTTGTTTTAATTCTTTGGAATGACTAAATGAAGATTTGTCTGATTATATAGGGTATACTAAGGGTCTACAGGGGTTAGCATTTAAATATAACACAACTAGCGCAGTACGTAGTTGAAGGTTTCAAAACTTAATTAATAGCGGTTAGAATGTATACATCATATATTAATATAGTGTGAATCACAACAGGCACATAATTAACAATATAAAAACAAAATTTCAGTAATGGCATGTTTGGATGGGAGCTATAATAGTTAGAATAGCGATATTTGAGATTAGTAGATGACAACAGAAAAAATAGTGATTTTTAGATTATTGTGAAAATTGTATTGTTCAGATTAGTAAAAATGTTGTTTGAATTGTAAATTTGGAACAGAGAATAACTGTAATTGAGAAATAATAATGTTAACAATATACTAATTAAGAGGAAAGATAGACAAGTGGAATCCTAAACGAATTGTGACGACGTGGACATGACATAAGTAATGTGAACTTTGTCATTTCAGAACTGTGTTGGCAGAAATTCGAGAAGAAAATATTTTTTTCTCTCTTCACACTTCCGAATAATAGTTATTCCAACATAAATAGCAGTTCTAGGTATTTTGAATAACAAAAATATTGTTTGTATAAATATTGTTTGTATGCACATTATTATTCCGGATATATAACCCCTATTTTCGCGAATTGATATGGCTTTAATAGTACATTTATTTGTTATTTTAAAAATATAGTTTACCTTACAAATTAAAATTATAGACATATTTTTTAAAATTGTGTGTATTTGAATTAATTTTAAAATTTGTTTGGTGTTCCATCAAATAATTTAGGTTTTTTTCAGAAAAATTAATTTAAAATTTTAAAGGTTTAGTGACCAATCAAATTTTAAATTGATTAAAAGTTTGATGCAACACTCTATTTAAATGATGGAGAACAAATTTATAATCTATTTAAATATAAAGCAGGTACGTAGGACCCAAATTTCTTTAAACCTCTACCTTAATCTTAACTACTAATTATTTACTCTCAACTATTTTTATTAGGATTGATTTGACGTTTTAATTATCATGTCTTTTTCTGAGTTTAATTAGTCCAACAACTTTTTTAATTGGTTTACTTTGAGGTTGGAACGGCGTTTACGTACATTTGTCCAACAACTGGGAGGCTGTTGATACAAAAGAAAATGAGGATATCTTTTTATTTTTGATCCATTTGATGCTTAAACTATTTTCAAATATAAAACATAGAAATCTTATTCTTGTCTCTTTTTTTCCCCTTTTGATTTCTTTGTACGTAAGAGAAAAAAATGTTAGGAAATTAATAATTTCATTGATATCTGTAGGGGCGGATGCAAGATTTTTTTTTTAGCTTAGGCCTGTTAATATATATTATTTAAAGGGCTTGACCAGATAGTTTTGGATTGTTCAGAGGAGGCAAGACAACTTCCAGAGAGGAGCAAAGATAATTTAAGCCAGTACTGTGCAATTTCAAAATTCAGAGAAGACAGTTCACCCATGGGCGTTATTGGGTGCGCCCCTAGATACCTGTTAAACGAACAGCGTCATAGCTAGAGGCTCATATCTATGAATTTTCACAAGTTTAAAATTCATGAAATTTTGTACCTGATATATGAAATAGGAAAGGTAGCTAAGTATATGTTGGACCATGTAAATTATAAAAAGTGCTGGAAGTTACTAATACATTAATTTTGGCAAGTGCTGAAAATTTCAAATATGGAATTAAAATTTAAGTTATTCTACAATTTGATTCACCACAAATATTAAAACGAAAAACTAAATTAGATTTATAAAGTTAAATACGCCTTAACTTTATTAATTAAATTTTATCATTTATCAACAACACAAAATTTCATGAAATAAATCAATATGAACTCACCATATCAAATAAATACAATTCCTAGGAGTTCAAGAAAATTGTACTTGGCATAATATAAAAAAAGAATAATTTTTTTTCAGATTCGAGATATTTCGGGGTGTATAAATTTGGGGTTACTTAGCATATGGCCTTGGTTAAAATAAAACAAAAAAAAAAAATGAGCTGGCTGGGTCGAAAAATAAGAAGTTGGGAACTGGGCTGAGCCCTACGCTCTAAACTGGACGTTTCCGGCTGAAATGAACTGGAGAAGAACATGGCTTAAAATAGGCAGAACTCTGTATTTTGTTTGAAACCAAACTATGCAGATCGAACTGTTAATCTCTTTAGAGTTTAGGACTTTAGGTAATATTGGGTCCATTTAGATTTGTCTGAGTTAAAATGTTAGTTTTCATACTCCTATTTATAAGCAAATAGGAGGGGGGTTGATGGATTATTAATCTAAAATTGGATTAATATGTAAAATAATTTTGTATTGTATATTGTTAATTTTGTGATATTAAAGTGGTCATATGCATTATATAATTTATTGAACATTAATGTGTCATATAAGATGTGGACCTTTAATTTATTGAGCATTAATGTGCCATATAATATATCGGAATGGAAATAAAAGATAATGGAGAGGGCAAACAGAGAGATAACAGAATGTGTATTATATCAATTTTATCCTTTTAAAGATCAATGGTTGTAAAAGAATTGAATGAATTACTAAGATGATTTTACTATACTACAGACAAACCCTTTATTATAATCTGTGCTCGTTGCAGTGTTTTCGGTTTGTTCTTTTATGCATGAGAGGTTGCTGTACGTGTTTGCTGGTAATATCCTTCTAATGAGAAGTTAAATTCAAATTCACTGTACTGAAGAGGGGAGATATATATAGTACTAGTGAAACCCTAATTCGTTGCACAAAAATTTGGAAATTAGTAAAAATTTAAATTCCTTTCAGGAAACCTTGAATGGCAAATGGGAAAATTTTAAAAGAGTACTTTTAACTTCATGCAGGGTATTATTGTTGTTTTAATTCTAAAGTTTGTGTGTTGCATAAAACTAAAACTGCTCTGTTAAAATCTTTGCCCACTGGCTTGCTAAACGACAATTGGCATGCATTAGAATTGTTTAAGATTTTTTCAGTAAAAGTAATTTGTTTGGTGAATTGATTGCAATTGCTTTTTTGTATGGGATTACCCGTATAAAATTCAAATCAAATCGATGTCGGTAATCAATGTTTGACAATATAATTTTGTTCTTCTGGTAAACCATAAACATCATTCAAGTTTTTTAATTGATGAGAATAACAATTTGGTGCTTGTAACGTAGCCATACAACTACAGATGAATACATCACAAATGTTTTTTTTACAAATTACAAGTCCCCTTATTGTTATTAATTTCATGAATATTACAAGGAGTCAAAATTTTTATCCATATCCTCAATTAAAAAAAATTACACCAATGCCCTAACATTTTTTTTTATTGGAAAATTTAACAAGATGTGATGCACATATTTTATTACAAAAACATTGATGTTTTGTATTAAAACATAGATGCACTTGTGTTGGTATTAACTACGGTATAAAACATCGGTGCGTTATCGATGTTTTTTCAATAAAATATGGATGTAAATGTGCTGAGATTAACTAGGGTAATAAATATTAGCACGTCATTGATGTTTTTGCAATAAAACATCAATACACACTTGTCTAGAGATTAATCAAAGGTATAAAGTATTAACGCGTCATCGATATTTTTGAAATAAAACATTGATACATTGTTCCAAAGTTTAGCGTTTCATGACAATTTAAAAAGCTTTTGAAGGGACGGAGGGCCTGGAGTCAGGGGCAGAAGCCTTCAGACATTGGAAGAATGAAAATTGCAAAATACCTCGTAACTTCTTTGATTTTACGTTCCGTTAATTATTCATCAGAAAAGAAAATGCCGGTAGAAGGGGATCCGACTCTGCTGCTTTTATTTAACAAAAGCATGGTTCTGCTTTTACCATCCCAACCAGTCAAAATTTTCCATTCACGTACCTCGATAAAGAAACTTTTCTATGCACAAATCGTGACAAATTTGAATGGTTGAGATGATAAAAGCAGGACTCTGCTTTTGTTAAATAAAAGCAGCATAGTCGGATCCAGTAGAAGGAGGCCACATTTACCCGAAATACCAAAATATTTCCCAAAAAAAATGAAAAGAAAAATTGAAAGCTCCAGCATCCAGAAGTACTTTCTTTCTGTTCTTTTATTAAATTTAATGACAAGTTGACAACAATATTCGACATGTACACAGTATATCATCATAGAATAAAACGAATTTAAACATTAACAAAGAATCAATATCACAAAATGTAAATATATACGCACAATCTTTTTAATCATCATCATTATAATTATTCCATTTTTCTTGAGACGACCTGTACTGTTAAAAAAGCAAGTGTGCTTAATCAATGAAGAAGGTAACCAAACACGAGCGCAACCATTGAGGCGACCACAGAAAAACCTGGGAATGTAGCAACACCATCCGACGTCTGAGCTGGTGCAGGGGCCGGTGCTGTTTGCGCATCGGCCATCAGCAAAGTGGCGAAAACAACGGCCATTGCTAAGACGAACGATTTGAATGCCGGTGCCGCCATTGGTTATATTTGTCTTCTTCCTTGTTTTTGTTTAAGTTTGTATTTGTAGGAGAGAGATCAGGTTTGTTGGTTTGGGTTGAAGGAATTAGAGCATGTTATATAGGGTACAAGGAAGCGCGTTTCTTAGACTTGGCCAATCTGCCCGTACGTTCTGCCCTTAATTCCTCCCGTGACAGTGATAGGTTTTATACTTTTATTAGTAGAGAGAATTTCATGTGTACCCTTTAAAATTTTCAAAATTACGAACTTTCTGTTCTAAAATTTACAATGTTTTAGTTACCTTTTCAAATTTCAAAAACTCACGAATTGAATACTCAACTAAATGTTTAGTATATTTATAACTTTTCAATTTACACTTTATTGAAAAAAGAATAATATCCGTTCATGTATGAGAAATGTTCAGTAAAATTAATTTGTGAGAAATTTAAAATGATTAAGTATAATATTATGAATTTTGAACGAAAAATAGGTAATATCTAAATAATTAACGGTACACATGAAATTCTCGGAACTTATTATTAATTACCTCTAAAAGAAAAGCACAACAACTTCTTAAACTATTATTTATTTATGTTTTGTTGTATGTTGAAAGAAGAACATGTTATCGGGTACAAGGAAGCACGTTTCTTAGACTTGGCCAATCTGCCCGTTCTGCCCGTGACCATGATAGGTTTTATTATTTGAGAGAATTTCATGTATACCCTTTAAAATTTTATAATACTTTATTTTCCATTTTATATTTAAAAACTCACAAATTTACTCATCTTATTGTTTACATTTATAGTTTTCATTTTACCCTTTATAAAAAAAATGAAAATCTGTTGTTTGTGTGTGAGAAATGTTCAGTTAACTTTGTTACTTTTTGGAATTTAAAAGGATAAATATAGTATTATGAATTTTAAAAAGAGAAAATACGTAATATTGAAATAATTAAAGAGTATACATGAAATTCTTGGAAATTATAATTATCTCTGAAATGGAAAGACTTCTTCTTTAAACAATAATTTATTTATACATCAAAGAAAACAGACTTTATAATTAGTTAATGTCACGTAAGTTGTATAATTAAAAAATAATGTAGGGGGGGGGTACCATTCAAATTTCTATTAATGGAAACAAAAAAAAGAATAGCTGGCATGACATATCATGTGTCACGTTGCAAATATTTGCATTACGAACCAGACTTTTCAGCTATTTAATGGGGTTAATTATATAAAATTACCAATAAACGTACATAAATTTTAAAAATAAATGAAGGTAAATTAAATCCATTCTCACACTTAATGTATCCGCATCTGGTTACATATCTCTACAATAATTAAGCAGGATGGATGAGTTTTTTTTAAATATTTGTTTGTGTTTGAGGAACTCTCTGTTGCTTCAACAGTAGTTTTGAAATGTTTGTTGGATATTATTTTAGTATTAATTTTTGTTAGTGGGATTGTGGCTATACAATGTATGTTGTTATGTTATCATTTGTGTGCTTGTTGCGAAATTTTTGGTTGGTTCTTTTATGCATGTGAGGTTGATGTTGTGTTAGCTCTTTTTATTGATAAAAAATAGTTGGGTCAATGTATTTCTCCTCAAGTCGATGAAGAGATTTAAATGGTGGTATACATATTATTTTATTTCAGATACATTAATTACAAATAGGATTAATGAAGTATTATAAGATTTTGTATGAAAAGAACTAGTCTTTAATCTAGTGACAAAGACACATGGTCTGTACAGGTAATGTGTTAGAAACTAAGATGGAAGAAATCATTTGTTGTAATAACAATGGTATTAATAGTTAGATGGCTTGACCTCCAACTTTACTAAAAAAAAAGAGAGACAGATTTTGTAAAAAAAGATGCTCTGCTAGAATTAATTAATTCAAAGATTACACTGAGAAGTTTGCTAATGAGAAGTTTGCTACTGAGATGTTTGCTAATGCTAAACATGGAATACTCTTAGACCAGAGGTAATATATTTAATATCCGTCTAGTGAGAAATTTCAAGGCAATTGAACTCATGAAGAGGAGAGATCAGGAGGACTGTTCGGTAACATAACTAGAATTAAATCTTAATCTGCTAAGTGTCAAGAGGAAAAATCATATTTAATATCCGTACAAAAAAACCCCCAATTTTTTGTTCTGCTCCTCTTAAGCAGCTAAGTATCAGGAGGACTGTTCGGCAGCACAACTAGAATTAAATTTTAATCCGCTAAAGAGTCAATGTTTGGTTGTCTTTATCCATAAGTGAAAACTAATGGAGCTAAAGGAAAGGGTAGAGATGCTTTAAGGTCCGGAAAAGAAATTAAGATCCGGACAAAACAAGACTAAAGAAGATTATCTTAATCTGCATAAAGAAACCAGTGTTTGGTAAAATAAAACGGCTAAGGAAGATTATCTTAATCCGCTCTGTATCCGCGTCGTTTTCATCCCTACTTGGGAGTCAATATTTATTGGAAAAAGTACAACTAATTATTGAAGATGCGAGCGAATGAGATGGAGATGTCTTTTGAGCTACCGCGTTTTTGAGTTTACTAAATAAATAGATTAAGCATCTTTGAGATTTAATCCATTTTCTTTTAGTTTTTTTAGCCACTTAATCCTATCAAATACTGAATCCTTAGCACGGATTTAGATCGCCTTCTTTAGTCTTCTTTTGCCTAGATCTTAATCCTTTTCATCTCTACCCGTTCTTTTAGCTTCCATGGCTTTAAGACAACCGAATATGAGTTCCTTAGTGCTCCTTAAGCTTTTAATCCTCCAATCTTAATCCCTTGTTGCTGAACAGCTTCATTAATTTTAAATGAAGAATTCAAAGTGTTAATCCAAGCCATCTTACCAGTAATATATGTGCATGTAAAATTCATAAATTTTTGAGTTATTTTAGTACAAAGCAAATAAGTTGAGAAAATTATATTTAAGTTATTTTACAACATTTATTTTTATCATTTTTTAACTGCTGAATATACTAAACAAAATTGAAATTTCACATTACATGCAGAAAGGAAGAAAATAAAATGTTTTTGGATAGGATTAATTTATTGGGAAAATTGGTTATTTGCCACTCCAAAACCTTCAATATGAAAATACCAGCACAAAACTATAAATCTGAAAAATGCCACTCCAAAATTTAGTTAATTCTTAAATTTGCCACAAATACACAATTTTTATACTTTTTTTTATTAAAAATTAACTGAAAATACAGTTTTGAGATATATATTTCTGTATTTCCATATGTACCCTTCAAACCCCTCATTATACGTATCTCAGAACTGTATTTTTCAGTTAATTTTTAATAAAAAAAAGTATAAAAATTGTGTATTTGTGGCAAATTTAAGAATTAACTAAGTTTAAAGTGGCATTTTTCATATTTATAGTTTCGTGATTGCATTTTTCAAATTTGAAAGTTTTGAAGTGGCAAATAACCAATTTTTCCTAATTTATTTGTTCAAAGATTTTTGGACATAAATTTATTTAAAGTTGGATCTAACCGTTTGATGGAAAGATCTGCTCTTGCACGAATTTTGAACATAGTTTTAAAGCACCCGACACCGTTCGATGAGAAGATCATCTTATGTACGAATATTGAGGAACTTGGATTATAATTTGACGGTTCGGATCTAAAAATTGCAAGTGGAAGGGGCAGTCCAAAAGCCGGTAATAGCCATTCGATTTGCATCGAAATTCGTGCATGCGTTTTGATACCCGTTGAGGGATTGAAAAAAATCTTTTACGCACATCGCGGTTACGGCAACCTCCATTCCTTTTCAAGTGCTAATACGAGGCCGTTGTTGGGACTATAGAAAGGATTTTGTTTAATTAATTGAGCCTGCTTTTTAGCCCAATTTAATTGGATTTACTTTATATTATTGTATTCAAATTTAAAATTTACATGGGTCATATATATATTCACAAATTGGTTGTTTCTGTTGAGATATGTGAGGGGCCGTCATTTTTATTTATGCCCACCATTAAATATAATTTGTCAACTATATCCAGCAAATTAAAAAAAAATTATTTTTATCCAAACCGGTTATTAAATAGCCGGTTCCTAATTTTTATTAGAAACCGGCTATTAAGCCGCTGGTTCCTAGGTTTATATAAGGGTGGAAAGTTCCGAATTTTTCTCACAATTCATTTCATCAAATTTCACACTATCTCTCCTCACTTTCTCTTTTTCTCCCAGATTTATCCTGCTCTTTCTGTTTTTGCAAGTAAGTCCCTATATTTTATTTTATATTATTTAATAGGCCAAAATGGTTATAAATTACTTTCATTTGTTAGAAATGGTTAATTAATCGTAATTAATTATGATTAGGCGAAGATGGTTATAAATTGATCCAATTCGTTAGAAATGTTCCAAATTTTTTTAATGTAGTTTACCAATATATAATTGTGTTTAGTGCTAATTAATTGTGAGATGTACGTTAGAAATGCTCCAAAAAATTTTAGCAATCAATCAAATGAATATTACGGCTAATAACATCGGAAATACAGATCAAGACCAAGCAGATGTATGGGCCGGTGCTTTTATAGCAGCATTGGTCATGGTCACGGCTACGGGTGGGCCGTCCCATCCCCAATGCACCAGAGCCAGCTTGGGGACAGCCAGCCGATGATCAGGAGCGGTGGCCGGCCTACTGCAGTCGATGGCATGGTGTACGTCCACAACTATTGGGATGAGAGCCACGGACACACCATAGGTATTAGGATGGTGCGTTTACAGCTGCAGAGCCTGGATGATTCGTAGGTGGAGTGGACACCGTATGCACAGCTCTATGATAGTGAGCAGTTGCCTTTTCGTTGTCTTGAGGATCATGACAACTGATGGTACCGAGGCCTGCTAGTCTGCTTCTGGATAGTTACAAATTAATCATCTTAAAAACGAGAATTTCAAACGATTCGTAAAATATATACATCAAAATTCTGTTTGAAATATCCAGAGCGAATTTGATACTTACAAATTAGTCAAAATATTATACATCAACTGTCGACATTTTAAAAAAATATATATATATATTTTTTATTAGAAACCGGCGGTTTAATAGCCGGTCCCTAATTTTTATTAGGAACCGGCGGCTTAACAGCCAGTTTTGAATAAAAATAGAAACCGGCTATTTAATAGCCGGTTTGGGTAGAAATAAATATTTTTGGATTTGCTGGGCATAGTTGGCAAATTATATTTAATGGTGGACATAAATAAAAAATAAAAAAAGTAAAGCCACCAAGATAGAGCAAATTTGTGGGTTAAATATAAAGTAAAGTCTTTGTTGAGATATGTGATTTATTTTTTTATTTTCTTAGTAAAAATATAAGTGGGTTAAATAATGCCATACATGGCCAGCAAATTTGTGCCCATATATTGGTGGGCATAGTGGGTTATATGGCATTATTTAACCCACTTATATTTTTACTAAGAAAATAAAAAAAATTACATTTTAATAAAGGTCTTCATTTCTGGAATTAAAGTCAGATGACTCTCTATGCCTAAATTCTCGTGTGTCAAAATGTTTGATTTGATCATTGTGGAATTATCTAAATTATTTTTGTAATTTTTTAGGCCTTTTAGGTATTTTTTAAAAAAAAATTGGAACTCTTACGGACTACCCTGGCAATTCTAGACCATTCTGGTATTTTATACTATTTTGTTATTTTTTTATTATTTTTTTGCTATTTTCTAAACTATTTTCATAGTTTTCCATACCATTATGGTATTTTCTAAACTATTATGGTAATTTTCTAGACCATTATAATGTTTTGTAAACTATTTTATCTATTAAAATATTAAATTCTAAGAGAAATAAAAACTAATCTGGACCGAAGCCGTACACCGTTGAGCAAAATATTGGATTGGATTTGGAAGAGAGAAAGAGTTGGATGACAAATTTAATGGAATTGGAGTCGACTTGTATGGTCCTCAATTTTGCTGAATTATTCAGCGCAGTTAAGACCCTACTTCTGCTGGATAATCCAATAAAAGTAGGTTTATCGATTTCCTCTAACATGTATGATCTAGCGTAAATGACATTTCTAAAAGGTACGATCAGTTAGTTTTTTTCTTACTTTTTATGGACTTTATATTGCAAAATTATTATTGTTTGTATGTGAATACTTTCCAAGTAGATTCACAAATAATTCTATTAGTGAGTGCAATTAAAAATTTGAATATATTATGTTGTACATGCAGAAACAAATATTACTGAACAATAATTATCCATTGATTATGTATCTTCATTGTAGTACAACATGCAATTCAACTTAGTCTTTTGTAACTCACAATAAAATCTACTGATTCTTCGTACCGCTGAATTGGCGTATCATCTGCTCGAGTGCCGCCCAAGAAGAACCCCCTTCCTCCAACACCGCACACCTCGCTTGTGTTGCCAAACTTTCGACATTTCGACGGAGCTCTTCTCCTTTTACATCACACGTCATCAACTCTCGAATTGCCACTTCAAGATCCTCCCTGAGAACTAAACCATCACGGGTGCCATCACCGGACAGAACCCGTATGCCTATCTTGAGCTCATCCACTAGATATTTTGAATTCAGATGCTGCTCGGCCATCATGGGCCATGCAATGAATGGAACACCGCAAGAAATTCCTTCCATCACCGAATTCCATCCACAGTGGCTCATGAACCCTCTCACGCTATTGTGCCTAAGAATTTGTAATTGATCAACCCATTCCGTTACTATCAATCCCTGATTTTTCACTCTATCCTTGAAATCAGCTTCAATCCATGATTCTTTTTCCTTGATTGCCCATAAAAAGTTCACTTTCGAGTTCTCCAAAGCCGATGTCAGCTCTTTCACCTGCTTTTCAGACACTGTCACTTGGGTCCCAAAAGAAATATATAAAACAGGAATATTCATGTCGAGTTTTGAGTCGAGCCATTTGATCCATGGAGAACGCTCGGTTGGATTTGTGTCTGGTACAGAAAGACAAAGAGGGCCC
This sequence comes from Carex arenaria, assembly GCA_964058825.1. NCBI lineage: Eukaryota > Viridiplantae > Streptophyta > Magnoliopsida > Poales > Cyperaceae > Carex > Carex arenaria. The sequence goes on along the minus strand of CAXKVW010000105.1, from coordinate 92,963 downwards.
ACACACCATAGTTTCGGGCCTATAAAAGTCTCCCAATTATCGCAATATGGTGCCTCCAAATCATAGAAGCTATTCATGATTATCCCATCACTCTGACAAAGTGCATTGATAATCTCCATATCGAACTCATGCAGCAGACTGCTTTGGTTTGGCATGTCATTCTCAGTGAGGTCAGCCATGGTTAACTCGATATGGGGAAAATCAGGAATAACAAACGGCAATGGGTCGTCGCGCATAAGGTGTGCATGCGGTTTATGCCTTTGTAGGAGGATTTTTATCATGTTCGAAAAGCATCCCATGCCATGGAAGGACATGTTAGGGATTCCAAGCCTCTTGGCTGACTCGATTGGCCACACTAAGAAGGGATCAGATATCAGAAAAGCAACAGGAGGCAATAATGATTTCATGGTTTGTTCAAACTGGGTTTGAAGGAGCTTGAAGGATCTGACAAAGGACACAAAGGAAGTTGGGGAAGTGACTTGGTTAAGGCTTTGCGGGAGGTCTTCCGGGAAATGAAGTGGCACTATGTTGATGTTGTCGGCAGTGCTCGTTGAGAGAATGGAATGAAGAAAAGAGACATTGTGAGATGTCGCAAAAACAGTGACATGAGAGATAAGGCGGCGTTGGCAAAGGAGGCGCACCAAGTGGAGGAGAGGGATGGTGTGTCCCTTTGACATGAAAGGGAAGATTGCTATGTGAAGAACGGATGAAGGATGCATTGCTCTTTTCTATTTTCTAATTCTTGTTTAATTCTTTGGAATGATTAAATGAAGATTTCTCGTTGTCTGTTGATATAGGGTTTACTAAGGGTGCTGCAAGGGATAGCATTTAAATAAACTATTAATATAACACAAATAGCGCAGTAGTTGAAGGTTTCAAAACCTAATAGCTTGCGGTTAGAATATATATATCAGAGCATCTACATTCCTAAAACTATTAGAGTTTCTAATCTACATTTCTAAAATTATTAGAGTTTCTAATCTGACGTGGCAGTTTTTAAATCAGTTTCACAGATATAGATGAATTTTTTATTTTGCAACTTTGCTCAATAATTTTTTAATAAGAAATCGTTTATAAACTCGGACGTGGCAAAATGATTGGTCAGTATTTGCTCATTTTTTCAATCTATTTTAACTAAACGCTAATGTGGCAATTAAGAAACTCTAATTTTATTTTCAGGGATATGGAGGTTTAGAAATTCAGAGAGACTAAAATTTCTAAAAAGTAGTTAATATTTATTTGGAAACTCTAAGAATTTTAGATATGTAGATGCTCTCACATGTACTGTGCATCATAACCGGTACACACTTAACAATATAAAAATAAGAAATCATTAATGGCTTGTTTGGATGGGAGCTAGAATGGTTAGACTAGCAACATTTGAGATCAGTAGATGAGAATAGAGAAACAAATAGTGATTTTCTGATTTGTGTGAAAATTGTACTATTCATATTAGTAAAAATGTTGTTTGGATTGTATATTTAAATAGAGAATAGCTGTAATTGAGATATAATAATGTCAGCAATGTGCTAGTTAAGAGGAAAGACAGACAAGTGGAATCCTAAACGAATTGTTATGATGTGGACATGGCTGAAGTAATGTCAACTGTGTCATTTCGAAACTGTGTTGGTGGAAATCCGAGAAAAAAACCACTTCACACTTCCGAATAGTAGCTATTCCAACATAAATAGCAGTTGTTCTAGCTATTTTCAATAAACAAAATATTGTTTATATGCACATTATTATTCCGAATAGCCCCTATTTTCGCAAATAGATATGACTTTTAAAGTAGATTTATTTGATATTTTAAAAATAAAATTTAACTTAAAAATTAAAATTATAGACATATTTTTGAAAATTGTTTATATTTGAATTAATTTAAAACTTTTTTTGGTCTTCCTACAAAATTATTTAGGTTTTCTTCAACAAAATTAATTTAAAATTTTTAAGGTTCAGTGACCAATCAAATTTTAAACTGATTAAAAAATTTGATGCAACACTCTATTTAAATGGTGGAGAACAAATTTATATATATATGTAGATAGAGAGAGAGGAGGGATCCACTTACACTATTTTTTGGTGACACGAAATTACACCATCCATTTTTAAAGTTTTTTTACGACACCATTCTCTTCCTAGCTGCTCAGGAAGACAATGTGGAGGCAGCGTGGTGGGGTATGATGGCCTTTGAGGCTCTGTCTGGAATACGAATGAATTATGATAAAACTGAACTGTATCCGCTTAACCATGATAATACTACTCTACATCAGTTTTTTAGATGTCAATTAGGAGCTTTTCCCATTAAATACTTAGGTTTGCCATTACATAACAAAAAATTATTAGTTTCTGACTGGCAGTTTCTGTTAGAAAAAATTGAAACTAGGCTTCCCAGTTGGCAAAGCCAACTACTCTCTATAGGCGGTAGAGCTACATTACTTAATTCAGTCCTTACCTCCATTCCTTTATATGCACTTTCAGTTTTTAGAATACCAGCTACCGTGTTGAAACAACTTGATAAGATCCGGAGACGCTTCTTATGGCAAGGTTCCGATAAGAAATTTAAATATGCCTTGATGAACTGGGAAACAATTTGCGTAGCTAAACAATTTGGGGGTATGGGGGTTCTTGATTTAGATCAAATGAATATTGCGATGCTCTTGAAATGGTGGTGGAAATACAAAAATCCAGAATATAAGGGGCTGTGGAAAACAATCATTATACATAAATACTATATTGGTGCTCCTATACCCTTCTCTCCTTTTTGGTCTAGTATATTAAGATTAGAATCACTAGGTCAGCTTAGTGTAGTATACGAACCAGGGATTTCTACTCAGGTCAGATTTTGGCTTGATATCTGGTTCCTGGATTGTACCTTAGCCACACGGTTTCCTTCTCTTTATCAAATGTGTAGTACCAAACATATATTGCTGACAGAGGTTGTACAGTCGCAAGGGGCAAGGGTTAAATTTAGGAGATCACTGGAAGGGGCCGATCTACTTGATTGGGGGGAAGTGCTTCATATTGTCAGCACTACCTCCTTCACACATGCACAAGACAATCTGTCTTGGCGTTGGGAAGCATCAGGGAAGTTCACAACTCAATCTTTATATCGTTTTTTAAACTGCCGATGGGCTTTACCAACTTTGCCCTTAATGTGGTGGACTCTTCCGGTACCACCAAAAATTCGAATATTTATGTGGCTCACACAGCATAATCGGATTCTGACCAAAGACAATCTATCTATCAAAGGGTGGACAGGGCCTACAAACTGTGTATTCTGTACTGAGTCCGAATCTGTCTCTCATTTATTTCTCACCTGTACTTTAGCTCAACAAATATGGTTTTGGTTAGGTCAAACCCAGGATTTTATGCACTGTTGGACTTGTTTTGATGATATTATCCAATTTGCTATTCAATTACCTGCAATTCGACGTACTGGGTTTCTGATTGTCTTCTGTGCATTGTGCTGGACCTTGTGGAAACACAGAAACGACATATGCTTTAATAATTTCCATTCTAAAAATGCTCGAAATTTGATTTTACTGATTAAATCCTTGGTGCTTTACTGGACAGGACATTTGCAGGCCAAGGTTCAAGCTGCTACTGGGGAGTGGCTGCCAATGCACGAAGATACCATTCCATTAGATCACTTCATGCCTTTGGAGGTGGTGCTGTCCCAGCCACCAGGAGATGCCCCTGCTGCCATATGAATAATGCTTCCTATCACCAAATTTTGCCGCTAACTCATATACCCAGCCCTTTGATGTGTGGCTTAGTACTTTCTAATCTAGCTTATTTTTGGCAATTAGCTGTTTCGATTGCTTGGTTCATGCGGCTGCTGTGCCGATCCTACTATTCTGTTGCGTTTTGGTTTTATATCTTTTGTGCTCTGTGGGTGAGCTTTCAGCCCAGCCTTGCTGGTTAAACTGATCTCTGTAATTAAATATTTCAGCAATGAAATGGGCTACAAAAGCCTTTTTTTTTTTAAAAAAAAAAAATTCATGCAATTTTGTACCTGAAGTATATAAAATAGGAAGGGATCTTCTGGCTAAGTATATGTTGGACCATGTAAATTATAAAAAGTGCTGGAATCTACTGAAACATTACTACATTAGTCTTACACAATTTTTGGCAAGTGCTCAAAATTTCAAAATATGGAATTAAAATTTAAGTTATTCTACAGTTTGATTCACCACAAATATTAAAACAAAAAACGAAATTAGATTTATAAAGTTAAATATGCCTTAACTTTATTAATTAAATTTTTATCATTTATCAACATCACAAAATTTCATGAAATACATCAACATGAACCCACCATATCAAATAAATACAATTTCTAAGAATTGAAGAAAATTGTACTAGGCATAATATAAAAAAAGAAAAGAATAAAACACAGACTCTTTATGGAAATGAAGAAGCTGTAGTTAGTTTAACCAAAGGTATGTTTTATTTTTAAATGCCCTTGTAAATTCCCTAGCATCCTTGCCTATTTCCAGTAATTAGATGGTTTGTATTGATACATAGTTTAAATATATATATTAAGAGGGAAAGTTCTTCTCTCATGATCAATATCACAACAAAGCCAAGTGAAAAGTTTATATGTTGTACACATTTTTTGCATGAAAATAGTCAAACAATAAAATTAAAACGAATTTATTCCCAGATTGAGTGTTTTCTAACTTTTCTTATGATTAAAGGGATCCCACCTGATCAACAGATGCTGATATTTGCTGGTAAGCAAATAGAAGATGGACGCACACTTGCTGACTACAACATCCAGAAGAAATCAACTCTCCACTTAGTTCTCGGCTGCACGGTGGGGCCAAGAAGATAAACCACAAGCACAAGAAGGTGAAGCTCATGGTGCTCCAGTTTTACATGGTAAATGACTCCACTGGCAAGGTCAGTCGTCTCAGCAAATGGTGCCCAAATGCTAGCTGATTGCAGTGCGGGTACTTTTGTGGCGAATCACTTTGATAAGGATTACTGTGGTAAGTGCGGGTTGACTTACCTTTACAGTTTACAACAAGCAGGATGCATGTGTTTTTTGAAATTTATTTATTCGCATTGTAGGGAGTTTCTGTTGCTTCAGCAGTAGTTTTTACTATTTAAAGTTTGGGTATTTTTATTTGTTGATCATCTATCTTACATCAAATAATTTTTTAATTGATCAGAATGAGTTTTTGGCATAGAAGGAAAAATCGGAATCGGAATCTGAATCGAAATCGGTCTTTTGACCGTGGGATCTGAATCGGGTGAATCGGTCAGAATAGACCGAATCGGATAGGAAACTCGGATTCTTTTGTCAGAAGCTCGTTTTGTATGAAAAAATTAGTAAATAAAATTCTTTTGGTTTCTAAATGAAATAAATATATAGAAGAAAAATAGAGGAAGAAAAAACAAACAAACAAGATAGAAAACATAAAAAAAAAAACAATTCACAAACAAATATAAAAATGTAAAAATGAAAAAAAATGTGGAAATGGCGGGGTCCAATGAGTCCTGAAATGGAGAGGAAAAGTAAAAGATGGAGGCAGCTGGCAGCGTTAAATGTCTTAAATCTGGGAGCAGCTTGGGTCCGACGCCCATCGGACTCAAACTGGGTTCGATGAGCTCCATAACCGTATGATCCACTCTAAGATCCGTGCGCACGGATATTAAAGCGAATGAACGAATATTAAAGCAACACACATATTTTAAAGTAAATCGCACGGTTATGGAGCTCATCGAACCCAGTTTGAGTCCGATAGGCGTCGGACCCAAGCTGCTCCCAATCTAAATCTCACCAGTGGCTCCATCTCTCAATCAGTTTTTTCGTTGCTCTTGGTTCACAATGGGCCAACTGTTTTCTTCTATTTATGTACTTAACGGACTTGTACACCAAGTCCATTTAAGATGTACCTATTAGCCTTTCATCTCCACAAGGGCCTTCCTTCTTTCTTCCCAAATCGACTACGTTTTTTTCCGATAAGGGTGCAGAACTTGTCCGAAGGCCTTTGGACCATCATCGTCCAAAGAGCAGTACCCACTGTTTGATATATATACAGCGTTGCTGATAAACCGAAAGTAGAAACAGATGAAAGTTCCGCAAAAAGGAAAAACTTTACTACAAATTAAAGGACGGTTCGATTTATAAGCAACGCTATATCAAACAGTGGGTAATGCTCTTTGGACGATGATGGTCCAAAGGCCTTCGGACAAGTTCTGCACCCTTCCGATAAACCCAAATTGATGCAAAGAAAAAGGCAGAATCAGCTTCTTTTGGAGATAATCACCTCCAAATAGTGAGAATTGGTCTGGAATTGGTTGAGACTCACCTGATTTGGCCGAATCAGCACTATTTAACCCTATTTTACCATGAAAAATTGGTTACCGCTTAACTCAGTGAAAAATCGGCCGATTTTGCAAACTATGGTTTTTGGTGCTTCTACAAAAAATATATATATACAAATAACACATTCCCTTTTTTTACTTCATGAATACAGCAAGGAGGCTACATTTACTCAAAACACAAAAAAGAAAAGAAAAGAAAAACTCCATCATCCAGAAGTATTTTCTCTCTGTTTTTCTTTATTAAATTTAATCAGAATATTTAACATGTACACTGTATACCATCGAAAAAAACGAAAATGAACATTAACAAAGAATAAATATCCCAAAACATCGATATACCCACAATCATTTTAATCATCATTTATGGAATCAATCAAATAGAGGCTTGACCTCTGTTTTATTTCAAAAAAAAAATCATCATTTATGAAAGCAAGTGTGCTGTATCAATGAAGAATGTAACCAAACATGAGTGCAACCATTGAGGCAGCCACAGTAAAACCTGGGAATGTGGCACCAGCATTTGACTGAGTTGGTGCGGGGGCCGGTGCTGTTTGTGCATCGGCCATCACCAAAGTGGCGAAAACAACGGCCATTGCTAAGACGAATGATTTGAATGCCGGTGCCGCCATTGGTTATATTTGTTTCTCTTCTTCCTTGTTTTCGTTTAAGTTTGTATATGTAGAAGAGAGCAGAGGTTTGTTGGGTTTGTGTTGATGTAGGTTGAAGGAAGAGCATGCTATATAGGGTACGAAAGGAAGCGCATTTCTTAGACCTGGCCAATCTGCCCATGACCATGATAGGTTTTATTATTAGGGAAATTTTAAGCCGGCATTTTTATTCATAACCAAAAAAAATATATATATATATTATTAATAACCGGTCCACCAAAACAATTTCACCCATGCCCAAACCGCCCGACCATTGGGCGGTTTACACCCCCACCAGACCGCCCCCCCCCTCTGGCGGTTTACCCCTCCCCTAACCCTCCCCCCCATGGGGCGGTTTAGTATAATTTTTTTTTTAATTTTTTTATTAATTATATAAGATCCCCTCCGAACCCGAAACCCTAGCCACCCCTCTCTCTCTCTCTCTCTCACTCTCGGATCTCGGATGTCAAACAGTGGTCCGATGCGATTTTTAGCCGATTACGATCAACAGTGACCGATGTATGTTTTTTTTTAAATGTTACATTTTTTCTAAATGTGAGAAATTTGATAAATAAAAAAAAAACTAATATTGAACGAATAATTCATTTTGTATTCTTATTTTATATGTTGTTTGTGTTGTTGCCTTATTTAGGCGAAAACGATGAACAGAGAAACATCAAGTGAATCTTCCGGTAGTGGAAAAAGGAAATCTGAAATGTCAACGATGAACGGTTCTTGTACTATGAAGAACTGTGTAATACATAGGTCATTGAATGACGATGATGATTTTGAGAAAAGTCTTTACAAAAAACAAAATCCTATTAGTTTTGGGAAAAAGCCTGATGCGACTCATATCGGCGATGTGAAAAGAAAGAAAAATGATGGTAAAACTGTCTCTTCGGCTGCTGCGACTGAACACTCTAGCAATCAATGTGTAATAAGTTAATTGAATCAGTGTGTAAGACTATCAGTGTGTAGTAATTATCAGGTTTGGTAGTAATTATCAGGTTTTGTAGTAATTATCAGTTTTTGTAGTAATTATCAGTTTTTATCTAAGGAAAATGGTTCACAACATAAGTTTTTATCTAAGGAAAATGGTTCAATATATTTCCGTGAAGAATATAATTTGTGGTGCGAGTTCAATTTTGTGTTCTCTTTTTTCTTTTATCACTCTCCCTGTTTATTTCCATGTCAGTCGTGCTTTCTATTTGATTTAATTTCGTGCGTGAGTTTTAGACGATGGAGAAGATATAGGAAATGTCAATTTCAATAATTTTTGTTCGATCATCAGAAAAGTTGAGGACCAATAATGGTATGTTTGTACCTGTTTATGGTTTTGTAACATAAATTAATTAAATAAGTTAATTAACATACGGAAAATGGTTCACAACATAAGTTAATTAAATAAGTTCATAGCGTAACTGAACAAATAAGTCTGGAATATAAGATAGAAATATAAATACAACATATGCTGAATTAAGTCTTCCTGCGGCTGAACAGATCAAGTCTACTTCTTAGGTTTCTGGAAGTGGATGACGGCGCAACATCAGCAGTTGTAGAGCCCTGACTACTCCCTGATTGGCTTTCCTGGCTGGGTCGCCTGCTTCCAGAAGGTCCGGCATTGGCAACCACCCTAGCATTCTCTCTTTCGTTGGCTTCGTTTACGGCCTCTGCAATGCATTTCATTGAACATTCAGTATCAATATTTAAATTTAGTTTCAAATCAATTTTAAGTTTATCACAGATCATCTACATACCTGCCCTCTGTCTGTCAGTAGTAGAACGGTGAGCCTCATGTCCCACTCGACGACCTTGCATCCTGTCCATATGCATTGTTCGCCGATTGTGTTTCCTCCTCCCCTTCCTGATCCATTTCTTATCGGGAACCACCGTAGGCCCAAGGTAGTATGGCCACTGGTACTGGTTGGGGTAGCTGTGAAATGATGGTGTCCAGGTGTGCAGAAGGAAATCGGTACGGTAATAGTTATCAACAAATACGTCCTCAGAAAAGTTTCGTTCTCGGCAAACCGCCATAACATGAGAACACGGTATGCGAACTAACTGGGGGCCTTGGCAGTCGTACGTTACTTGATTGTTATCGCCTAAAATGACTTTGTACTTGCATGCGCGTTGTTGAGTTTCTATAATACCATTTTGGTTCATGCGCGGTGGAATAATCTCACTTTGAACCTGCACTTCATATTCCGTACCTGTGGTACCATATGGTACAACGCGCATGACAGAACCTTTTTCTCTGTGTTTGCTTAATTTCTCTTCAACTCTATCTGAGAATGTTTGGTCCCTACTCGCTAAGGCAGTGGCTTTAGCATGCCTCTCAACAAACCAAGCATTTAACTTGTAGAATGTGTCCTCCACCAGTGAAACCACGGGTAACATACGGCTCTGTTTGAAGACATTGTTTAATGACTCTGACCCATTAGTGGTCATAATTCCCCATCTCCAACCTCCATCACATGCTTGAAATATCTTCTCATATGCTGACGGCTCGAATGGATCTTTCGGACATCTCTTGCCTGCCTTCGCTAAATAGGCATTTGCCTCCGGAAATGTCTACAAAAAATAGATAAATAAAAGTCAGTTATACAAGTCGTACAAATGTCCAAAAAAATAAATGCATACATACTCTTGCAAATTCTCTGAACATTTCTTCCATCCGTCGTGGTTTTTTTCCTTTTACAGCCAATTTTGAACCTGTCAGCAAGCCACTCACCCTCGCCGGTATTCTTGCACAGGTTCTCACAAATGTGTTGCATGCAGAACCTGTGCACAGCCTCTCCGGTATTCGTGTTCCAACCATAGTAGGGGCTATTAAGTACATGTTTAATGCCCAAGTGCTGGTCTGATATTACGCAGATGAACATATTTCCTACCACCTCGTTTCTCACAAAGGACATGAAAAAACCCCAATTTGGACCATCCTCCTGTTGAACAATGGCAAAGGCTATGGGCAACAACTGGTTTTCAGCATCATATGCACATGCTATAAGAAGAGCCCCACCATACCGGCCGGACATGAAGCATGCATCGATGCTGATCAAAGGTCTAAGATATCGAAAGGCTTCAATACATGGACCGAAAGCCCATGCTATGCCCTTGAATTGTACCTCACCGGGTGTATCGGTTGGTACATGCCACTGCTGGAATCTGGTTCCCGGATTTGTACTTGTTATGGCAATAAGTAATGGTGCGAGGAGATTGTACGACCCCTTCCAGGTTCCGAAGCATCTGCAGACTGCGAGTTCCCGACCTCTCCACAACCTATTATAATGTGGAGTTATATATGGATAGATCTTTCTCACCGCACGAGCAACCTCCTTAATGCTCATCGCAGGCTCTTCCTTAATGTCTTCCATAATTACATCGGCAATAACTGATGCCGTCAGCGCAGTATGGTCTTTCCTTTTTGACGCAGACTTGCAAGTGTGTGGTCCCTTGACATCCTTAATTATCCATGCCTCCCCCTTGCCTTTAGGCGCGGCAGACAACTTCCATTTGCACTTTGTCTCTTTACAAATTGCAACATACCGGGTCCTCTCTCGCTTGGCTACTGTAAACTCCCAGTTACCATTTAAATGGAACTGCTTAACTTTCCTCGACAGTTCTTCTATGTTGGTGTAAAGCTGGCCCGGGCTAATCTCTTCGTTATATACAACGCGTGTCCCAAAATAAGAAATGTCTGCTTCTTCAAAGGAAGTAGTGTCATTGAATGTCCTTACCGGGTGCTTGTCCCTTCGTCCACTGATCGGAAATCTATATTCAATTGGAGGAGGCATAATATTCTCATCATCGCCCTCTGATAATATGTCTGAATCCCAATCCCTGTCCCAATCATCACCAGTTTCTATTTCCTCCCTCGGTATCTCATCTATACCGTCAATATTAATGTCTACATCATTTTGATCGACTGCAGACTGTCTTCTAGGTTCAGGGGGGTTATAGCTAGGTAATGGATCAGGTACTGATTGATATCCAACCCGACCAACACATGACCGTCTTCTAGTTTCAGCCCGGGGTGCAGCACGACGCTCAGGTACATGCAAATACCTATCTCGTCTCACAGGTTCACGAGGGGGTGAGGTCACATCCTGGTTGTGATCATACCTATAATCAGTGGTATAATTGTCATATCCTGGGTTTTCATTCTCGACATAATGTCCAACCCTAGTGTCCAAGTTCTGCTCTGCATAAGGTCCAGCCCCGATGTCCAAATTGTTCTGGGTGGCAGATCCAGCCCCAATGTCAAAGTTGTTCTGGATAGATGGTCCAGCCTCGGCACCAACTGGTTCAATCGAAACTTTTTTGCAAAATATGTCCATTATCGGGATTGAAGTGGACTCAAAAAAACCATACACAGCTGTCCATATATCCTGGTCTGCTATATGATATTTTACATAATAAGGTTTGCCACCTGTCGGTTGGTTGTTAATTCGGATACTGATTTCTACAGTAAATCGGGCACGGTCCCAACTGGTTTTTTGCAAGATTGCTTCCTTTATTTCATAAATTGAAGTATTGGCATTCAGTTGGAAGCCGTAACTCGCATCTTTCGAGTATTGGCATCCGAACTCCCCTTTCGTGATTTTTCCACCCCAGTACAGTGCAATTAACATTTTTGGTTTATTTCTGAAACAACATATAAATTCGTCTCAAAACAACATTTTTGGTTCAATATAAATTTTTTGTTTATTTCTAAAATTTCTAAAATTTAAAAAAAAATTAAATTAAAAAAAAAATACCTCGGTCACTGTTGATCAAAATCGCCTCAAAATCGCATCGGAACACTGTTTGAGAGCAGAATGGATCAATTAGTTTGTATTGGACGAATTATGGTGAGACAGGAGAGAGAAAACGGTTAAATATAGGAAAAAATGGGTAAACCGCCCCTTGGGGGGGCGGGTTGGGTGGGGGGGTAAACCGCCCCATTGGGGGGCGGGTTAGGGGGGGGGGGGCTGGGGTAAACCACCAGAGGGGGGGCAGTCTGGTGGGGGTGTAAACCGCCCAATGGTGGAGCGGTTTGGGCATGGGTGAAATTGTTTTGGTGGACCGGTTATTAATAATATTTTATTTTATTTGTTGGTTATGAATAAAAATGCCGGAATTTTAAGTGTACCCTCCAAAAATTTTGATGTAAAAAAATTTCCCTTAAATTTTATAAAGTTATCATTTACTCTTTTAAAATTGAAAAAACTCACGATTTACTCATCTTATTGCTTTCATTTATAATTTATCATTTTACTCTTCATTGAAAATAAAATAAAAAATATGACGTTTGTGTATGAGAAATGTTCAGTTAAATTTGTGAGTTCTTGAAATATGGAAAGATAAATATTAAATTATTAAGTTTAAAAGGAGAAAGCATAATATCGAAATAATTAAAGGGTATACATCAAATTCTCGGAAATTATTATTCTCCCTAAAACAAAAGCACAACGACTTCTTTAAACTATTATTTATTTATTTATGTTCTGTTGTTGTAGGTTGAAAGAAGAGCATGTTATATAGGGTAACAGGAAGGACGTTTCTTAGACTTGGCCAATCTGCCCGTTCTGCCCGTGAGCGTGATAGGTTTTACTATTAGAGAGAATTTCATGTGTACCCTTCAAAGTTAATTTTATAATATTTTATTTACCCTTTTAAATTTAAAAAGTCACATATTTACTCATTTTATTGCTTAGATTTATAAAGTTTTCATTTTAGCCTTTATTAAAAATATAAAATATGATATTCGTGTATGAGAAATGTTCAATTAAATTTGTGAGTTCTTCAAATTTAGAAGGATAAGTATAATATTATAAATTTTAAAAGAGAGTACGTAATATCAAAATAAATAAAGGGTATACATTAAATTCTCAGAAATTATTATTAGAGAAAAACTAAAGGACAACGACTTGTTTACACTATTATTTATTGATTTATACATCAAAGAAAACAGACTATTACCTAGCCTTCTTGACCAATTAATTAATGCATGTCACGTTAGTTTAATAATCAACGTAGGGGGCTACCACTCAAATAGAAGATGAATATTGGAAACAGAAAAACAATAGCTGGCATGACATATTATATGTCACATTGCAAATAATATTTGCATTATGTGCATGAATGGAAACAAACTTTTCTGCTATGTAGTCCAACATTAATAGGTCAATTGTATAAAATTTTTCTATTGTTAATATAGATAATTTACAGTATCTATAACATTTTACTGTATATTATATAGAAAATTATTCACAAGTATATAAATTTTGAAAATTAATGGGAGTCAATTAACTCCATTCTCATTTACTGTATCCGCCTCTGGTTACATATCTCTACAAGAAACAGGATGCATGAGTTTTTTTGTTTAAAATATTTGTCTGTGTTTTAGGGGCTCTCTGTTGCTTCAGCAGTATTTTTTAAATGTTTGTTGGGTACTATTTTGGTATTAATTTTTGTTAGTGGAATTGTGGTTATACAATGTATGTTGTGATGGTTGCAAGATTTTTGGTTGGTTCTTTTATGCATGTGAGGTTGTTGTTGTGTTTGCTCTTTTTATTGATTAAAAATAGTTGGGTCAATGTATTTCTCCTCAAGTCGATGAAGAGCTTTAAATGATGGTATACATATTATTTTATTCCTTATACATTTATTACAAGTGTCAAGTAGGATTAATGAAGTATTATAAGATTTTGTAAGAAAAGAGGTTCTGCTAGGATTAATTCAAAAATTAAACTATTTCTCTGTGCTCCGAAGGAGAAGGGAAGAAGATGGGTCTCCCCTCCACACAATGATTTTACACTCTGATTTGTGGTGATAGATTTTGTCAAAAATCTACACGGTTCTTATCTCATCTTCCCTCCGCACAGTAATTGTTCCCCTCCGATTTCCTCCTTATGAAGCAAGTGAAGTCACACTTGACCGGACGGGCTGACAATATCTCCCCTCCCTACAATGATTTCTCCTTTCGTTTCCTCTGCAGATCCTCTTTTGAAACTGAGCCTTAGTGCCAAATTAATTCTACTGAGAAGTTTGCTAATGCAAAGCATGGAATACCCTTTGACCAGAGGTTATATCCTTAATATCCATCTAAAAAGAAGTTTCAAGTCAATGGAGCTGAAGAGAAGAGATCTAGTACTAAAAAGACCCCAATTTTTTTTGTCTTCTCATCTAAAGCAACTAAGTATCAGGATGATCTCCATATGCTTACTAGCTAAACAACAATTAGCATGCATTAGAATTGTTTATGGTTTTTGGGTGAAGTTTATCTGGTGAATTTATTGCAATTGCTTTTTTTTTTTTTGTTTATATAGAATTAATCATAATTTTCAAATCATATCAAGCATATAATTATTTAATTAGCATGAATTAGAATTGCTTGTTTGTAATCGATGTTTGACGATATATAATTTTGTATTCTGGTAAATTGTATACATGAAGTAATTATTTAATTGATTACAATAAGTTTCTGGTGCTTGTAAAGTAGCCATACAACTATAGATGAATACATCACAAAAATATATATATACACAAAAATGACACGTTCCATTGTTTTTATTTTATGAATACTGCAATAAGGCTACGTACATTTACTCAAAACACCAAAAAAAATATAAAATTACAGCAAATATAAATTAAAAGCTCCAGAATCCAGAAGTATTTTCTGATCTGTTTCGTTTTATTAAATTTAATCAGAATATTCGACATGTACACTGTATAATATCATAGAAGAAAACGAAATTAAACATTAACAAATAATAAATATCACAAGACATACATATATACGCACAATCTTAAGAAAGCAAGTGTGATTAATTCATCAATGAAGATGGTAACCAAACACGAGAACAACCATTGAGGCGGCGACAGCCAAACCTGGGAATGTGGCAACAGCATCTGACTGAGCTGGTGCGGGGGCCGGTGCTGTTTGCGCATCGGCCATCACAAAAGTGGCAAAAACAACAGCCAATTCTAAGACGAACGATTTGAATGCCGGTGCCGCCATTGTTATAGATATTTCTCTTCTTCCTTTTTTTGCTTGTTTATGTTTGTATTTGTAGGAGAGAAATGAGGTTTGTTGGTTTGTGTTGAAGGTTGGTTGAAGGAAGAGCATGTTATATAGGGTACAAAGGAAGCGCGTTTGTTAGACTTGGCCAATCTGCCCGTTCTGCCCGTGACCGTGATAGGTTTTATTATTCAAGAACTTCGATGTATACCATTGAACAATTTATTATATTTTGTTTACCCTTTTAAATTTAAAAAACTCAGAAATTCACTCATCTTATTGTTTATATTTATAATAATTAATTAATGTCACGTTAGTTGTATATAATGTTTGTTAGTGGAATTGTGGTTATACAATGAATTATGTTGCCATATTCTGGTACTTGCTTTGTTTGCTCTTTTTATTGAAATAGGTAGTTTTGTTGACTTATTTTGTGGACATGTCGAAGAAAAGCTTTAAATGGTTGACTTATTCTTGTATCCAATATGCATTATATGGTAGGATTAATGAAGTATTATAAGATTTTGAAAGAAATGAGGCTCTCTGCTAGGATTAATTCAATGATTCCCTAATTCTCTGGCTTTCCTTGCCAGAATCAATCAGTTGAATTGGGTTTTTCGTATAACAGTAGTTGATGTATCTGTCTGGTAAATAGGTGATTTATTTCTGGTTCTTTGCTGTTTAAGTGAAGTTTGGTAGTGTAATATTATATGGGTCATTTGCTGTTCTTATAATCATTCTGTGAAGATTTTACAATTTTTTTTCCTGTTTGTTAGTGATTTAATATTTGCAATCATATAATTCCAATGTAGTGTAGTATTAGAATGCTGGTCATGGTTTAGAAAATCGGTCGATTGTGTTTCGACTCGGCCGAGTCGAAACGGAATCAGCTGGAGACGATCCGATTTTTTCTGAGTTAACTCGGCTATATACGTTATATACAGAAAATCGATAAAATTGAAGCGAAATCGAAACAATTAACTGAATTTTCACTCATTCTCTTCTTTCTAGAGCAAAAGTACATTCTTTCGGTAATTCAATCAGACTAATTTTGGATTTTTTACAAAAGTAGAACCGGTTTTGCGAAGTTGCGTCTCAGAGAGAAGAAGGATCAGAAGGTTATTCACTTATTCTTATACAATATTGTATAAACTTTGTGTATGAATATTGTACTGTTTTATTTTGAAAATATAACTTGGGTTACGGTGGACCATGTCCAGACCCGTTATAAAATGGGAGGACCGGAATCAATAATGTTATTTTTTCGTTTATACCAAACTTAACTATTAATAATAAATGCTGTCCTATTTAATTCAATATTGATTATGCTATTAAATAGACAGTGATTTATTTTGTTATTAATTTTATTTGACTAAATACACGGTGCATATAGTTGTTGACTATATTAAATTTATTTATTTATTTTATAAATTATGTTTTTTATTTATTTTATTTTGACTAAAGAAAAATAAAATATTTTCTTTGAGGATAAATTAATGCATACAAAATAAAATATGAAAATGTAAAATTTAAAATTAAGCATTTTACTTGTCTTTTGTGAATTCATTAAGCTTTTTTATTATTTTATAAAAGTATGTTAAATTTTGAAATTTTATGAGTGTTGGAGTAAGTTATTTGATAAATTTAGTAGAAAACGTGGTTCTGTAAAAAAAAAAAAATCCGAGTTTCCAATTCGATTCGTCCGATTCAGACTGATTCATCCGATTCTGATTTCAATTTCAATTCCGATTTTCATAACCATGATGCTGGTACTTCATAATGAAGAGTAACCCAACAAGTTAAAAGTTTAGTAAAATCTTGTTGAAGTTCAATTCAAATGCATTGTACTGAAGAGGGGAGATCTAGTTAATTCTAGTAAAACCCTAATTCTTGGTTACTTGGCTATTTTATTCGGGTGCTAATGATAAAGGTTCATAACACAAAAAATGGATATTGGTTAATTGGTTTTTCGTTCTTCTTTGCAAATGGGGAAAATTTACAGAGTAGTTTTCACTTCATGCAGCGTTCAAATGCTGTTTTGATTTTAATGTCCGTATGTTGCATGAAGCCAAAACTGCTCTGTTAAAATATTTGCCCATGAAAACGAAGAACTAGATCTCCACAGGCTTATAGCTAAACGACAATTGGCATGTATTATAATTGTTTATGATATTTTAGATGAAGTTTATTTGGTGAATTTGTTGCAATTGCCTTTAATTGTTTTGAAATCATATATATATTGTTCTTCTGGTAAGCCATCATTTAATATTTTAATTGAACAAAATAAGTTTTTGGTGCTTGTAAAGTACATCCCAATATATATATACACACACAAAAAAATAACACGTTCCCTTGTTTGTATTTAATGAATACTGCAAGGAGGCTACAATGTCTCAAAACACAAAAAAAATATTAAAAAAAAGAAAAGAAAAGAAAAATTAAAAGCTCCATCATCCAGAAGTATATTATCTCTGTTCTTTTATTAAATTTAATCAGAACAATCGACATGTACACAGTATATCATAGAATAAAACGAAATTAAACATTAACAAAGAATAAATAACACAAAACATGGATATATACTAATATACCAACAATCTTTTTAATCATTATTATGAAAGCAAGTGTGCTTTATCAATGAAGAATGTAACCAAACACGAGCGCAACCATTGAGGTGGCCACAGCAAAACCTGGGATTGTGGCAACAGCATCTGACGTCTGAGTTGGTGCGGGCGCCGGTGCTGTTTGCGCATCGGCCATTAGCAAAGTGGCGAAAACAACGGCCATTGCTAAGACGATCGATTTGAATGCCGGTGCTGCCATTGGTTATATTTCTCTTCTTCCTTGTTTTTGTTTAAGTTTGTTTGTAGAAGAGAGCTGAGGTTTATTGGTTTATGTTTTGATATACTTTGAAGGAAGGGCATGTTATATAGGGTACAAGGAAGCGCGTTTCTTAGACTTGGCCTATCTGCCCGTTCTGCCCTTCCTGCCCGTGACAGTGACATGTTTTATTAGTAGAGAAAATTTCATGTGTACCATTCAAAATTTTCAAAACTACTTTCTGTTCTAAAATTCATAGTATATATATATAATGAGAAGAGATACACCTACAACATTTTGTAGTTGTAAAATCATACAAGATATTTTATGAGTCCAAACAGTCGATCTAAATCACTTAACATGATAGACATATTAAAATGCGCTTGGAGATGAAATTAAAATTTTTTTTTGAATTTTTTACTATTTATTAAGTATGTTACAAAATTGTTGTTTTCAGAAAGCTTATATACGTACTTACTCATCTTATTGTATTTATAATTTTTTCATTTTACCCTTTATTAAGATAATAAAAATATGTCATTCGTATCTGACAAATGTTCAGTTAATTTATTAGTTTTTTTTTTAATTTTGAAGGATAAATATGTAATTCTGAATTTTCAAAAAGAAAATACATAATATATATCGAAATAATTAAAGGTTATGTATGAAATCCTCTGCAATTATTATTATCTCTAAAACAAAAGCACAACGACTTCTTTAAACCCTATTTATTTATTATACATCAAAGAAAACAGACTATATACCTTGCATGTCTACTTGACCAGTAATTAGTTAATGTCACGTTAGTTGTATAATTAAAAAATGAGGTAGAGGGCTACCATTCAAATTTCTATTATTGTACAGTGTATATAAAATGGGAAACAGAAAAAGAATAGCTGGCATGACATATCATATGTCACGTTGCATCGCATTGCAATGCAGCTGTCAAATGGTGAATTCGTTAATTAGTTTTAATTGATTTATTTTAAAATTAAGAAATGTTTGATTTACAACTTAGGAGCATGTTCTCTAGATTTCCAATTGAATAATTCGTGAGTAATATTTTTTCAAACAAATATCTAGGTTAATTAATAATTGAAATTATTCTTTAATTTTACGAATTATTTTCAAATTGTTCTTTGAACATTTTCCTTTATAAAATATTAATTATATTTAGATTTTACATGTATTATATTCGAATAATACATTTCAGATGCATTGTCTTAAATCCTCAACTTGTCATTTTTAACACATGCAACTGCATGTTCATTATATGTGTTGAATCTAGTTCATTGCATTAGTATTTAACAAATTCACACCTTATTCTATCACAAAATAGGATGGCTCAAAGTAAAATTAATCTGTTGGAATAGGTTTTACTAATCTGTTGTCATCTTTTTATTTATTTATAATATATGCAAACTCCATGATATTAAATAAGAAGACCAATAAGAACAGGAAAAAAACTTAGTACTCAAGAAGTGGTGGAGCCACATATAAGTTCAGAGAATGACAAAGAAAAAATTGAAAAACATGCTTGGGTTATTCTCTATATTCTAATTTTTTTTTTATAAAAATATATGTTATTCAAATAATTAAAAAAAATATAGAGCTTCTATACAAGTTAACCACTCCCCCCCCCCCCCCCCCCAAAAAAAAAAATGAATAAAACGAGAGCGGAAGAGGAGGATGTGGAATTTTACTAAATACCTTCATCGCGTTGAATATGATTCATGAATTAATATTATATTTTCAATTTTGGCGACCTGAAACATCCAATTGTAGATTTCAATTTAAAACAAAGAATAGTGGTAACATCAAAGTAGCTTCCTAGACTTGACCCAGTTGCATGTTGCAAATTGCAATAATGAAAACAATGAAATGCGGCTTGGGTCTTCTGAAAAAAATAAGAAAAAAACAAACAATAGTCAAAGCTGAAAGTTTTTAACACTGGTTTATAGAATATTCATGACTTTTCCAAGGTTAATTTATGAATTAATTTTTTCACAATTTGCAATTGAGATTCTCTACAATTATATGGATTTAAGTAAAACAAAAGTATAAGGAGAGCTGTCGTATTCATTAATAAGAGACTAAGGTTATTAGTTGGTCAAATATTAATATCTCTTTTTTTTGGGAAATTTGATGTATACCCATCAAAAATCTTGAAATTATGTATTTCTCCTTCTATAATTAATAATATTATATTTACCTTTCTAATTAATACTATTATATTTAACTTTCAAAAATCCTATTGTTTTCCTTTTTTAAACTCCTTTAAAATTTAAATGTTTATATTTTACACATTATTAAAAGAAAAGAAAAAAAGTTCCAGGTGTAAAAGACCTAATTTGCTAGTTTGTGTGGACAAACAATTTATTGTTTAACTTCTAATGCGTATACTATGATATTTAGGTAGACTCTTATGTATATCATAAGTAGGAAATAATTTGTTCTCCCAAACTAAGCAATACACATCTCACACATGCTAAACTTTCTTTTTAAAAATAAACGGTGATATGGAATCTTTAAAATTCAAAATGAGTGTTAATAGGAAAAAAAAATTTACCCCTCAAACACTTCAAAATTATATAATATTCCCCCTAAAATTTGTAATACAATATTTACCCTTTTAAAATTTAAAAACTCACAAATTTACCCATTTTCTTGTCTTTTCAATTAAAACACATCTTAAATTTATAAAGAAACAAAAATATTTAGCAAGTTTAAGAAGAATATTAGTCTTCTAATTGGTCACCTTTTGAGGGCAAATGAGTCAATTTTCTACTTCAAATGCATTCATAGTGACATTTATGTATATGCTTGTGTAAGCATCAGGAATAGATAAACGACCTATTTGTCTCGGAAACCGACCAATTAGACTACTGACTATTTTCCGAAACATGCTACGCATTTTCATTTGTTCTTAATAAAGTGTAAAATATGTACTTTTTAAATTCAAAATGTATTTTAATAGAAAAGACAATAAAGAGGTAATTTTGTGAATTTTTAAAATTTTAAAGGGTAAATATGACATTATGAACTTTGGAGATGTACATAATTTTGAAGTTTTTGAGGGTTATAGATGAAATTCCACCTGAAATTTTAAAATGATCAATATAATATTATAAATTTGAGAAGGGGAAATTCGTAATTTCAAGGTTCTTGAGAGTTACATATGAAATACCCCTTTTATTTTTAAAGAAAAATATTAGTTGCCTTTTCTAGCATAAAACCAGAAGCTCAAAATTAAAGTAATCAATTGGCCTTGAACCATTCATAGTTTCTCTTCCATTGTCGTGTAGCTAGGGACCCAATATTCTTTGGGTTTTAGTATAGAATTAAATTGATATTTTAATTTCAGCTATATGCATTAGATCATAACTTGATTTCTATGACCTCGTCTCCGTTATTGGTCAAACCTTTTACTCTTTTTTTGTTCGTCAGAAAAATATTTTGAATTTAAATGCATGCATGTACAATGTCACATCAAATTGGTTGAATTAAGACTTAATCTACAATTTTATTATACAAACCTATAGACATAAATATCTCCTCAACTTAGAGATTCAATTAAGAAATGTTAGGTTTTCATAATTGGATCTGTTTCTGTATTTTAGCCTTACTTAATTTACAATTCAGCACACTTTTAGCGAGTTATAAAAGTCATAATTCTCAAGATATTTATAGAATAATGTATATTTTTAACTTCTCTATTTCTTTATTAATTATAAATTGCAGCTAAAATTAACCTTGATTTGAAATCTGTAACTGGTCATGAAATTTAATTACATCAATCCAATTAAGAATTTAAAAATAAATAGATATGCAATTACTATTGTATTTTATAGAAGTAAATAAAAATATTTTTGTGTAACAAGTATTTTTAACTTCTCTAATTCTTTATGAACTATATAAATGAACAATAAACTATTAGTTAAGCTAGATTTGTAACTAAACTCAAAATTGGACAACATAAATTATACTACTAATTATGCATTTTGCACAATTATTTCTATTTCTAATTTTGTTACCGAGATTTTATTTGGAATCCATCTTTGAAAGAATTTACATATAAATTCCACCATTAATTTGTCTCTCCATGCACCAGCTCCCATTGTGCAAATTTCATAAAGCATTTTTACCTTCTCAGAACAAAAAGAGAGATGGAAGCAGACGATCTATGTTTCACGGCATGTGTGATGTTCACCTTCACAATGCTAATTATCATGGCAAGTGCACCAAGCCTACTATCATTGACGAGCATAATCACCGTGTCTTTTTTCGTCATCTTGGTTCATTTTTATGATTATTTTCGTTCACATGTTATTGATATATGCTAACCCGATTGTCAAAGTTGTTGACGATGGCGCAGATGAAGCTATCACCGTGTTTGTTTTCAGCTACGGCCTCTATTGCTTCTATAGGAGTATGCTGTCAATCCTTTATATTTATATGGAACTATTAGTTATCTTAGTTAGGTTTATTTTTTGAATGGTTTTGTTACGTTTTCATGTCTTAAATTTGTAAGAAGTGTACTTGTAAGAGTTTTGTTGTTGGAGAAAATATTTAGATGAAGGAAGAAATATCATAAATATAGAAATTTGAATTTTATTCTTCCCTTATTCTTTAGAAGATCTACATTAATTCTCTCTTTAATAATGCTTCTTTCGTCTAGGGATTGATTTAAGAAGTTAGCAAGTTATTATTATTTCGAATATTTTTGTATTACACTTGAATTTTAAATTTTTAATTATTTCACAGGTTAATTTGATATTGTTTCATATATTTAATTTATTCGGCTATTTGAATATAATTGAACTTCCAAACTTGATATATATCTGAGCATCTGAAATATATATTTACATAATGCATTGATATTCATGTTCCAAATCTGCTGCGAGCATCCACGTACGTACATATATAAAAAGATGTATTATACCTTTCGCCATTAGACCAAAAATTAATTCTTAATTATGTCAAATGTACTTATTTTTCTCTTCTAATGGAGAATAAAAATTAATTATATATAGGCTCTTTCAACCCTTCAAAAAATAATAATTAATGTGATATATCCTACGCTACCTAGCCCCTAACATCCCCTCCTCCCTCGAAAAATAAAAAAAATAAGAAAAATACAAAAAAAAAGAAAAAAATAATAATAACGAAACACATATAATTGAATATGCCTTCATCAGGTTACATTTCATTGATTGTGTTTGCAATAAATGGATTCATAAGACAAGGAATTGTAGCTTTCAATGGTAAACAAATTATTGTTGTAATTAACATCAACAATATTCTTAATTATGATAACGAAACACATCAATGTTCCTAACTTTCTATGTCCAAATCACTTTATTTTTGTCCGAATGAAAAAAAATTAAATACCACCATACAATTAGGTGAAAAGCATGTCTTCTATTTTTAAACATCTATAAAGGATCTATCATTAATTTTAGTGACTAGACCAAAAACTAATTTTTATGTCAAATATTTTTTTTTCCTTTGTTAATGGAGTAAATAAATTCTATAGGCGTTTTCAATCTTTAAAAAAATATTTGATAATTTACAATTAATGAGGATAGAGATCCTATGCTACCTAACCCGAAACAACAGCCAACCGCCCTCCCAAAAAATAATATAAATATGGAAATAAATAAAAGTATTTTTCAGAGAGAGAGAGAGAGAGAGAGTAGGGGGTCGGAGGAATTGAGCAATATGCTTCCATGATGTTGCATTTGATTAATTGTGTTTGCAATAAATTGATTCATAAAACAAGGCTAGGATTAGCGGTGCAAATGGATCGGATAGTGCTAAAACCATATCATTATTGGTTTTTTTTTCCGGATACGGATACAGATCGTATATTGGATATCCATAAATATATACATTAATATACTAAACTATATAGTATATATCTATTATTCGGATATGGATAATTAAAATTTAAAATTATATCCGTATTCATATCCGTACAGATATTCAGATATTGTATAACTGTATTAAATTTTCGGATATTGATCTGGATACAATCGGATATTATCCGATCCGTTTGCATCCCTAGCTAGCTAGGATTCTCATGGCAGGCTAGTTGATAAGAGTCTATATGAAGGTAGATTGTGGAGAGGAAATTGTGATAAGCGGATGTGATAGGGAAGATTATTAGTGTGTTGCATAAGCTCTGTGTATAGGCTAGGATCGATAAAGGAAGTTGTGACACCTTTATGGTGGTTGTAAATATTTTCATATTAATAAAACTGGCAGCCTCTGCTTGTTTCTCAAAAATAAAATAAAAAATAAAACAAGGCTAGGAATTGGAGCTTTCAATTTGGTAAGCAAAGAATTGTTGTAACATCAACAAATTTTTCTAATCTTCTTACCTTTTCTATGTGTCAATTCGCTTTATTTTTGTCGAAATGAAAATTAAATTCATACCACCTTAAAATACAATTTTTTTTTCTATTTAGGAATTAAAAAAGATATGTTAAAAAAAATAGTTGGATTACCTTTTAATCCATCTCATAAAAGAGATCAAACTATTGATTCCTTTCCTTTGAGCTTCTCAAAGATATGTCATTTATTTTTCAAATTATTTAATTAATTGATGTTTATAATTTTATGAAAATTTACGTGAAATTGTTGAGATTCAGAAGTAAAATTATATATTTTATTTTTCCTAAAAGTGGAATGCATGCTTGTTCATGTCAATATTTTCTATGACTTGATAATGTAGCATCTTAATTACAATAATGAAACACATCAATGTTCCTACCTTTCTATGTCCCAATCTCTTTAATTTTGTCCTAATGAAAAATTTTAAATACCGCCGTAGAAGGTGAAAAGCAAGTCTTCTGTTTTTAAATATCTATAAAGAATATCTCATTTCGATTTCGAATGTAATCTTCTCTACATAGATTATTATTATTAGTTATTAGATCAAAGACTAATTCTTATGTTAAATGCTTTTTTCTCCTCTGTTGAAGGAGAAAATAAATTCTATAGGCACTTTCAACCCTTAAAAAATAGCCTGAGAATTTATAATTAATGAGATAGAGATCCTACGCTACCTAACTCGTAAAAATCACCACCCCCACCCCCCAAAAAAAATTAATAATAAATAAAGAAAAAGAGAAAGAGGCTTGATAGCACCAAGTCATTTTCAAAGAGAGAGAGAGAGTGTGGAGGGGGCCGGGTTGGAGGGGTGTGGAATTGAATGATATGCCTCCATTGCATTTGATTGATTGTGGTTGCAATAAATGAATTCATAAGACGAGGCTAGGAATTGGAGCTTTCAATTTGGTACACATAGAATTAATGCTGTAACATCAACAAATTTTTCTATTAATTGTTCCTGCATTGTTATGTGTCAATTCGCTTTATGTTTGTCAGAATACAATTAGTAAGCCGTAAAATACAATTTTTATTTTTTAGAAATTAAAAAATAAATTATATATATAAAATTAGTTGGATTACCTTTTAATCGATCCATCTCATAAAAGAGATCAAACTATTGGTTCCTTTCCTTTGGGCTTCGTCAAAGATATGTCATTTATAATTCAAATTATTTAATTAGTAGATGTCAATAATTTTATGAAAAATTACTTGAAATTGTAGAGATTCAGAGATAAAATTAAGGATTTTTTTTTCCTAAAAGTGGAATGCATGCTTGTTCATGTCAAAAACCACAATTTAGGGGCATTTCTTGCAACCATATCCTTGCTGTGTGTTTGTTTAGAAGGCCAAATCCGAGTGACTACTTAAATTCATATTATAGTCTATAAAATTAATTTTGAGATTTATTTTTTTTTCGTAAAAACTTGTAAGGATGGTTTACAATTAAGTCAATATTGATATGGGGACCATGTTTAGAAGGCCAAATCCGACTGCAATTTTTGGATGCATGCTTTACAAGTAAATATTGGTATGGGACCATTTTAGAAGGCCAAATCCGACTGCAATTTTTGGATATATGGTTTACAAGTCAATATTGGTATGGGGGCCATGTTGTATGGTTCATATTGATCGTTAGAACATTTATACCGAAAATTTGAGTCTATAGCGGGAGTCAATATGCAGTATGCATATAGTACCATAGTCTCACTCTTTAACAAAAAATATCTTTGCGGGTCCCAATTTTCTCTCCCTCTCCTCCCTTTCCTCCTCCATTCCACTTCTTTCCATTATTTCCATTCTTCAGAAATTACACGAGTTCTTAGCTGTATAGTTGTTTGTAATAAGTTTAGAGGATGCAGACCAGTGTATTGAGAAATTAATTATTATAAGCGTATATCCATTTTGTTGGGTTGCATGAGTTTAGACAAATTGATTAATATAAACTTGTTTTGGCTAATTGATCAAAATATAATCCGAGTTAATTGTAATTACTGAGTGTCATATAAGCTTGTTAGTTGTTACTAATAATGTTTAGTATAATTACTAAATAATGTTTACTAATTGTTATTGCTTGTTGGGCTTCCAGTGTAGAGTAATTATTTTGGGCCGAAATAAAATATTTTATGGATCAATTGGCCCATATTTTTAGGATTGGTCAACCCAGTGGAGATTCGGTCAAGACTTGCCTGATTCGGCCTATATAGTGAAACCGGTTCAATCCGGTTTTCTGCTGAATACTCGCATATTGGGTACGTAACTCGATCTCAAATCGGTTCGGTTTCAATCGATTTTGGTCTGACTTGGCTGATTTTGCAGAGTATATATAGTATTTTGTGTGATAATTTACAAATATGTTTATAGTGAAATTATTCCAAAATTGGGTACTTGTGACGTATAGCCATACAACTATATATTAATACATGACAAAAAAAATTACAAATATCACACGCGTTCCCTTGTTTTATATCTTGAATTCAGCAAGGAGCGAGCCTACAGTTGCTCAAAACAACTAAAACAGCTCCTGAAAGAAAAAAAATACAAAGCTTTTGAAAAAAAATTCCAAAGTTTTGGGTACTATTTTTCTCTCTTTTTATTATTTAATCAGAGCATTGGACAACTTAATGGAAGATAAGGCTATATTCAAATCCGTTCTAAACTTCTAATTGATTTAAAAATGCAATGAAAAGTATATATGAAACCGAACCAAGCACATCTCAGATTCTCATCAAAATTAAATATGATCAACAACAAAATATGACAAAACATACAAAAATATATGCACATTCTTTTTACATCATCATCAAAATTGTTTTTTTCTTGAGGCAACCCGCTCGTAAGAAAGAAAGTGTACTTAATCATTTAAGAAGGTAACTGAAGACTAGTGCGGCCAGTGAGGCGGCAGCAGCAAAAACTTGGACGGTCGGCCGGTGCGGGGATTGGTGCACTAGCAAAAGTAAAGTGGCATACACGGAGACTACGTGGTTCGACCATGACCAAAGTGGCGAAGACAATGGTTTTGTCTCTCTTCTTCCTTGTTTTTGTTTTAAGTTTGCATTTGGAGAAGAGAGCTGAGGTTTGTTGGATTATGTTGATGTAGGTTGCTGAAGAAAGAGCTTTTTCTTAGACTTGGCCAATTTGCCCGTTCTGCCCGGCCGTTTTGCCCTTCTGAAGGACAGCAACTTCTTTAAATTATTGTTTATTTATATATTAAAGGGTACCGGCTTTGTACCTTGTATGGTCGACCACTTAAGTTATTTCACAAATTATTTGGAAATTATTCACATAATTTTTTTGTTTTTAAAAGTTAATAAATTTGAGATGTTTATATGTATCATAAGAAAATGAATGATTTTTAATTATACATGTACTATAGAATAATTGATTTTAGATATTGTCCATTTATTCTTACATCCCAAATTTGTCACCGCGAAAGCAAGCCCAAGATCATTAATTATATATTGAATCTTGTTTAGTACATTCATATTTTACGATTTACATAAACTATAAAATATATATTACAAACTAAGATGATTCAACTTAAAATTAATCTGTTCGGATAATTTCGGTGTTATCAATTGGTTTTGTATTTTCAAAGTCCAAACAGTTTGAAAAAACGCAAACGAGGTTGTTAAGCACACGAACAATGCCAATATAGTTGTTAAGCACACAAACAAGGGCAAACGAGGTGCCTAAGTACAAGAACTAAGACAAATGAGGTTCATAAGCACAAGATCAAGAACAAAAGAGGTTGCAAAGCACACGAACGACGCCAATTGAGGCTGTTAAGCACACAAACAAGGGCAAACGAAGTTCCTAATGCCAAGAACAAATGCAATTGAGGTTCATAAGCACAAGATCAAGGGCAAAAAAGGTTGTTAAGCACAAGAACGACGCAAATTGACGTTGTTAAGCACACAAACAAGGACAAATGAGGTTCTAAGCACAAGAACAAATGCAAATGAGGTTGTTAAGCACACGAACAACGGCAATTGATGTTGTTAAGCACTCAAACAATGCCAATTGAGATTGTTAAGCACACAAACAAGGGCAAACAAGGTTCCCAAGCACAAGAACAAATGCAAATAAGGTTCATACGCACAAGATCAAGGGCACAATAGGTTGTTAAGCACACGAACAACGGCAATTGAGATTGTTAAGCACACAAACAAAGGCAAATGAGGTACCTAAGCACAAGAACAAATGCAAATGAGGTTCATAAGCACAAGATCAAGGGCAAAAAAAGTTGTTAAGCACACGAATAACGCCAATTAAGGTTGTTAAGCACACAAACAAGGGCAAATTGGTTCCGAAGCACAAGAACGTATGCAAATGAGGTTAATAAGCACAAGATCAAGGGCAAAAGAGGTTGTTAAGCACACGAACAACGCCAATTGAGATTGTTAAGCACACAAATAATGGCAAACGAGGTTCCTATGCAGAAGAACAAATACAAATAAGGTTCATAAGCACAAGATTAAGGGCAAAAGAGGTTGTTAAGCACACGAACAACGCAAATTGAAGTTGTTAAGCACACAAACAAGGGTAAACGAGGTTCCTAAGCACAAGAACAAATGCAAATATGGTTCATAAGCACAAGATCAAGGGAAAAAGTGGTTGTTAACCACACGAACGACGCCAATTGAGGTTGTTAAGCACACAAACAATGGCAAACGAGGTTTCTAAGCACAAGAACAAATGTAAATAAGGTTCATAAGTTCAAGATCATGGGCAAAAGAGGTTGTTAAGCACACGAACAACGCCAATTCAGGTTGTTAAGCACATAAACAAGGGAAACCGAGGATCCTAAGCACAAGATCAAGGACCAAAGAGGTTGTTAAGCACATGAACGACGCCAATTCAGGTTGTTAAGCTCACAAACAAGGGCAAACTAGGTGCCTAAGCACAAGAACAAATGCAAATATGGTTCATTAACACAAGATCAAGGGCAAAAGAGGTTGCAAAGCACACGAACAACGCTAATTGAGCCAGTTAAGCACACAAACAAGGGCAAATGAAGTTCCTAAGCCCAAGAACAAATGCAAATGAGGTTCATAAGCACAAGATCAAGGGCAAAAGAGGTTGTTAAGCACACGAACGACGCCAATTGAGGCTATTAAGCACACAAACAAGGGCAAGTGAGGTTCCTAAGCACAAGAACAAATGCAAATGAGATTTATAAGCACAAGATCAAGGGAACAAGAGATTGTTAAGCACACGAACAACGTCAATTGATGTTGTTAAGCACCCGAACAATCCCAATTGAGGTTGTTCAGCATAGAAACAAGGGCAAACGAGGTTCCTAAGCACAAGAACAAATGCAAATGTGGTTCATAAGCACAAGATCAAGGGCACGATAGGTTGTTAAGCACACGAACAACGACAATTGAGGTTGTTAAGCACACAAACAAGGACAAAAGAGGTTCCTTAGCACAAGAACAAATGCAAACGAGGTTCACAAGCACAAGATCAAGGGAAAAAGTGGTTGGTAAACACACGAACGACGCCAATTGAGGTTGTTAAGCACACACACAATGTCAAGCGAGGTTCCTAAGCACCAGAACAAATGCAAATGAGGTTCATAAGTACAAGATCAAGGGCGCAATAGGTTGTTAAGGACACGAACAAAGGCAATTGAGGTTGTTAAGCACACAAACCAGGGCAAACGAGGTACCTAAGCACAAGAACAAATACAAATGAGGTTCATAAGCACAAGATCAAGGGCAAAAGAGGTTGTTAAGCATACGAACAACGCCAATTAATGTTGTTAATCACACAAGCAATGGCAAATTGGTTCCTAAGCACAAGAACGTATGCAAATGAGGTTCATAAGCACAAGATCAAGGTCAAAAGAGGTTGTTAAGCACACGAACAACGCCAATTGAGGTTGTTGAGCACACAAACAAGGGAAAACGAGGATCCTAAGCACAAGAACAAATGCAAATGAGGTTCATAAGCACAAGATCAAGGGCAAAAGAGGTTGTTAAGCACACGAATAACGCCAATTGAGATTGTTAAGCACACAAACAAGGGCAAACGACGTTCCTTAGCACAAGAACAAATGCCAACGAGGTTAATTAGCATAAGATCAAAGTCAAAAGAGGTTGTTAAGCACACGAACAAGGGCAAACTAAGTGCCTAAGCACAAAAACAAATGCAAATGAGGTTCATAAGCACAAGATCAAGGGCAAAAGATGTTGCAAAGCACACGAACAACGCTAATTGAGGTTGTTAAGGACACAAACAAGGGCAAACGAAGTTCCTAAGCCCAAGAACAAATACAAATGTGGTTCATAAGCAGAAGATCAAGGGCAAAAGAGGTTGTTAAGCACACGATCAATGCCAATTGAGATTGTTAAGCACACAAAAAAGGCAAACGAGGTTCCTAAGCACAAGAACAAATGCAAATGTGGTTCATAAGCACAAGATCAAGGGCAAAAGAGGTTGCAAAGCACACGAACAATGCTAATTGAGCCTGTTAAGCACACAAACAAGGGCAAACGAAGTTCCTAAGCCCATGAACAAATGCAAATGAGGTTCATAAGCACAAGATCAAGGGCAAAAGAGGTTGTTAAGCACACGAACGACGCCAATTGAGGTTGTTTAGCACACAAACAAGGGCAAATGAGGTGCCTAAGCACAAGAACAAATGCAAATGAGGTTCATAAGCACAAGATCAAGGGCAGAAGAGGTAGTTAAGCACACGAACAATGGCAATTGATGTTTTTAAGCACCCGAACAATCCCAATTGAGGTTGTTAAGCACACAAACAAGTGCGAAGGAGGTTCCTAAGCACAAGAACAAATGCAAATGTGGTTCATCAGCATAAGATCAAGGGCACGATAGGTTGTTAAGCACACGAACAACGACAATTGAGATTGTTAAGCACACCAACTAGGGCAAACGATATACCTAAGCACAAGAACAAATATAAATGAGGTTCATAAGCACAAGATCAAGGGCAAAAGAGGTTGTTAAGGCACACGAACAACGCCAATTGAGGTTGTTAAGCACACAAACAAGGGCAAACGAGGTTCCTTAGCACAAGAACAAATGAAAACGAGGTCCATAAGCACAAGATCAAGGGAAAAAATGGTTGGTAAGCACACGAACGATGCCAATTGAGGTTGTTAAGCACACACACAATGTCAAGCGAGGTTCCTAAGCGCAAGAACAAATGCAAATGAGGTTCATAAGCAGAAGATCAAGGGCACAATAGGTTGTTAAGGACACGAACAACGGCAATTGAGGTTGTTAAGCACATAAACCGGGGCAAATGAGGTACCTAAACACAAGAACAAATACAAATGAGGTTCATAAGCACAAGATCAAGGGCAAAAGAGGTTGTTAAGCACACGAACAACGCCAATTACGGTTGTTAAGAACACAAACAATGGCAAATTGGTTCCTAAGCACAAGAACAAATGCAAATGAGGTTCCTAAGCACAAGATCAAGGTCGAAAGAGGTTGTTAAGCACACAAACAACGCCAATTGAGGTTGTTGAGCACAGAAACAAGGGAAAACGAGGATCCTAAGCACAAGAACAAATGCAAATGAGGTTCATGAGCACAAGATCAAGGGCAAAAGAGGTTGTTAAACACACGAACAACGCCAATTGAGGTTGTTAAGCAC
Source organism: Carex arenaria (assembly GCA_964058825.1). Taxonomy (NCBI): domain Eukaryota; kingdom Viridiplantae; phylum Streptophyta; class Magnoliopsida; order Poales; family Cyperaceae; genus Carex; species Carex arenaria. Next base: position 61,132 of record CAXKVW010000105.1, on the reverse strand, counting down.
ACAAACAAGGGCATTCATTAGCACAAGACCAAAGGCAAAAGAGGTTGTTAAGCACACGAACAAAGGCAAACTAAGTGCCTAAGCACAAGAACAAATGCAAATGAGGTTCATAAGCACAAGATCAAGGGCAAAAGAGGTTGCAAAGCACACGAACAAAGCTAATTGAGGCTGTTCAAGACACAAACAAGGGCAAACGAAGTTCCTAAGCCCAAGAACTAATGCAACTGAGGTTCATAAGCAGATGATCAAGGGCAAAAGAGGTGGTTAAGCACACGAACAACGCCAATTGAGGTTGTTAAGCGCACAACAAAAGGCAAACGAGGTTCGTAAGCACAAGAACAAATGCAAATGTGGTTCATAAGCACAAGATCAAGGGAAAAAGTGGTTGGTAAGCACACGAACGACGCCAATTGAGGTTGTTAAGCATACAAAGAATGTCAAACGAGGTTCCTAAGCACAAGAACAAATGCAAATAAGGTTCATAAGCACAAAATCATGGGCAAAAGTGGTTGTTAAGCACACGAACGACGCCAATTGAGGCTGTTAAGCACACAAACAAGGGCAAACGAAGTTCCTACGGCCCCGAACAAATGCAAATGATGTTCATAAGCACAAGATCAAGGGCAAAAGAGGTTGCAAAGCCCACGAACAATGCTAATTGATGCAGTTAAGGACACAAATAAGGGCAAACGAAGTTCCTAAGCCCAAGAACAAATGCAAATGAGGTTCATAAGTAGAAGATCAAGGGCAAAACAGGTTGTTGAGCACACAAACAATGCCAATTGAGGTTGTTAAACACACAAAAAAAGGCAAACGAGGTTCCTAAGCTCAAGAACAAATGCAAATGTGGTTCATAAGCACAAGATCAAGGGCAAAAGAGGTTGTTAAGCACACGAACAACGCCAATTGAGGATGTTAAGCACACAAACAAGGGCAAACGAGATTCCTTACCACAAGAACAAATGCAAACAAAGTTCATAAGCACAAGATCAAAGGCAAAAGGCAAAAGAGGTTGTTAAACACACAACCAAGGGCAAATTAAGTGTCTAAGCACAAGAACAAATGCAATTGAGATTCATCAGCACAAGATCAAGGGCAAAGAAGGTTGCAAAGCACGCGAACAACGCTAATTGAAGCTGTTAAGGACACAAACAAGGGCGAACAAAGTTCCTAAGCACAAGAACAAATGCAAATGAGGTTCATAAGCACAAGATCAAGGGCACAAGAGGTTGTTTAAGCACATGAACAACCCCAATTGATGTTGTTAAGCACCCGAACAATGCCAATTGAGGTTGTTACGCACACAAACAAGGACAAACAAGGTTCCTAAGCACAAGAAAAAAATACAAACGAGGTTCATAAGCACAAGATCAAAGACAAAAAAGGTTGTTCAGCACACGAACAAGGACAAACTAAGTGCCTAAGCACAAGAACAAATGTAAATGAGGTTCATAAGCAGAAGATCAAGGGTAAAAGAGGTTGTTAAGGACACGAACAACGCTAATTGAGGTTGTTAAACACACAAAATAAGGCAAACGAGGTTCCTAAGCACAAGAACAAATGCAAATGTGGTTCATAAGCACAAGATCAAGGAAAAAAGTGGTTGGTAAGCACTTGAACAATGGCAATTGAGCTTGTTAAGCACACAAACAATGTTAAACGAGGTTCCTAAGCACAAGAACAAATGCAAATAAGGTTCATAAGCATAAGATCATGGTCAAAAGTGGTTGTTAAGCACACAAACGACGCCAATTGAGGTTGTTAAGCACAGAAACAAGGGCAAACAAGGTTCATAAGCACAAGAATAAATGCAAATGAGGTTCATAAGCACAAGATCCAGGGCAAAAGAGGTTGTTAAGCACACGAACAACGCCAATTGAGGTTGTTAAGCACACAAAAAAGGCAAACGAGGTTCCTAAGCACAAGAACAAATGCAAATGTGGTTCATAAGCACAAGATCAGGGGCAAAAGAGGTTGTTAAGCACACGAACAACGCCAATTGAGGATGTTAAGCACACAAACAAGGGCAAACGAAGTTCCTTAGCACAAGAACAAATGGAAACGAGGTTCATAAGCACAAGATCAAAGGCAAAAGAGGTTGTTAAGAACACAAACAAGGGCAAATTAAGTGCCTAAACACAAGAATAAATGCAAATGAGGTTCAATAAGCACAACATCAAGGGCAAAAAAGGTTGCAAAGCACGCGAACAACGCTAATTGAGGCTGTTAAGGACACAAACATGGGTAAACGAAGTTCCTAAGCACAAGAACAAATGCAAATGGGGTTCATAAGCACAAGATCAAGGGCACAAGAGGTTGTTAAGCACACGAACAACGGCAATTGATGTTGTTAAGCACCCGAACATCGCCAATTGAGGTTGTTAAGCACACAAACAAGGGCAAACGATGTCCCTAAGCAAAAGAACAAATGCAAACGAGGTTCATAAGCACAAGATCTAAGGCAAAAGAGGTTGTTAAGCACACGAACAAGGGCAAACTAAGTGCCTAAGCACAAGAACAAATATAAATGAGGTTGATAACCAGAAGATCAATGGCAAAAGAGGTTGTTAAGCACACGAACAACGCCAATTGAGGTTGTCAAACACAAATGCAAATGTGGTTCATAAGCACAACATCAAGGGAAAATGTGGTTGGTAAGCACATGAACGATGCCAATTGAGGTAGTTAAGGACACAAACAATGTCAAACGAGGTTCCTAAGCACAAGAACAAATGCAAATAAAGTTCATAAGCACAAGATCATGGGCAAAAGTGGTAGTTAAGCACACAAACGACGCCAATTGAGGTTGTTAAGCACAGAAACAAGGGCAAACGAGGATCATAAGGACAAGAATAAATGCAAATGAGGTTCATAAGCACAAGATCAAGGGCAAAAGAGGTTGATAAGCACACGAACAACGCCAATTGAGGTTGTTAAGCACATAAATAATGGCAAACGTGGTTCCTAAGCAGAAGAACAAATACAAATAAGGTTCATAAGCACAAGATCAAAAGCAAAAGAGATTGTTAATCGCACGAACGACGCTAATTGAGGTTGTTAAACACACAAACAAGGGCAAACAAGGTTCCTTAGCATAAGAACAAATACAAACGAGGTTCATAAGCACAAGATCAAGGGAAAAAGTGGTTGGTAAGCACACGAACGACGCCAATTGAGGTTGTTAAGCACACAAACAATGTCAAACGAGGTTCCTAAGCGCAAGAACAAATGCAAATGAGGTTCATAAGCACAAGATCAAGGGCAAAAGAGGTTGTTAAACACACGAACAACGCCAATTAAAGTTGTTAAGCACACAAACAATGGCAAATTGGTTCCTAAGCACAAGAACAAATGCAAATGAGGTTCATAAGCACAAGCTAACGGTCGAAAGAGGTTGTTAAGCACACGAACAACGCCAATTAAGGTTGTTGAGCACACAAACAAGGGAAAACGAGGATCCTAAGCGCAAGAACAAATACAAATGAGGTTCATGAGCACAAGATCAAAGGCAAAAGAGGTTGTTAAGCACACGAACAACGCCAGTTGAGCTTGTTAAGCACACAAACAAGGGCAAACGAGGTTCCTCAGCACAAGAACAAATGCAAACGAGGTTCATTAGCACAAGATCAAAGGCAAAAGAGGCTGTTAAGCACACGAACAAGGGCATATTAAGTGCCAAAGCACAAGAACAAATGCAAATGAGGTTCATAAGCACAAGATCAAGGGCAAAAGAGGTTGCAAAGCACACGAACAACGCTAATTGGGGCTGTTAAGAACACAAACAACTGCAAACGAAATTCCTAAGCCCAAGAACAAATGCAAATGAGGTTCATAAGAAGAAGATCAAGGGCAAAAGAGGTTGTTAAGCATACGAACAACGCCAATTGAGGTTGTTAAGCACACAAAAAAATGCAAACGAGGTTCCTAAGCACAAGATCAAATTCAAATGTGGTTCATAAGCACAAGATCAAGGGAAAAAGTGGTTGGTAAGCACACGAACGACGCCAATTGATGTTCTTAAGCACACAAACAATTTCAAACGAGGTTCCTAAGCACAAGAACAAATACAAATAAGGTTCATAAGCACAAAATCATGGGCAAAAGTGGTAGTTAAGCACACGAACGATGCCAATTAAGGCTGTTAAGCACACAAACAAGGGCAAACGATGTTCCTACGGCCAAGAACAAATGCAAATGAGGTTCGTAAGCACAAGATCAAGGGCAAAAGAGAATGCAAAGCCCACGAACAACGCTAAATGAGGCTGTTACGGACACAAACAAGGGCAAACGAAGTTCCTAAGCCCAAGAACAAATGCAAATGAGGTTGATAAGCACAAGATCAAGGGCAAAAGAGGTTGTTAAGCATACAAACAATGCCAATTGAGGTTGTTAAGCACACCAAAAAAGGCAAACGAGGTTCCTAAGCACAATAACAAATGCAAATGTGGTTCATAAGCACAAGATCAAGGGCAAAAGAGGTTGTTAAGCACACGAACAACGCCAATTGAGGATGTTAAGCACACAAACAAGGGTAAACGAGGTTCCTTAGCAGAAGAACAAATGCAAACGAGGTTCATAAGCACGAGATCAAAGGCAAACGAGGTTGTTAAGCACACAAACAAGGGCAAACTAAGTGCCTAAGCACAAGAACAAATGCAAATGAGGTTCATAAGTACAAGATCAAGGGCAAAAGAGGTTGCAAAGCATGCGGACAACGCTAATTGAAGCTGTTAAGGACACAAACAAGGGCAAACGATGTTGCTAAGCACAAGAACAAATACAAATGAGGTTCATAAGCACAAGATCAAGGGCACAAGATGTTGTTAAGCACACGAACAACGACAATTGATGTTGTTAAGCACCCGAACAATGCCAATTGAGGTTGTTAAGCGCACAAACAAGGGCAAACGAAGCTGCTAAGCACAAGAACAAATGCAAACGAGGTTCATAAGCAGAAGATCAATGGCAAAAGAGGTTATTAAGCACACCAACAAGGGCAAACTAAGTGCCTAAGCACACGAAACAAATGTTAATGAGGTTCATAAGCAGAAGATCAAGGGCAAAAGAGGTTGTTAAGCACACGAACAATGGCAATTGAGGTTGCTAAACACACAAAACAAGGCAAACGAGGTTCCTAAGCACAAGAACAAATGTAAATGAGGTTCATAAGCACAAGATCAGGGGAAAAAGTGGTTGGTAAGCACATGAACGACGCCAATTGAGGTTGTTAAGCACACAAACAATGTCAAACGAGGTTCCTATGCACAAGAACAAATGCAAATGAGGTTCATAAGCACACGATCAAGGGCACAAGAGGTTGTTAAGCACACGAACGACGCCAATTGAGGTTGTTAAGTACACAAACAAGGGCAAACGAGGTTCCTAAGCACAAGAACAAATGCAAATCAAGTTCATAAGCACAAGATCAAGGGCAAAAGAGGTTCTTAAGCACACGAACAATGCCATTTGAAGTTGTTAAGCACACAAACAAGGGCAAACGAGGTTCCTAAGCACAAGAAGAAATGCAAACGACGTTCGTATGCACAAGATCAAGGGCAAAAGAGGTTGTTAAACACACGAACAATGCCAATTGAGGTTGTTAAGCACACAAACAAGGGAAAACGAGGTTCCTAAGCACAAGAACAAATACAAACGAAGTTCATAAGTACAAGATCAAGGGCAAAAGATGTTGTTAATAATCACACGAACAACGCTAATTAAGGTTGTTAAGCACACAGACAAGGGCAAACGTGGTTCCGAAGCACAAGAACAAAAGCAATTGAGGCTCATAAGCACAAGATCAAGGGCAAAAGAGGTTGTTAAGCACACGAACAACGCCTATTGAGGTTGTTAAGCACACAAACATGGGCAAACAAGGTTCTTAAGCAGAAGAACAAACGCAAATGAGGTTCAAAAGCACAAGATAAAGGGCAAAAGATGTTGTTAAGCACACGAACAACGCCAATTAAGGTTGTTAAGCACACAAACAAGGGCAAATCAGGTTCCTAAGTACAAGACCAAATTCAAATACATAAGGACAAGATCAAGGGCAAAAGAGGTTGTTAAGCTCACGAATAACGCCTATTGAAGTTGTTAAGCACGCAAACAAGGGCAAATGAGGTTCCTAAGCACAAGAACAAATGCAATTGAGGTTCATTAGCACAAGATCAAGGGCAAAAGAGGTTGTTAAGCACAAGAACGACGCCAATTGAGGTTGTTAAGCACCCAAAAAAGGGCAAAGGAGGTTCCAAAGCACAAGAACAAATGCAAATGAGGTTCATAAGCACAAGATCAAGGGCAAAAGAGGTTGTTATGCACACAAACACTGACAATTAAGGTTGTTAAGCACACAAACAAGGGAAAATGAGGATCCTAAGTACAAGGAAAAATGCAAATGATGTTCATAAGCACAAGATCATGGGCAACAGAGGTTGTTATGCATACGAACAACGCCAATTGATGTTGTTGAGCACACAAACATGGGCAAACGAGGTTCCTAAGCACAAGAACAAATGCAAATGTGGTATGCACAAGATCAAGGGAAACAAATGGTTGTTAAGCATACAAACGACGCCAATTGAGGTTGTTCAGCACACAAACAAGGGCAAACGAGGTTCCTAAGCACAAGAACAAATGCAAATAAGGTTCATAAGCACAAACTCAAGGGCAAAAGAGGTTGTTAAGCACACGAACAATGCCAATTGAGGTTGTTTAGCACGCAAACAAGGGCAAATGAGGTTCCTAAGGACAAGAACAAATGCAAATGAGGTTAATTAGCACAAGATCAAGGGCAAAAAAGGTTGTTAAGCACAGGAACACCGCCAATTGAGGTTGTTAAGCACACATACAAGGGCAAACGAGGTTCCTAAGCACAAGAACAAATGCAAATGAGGTTCATAAGCACAAGATCAAGTACAAAAAAAGTTGTTAAGTACACGAACAGTGCCAATTGAGGTTGTTAAGGACACAAAAAAGGCAAACGAGGTTTCTAAGCACAACAACAAATGGAAAGGAAGTTCATAAGCACAAGATCAAGGGCAAAAGAGGTTGCTAAGCACACGAACAACGCCAATTGAGCTTGTTAAGCACACATACAAGGGCAAACGAGGTTCCTAAGCACAAGAACAAATGCAAATAATGTTCATAAGCACAAGATTATCGGCAAAAAAGCTTGTTAAGCACACGAACAACACCAATTGAGGTTGTTAACCACACAAACAAGGGCAAACAAGGTTCTTAAGCAGAAGAACAAACGGATATGAGGGTCAAAAGCACAAGATAAAAGGCAAAAGATGTTGTTAAGCGCACGAACAACGCCAATTGAGGTTGTTTAGCACACAAACAAGGGCAAATTAGGTTCCTAAGTGCAAGAACAAATGCAAATGCATAAGGACAAGATCAAGGGCAAAAGAGGTTGTCAAGCTCACGAACAACGCCAATTGAAGTTGTTAAGCACGCAAACAAGGGCAAATGAGGTTCCTAAGCACAATAATAAATGCAATTGAGGTTCATTAGCACAAGATCAAGGGCAAAAGAGGTTGTTAAGCACTGGAACGACGCCAATTGAGGTTGTTAAGCACACAAAAAGGGGTCAAGGAAGTTCCTATGCACAAGAACAAATGCAAATCAGGTTCATAAGCACAAGATCAAGGGCAAAAGAGGTTGTTAAGCACACGAACAATGCCAATTAAGGTTGTTAAGCACACAAACATGGGAAAACGAGGATCCTAAGTACAAGAAAAAATGCAAATGAGGTTCAGAAGCACAAGATCAAGGGCAAAAGAGGTTGTTATGCACACGAACAACGCCAATTGAGGTTGTTGATCACACAAACAATGTCAAACGAGGTTCCTAAGCCCAAGAACAAATGCAAATGAGGTTCATAAGCACAAGATCAAGGGCAAAAGAGGTTGTTATGCACTCGAACAACGCCAATTGAGGTTGTTGATGACACAAACAAGGGCAAACGAGGTTCCTAAGCACATGAACAAATGCAAACGAAGTTACAAGCACAATATCAAGGGCACAAGAGGTTGTTAAGCACACGAACGACGTCAATTGAGGTTGTTAAGTACACAAACAAGGGCAAACGAGGTTCCTAAGCACAAGAACAAATGCAAATGAAGTTCATAAGCACAAGATCAAGGGAAAAGGAGGTTGTTAAGCACACGAACAATGCCAATTGAAGTTGTTAAGCACACAAACTAGGGCAAACGATGTTCCTAAGCACAAGAAAAAATGCAAACGACGTTCGTATGCACAAGATCAAGGGAAAAAGTGGTTGTTAAGCGCACGAACAGTGCCAATTGGGGTTGTTAAGCACACAAACAAGGGCAAACGAGGTTCCAAAGCATAAGAACAAATACAAACGACGTTCATAAGTACAAGATCAAGGACAAAAGACGTTGTTAAGCACAAGAACAACGCTAATTAAGGTTGTTAAGCACACAAACAACGGCAAACGTGGTTCCGTAGCACAAGAACAAATGCAAATGAGGCTCATAAGCAGAAGATCAAGGGCAAAAGAGGTTGTTAAGCACACAAACAACGCCAATTGACGTTGTTAAGCACACATACAAGGGCAAACGGGGTTCCCAAACACAAGAACAAATTCAAATGAGGTTCATAAGCACAAGTTCATCGGCTAAAAAGATTGTTAAGCACACGAACAACACCAATTGAGGTTGTTAAGCACACAAACAAGAGCAAACAAGGTTCCTAAGCAGAAGAACAAACGCAAATGAGGTTCAAAAGCACAAGATAAAGGGCAAAAGATGTTGTTAAGCACACGAACAACGCCAATTGAGGTTGTTAAGCACACAAACAAGGGCAAATTAGGTTCCTAAGTACAAGAATAAATGCAAATGTATAAGGACAAGATCAAGGGCAAAAGAGGTTGTTAAACTCACGAATAACGCCAATTGAAGTTGTTAAGCTCGCAAACAAGGGCCAATGAGGTTCCTCAGCACAAGAACAAATGCAATTGAGGTTCATTAGCACAAGATCAAGGGCAAAAGAGGTTGTTAAGCACAGGAACGACGCTAATTGAGGTTGTTAAGCACACAAAAAAGGGCAAAGGAGGTTCCTAAGCACAAAAACAAAAGCAAATGAGGTTCATAAGCACAAGATCAAGGGCAAAAAATGTTGTTAAGCACACGAACAATGACAATTGAGGTTGTTAAGCACACAAACAAGGCAAAACGAGGATCCTAAGTACAAGAAAAAATGCAAATGAGGTTCATAAGCACAAGATCAAGGGCAAAAGAGGTTGTTATTCACACACGAACAACGCCAATTGAAGTTGTTGACACACAAACAAGGTCAAACGAGGTTCCTAAGCACAAGAACAAACGCAAATGTGGTTCATATGCACAAGATCAATGGAAAAAATGGTTGTTAAGCACACGAACGACGCCAATTGTGGTTGTTCAGCACACAAGCACGGGCAAACGAGGTTCCTAAGCACAAGAACAAATGCAAATAAGATTCATAAGCACAAGCTCAAGGGCAATAGAGGTTGTTAAGCACACGAACAACGCCAATTGAGGTTGTTTAGCACGCAAACAAGGGAAAATGAGGTTCCTAAGCACAAGAACAAATGCAAATGAGGTTAATTAGCACAAGATCAAGGGCAAAAGAGGTTGTTAAGCACAGGAACGACGCCAATTGAGGTTGTTAAGCACACAAAAAATGGCAAAGGAGCACAAGAACAAATGCAAATGGGGTTCATAAGTACAAGATGAAGGGGAAAAGAGGTTGTGAAGCACACGAACAATGCCAATTGAGGTTGTTGAGCACACAAACAAGGGGAAAGGAGGTTCCTAAGCACATGAACAAATGCAAACGAGGTTCATAAGCACAAGATCAAGGGCACAAGAGATTGTTATGCACACGAACAACGGCAATTGATGTTGTTAAGCACCCGAACAACGCCAATTGAGGTTGTTAAGCACACAAACAAGGAAAAACGAGGATCCTAAGTACAAGAAAATATGCAAATGAGGTTCATAAGCACAAGATCAAGGGCAAAAGAGGTTGTTAAGCTCACGAACAAAGCCAATGGAAGTTGTTAAGCACGCAAAAAAGGGCAAATGAGGTTCCTACGCATAAGAACAAATGCAATTGAGGTTCATTAGCACAAGATCAAGGGCAAAAGAGGTTGTTAAGCACAAGAACGACGCCAATTGAGGTTGTTAGGCATACAAAAAAGGGCAAAGGAGGTTCCTAGGCACAAGAACAAATGCAAATGAGGTTCATAAGCACAAGATCAAGGGCAAAAGAGGTTGTTATGGACACGAACAACGCCAATAGAGGTTGTTGATCACACAAACAATGGCAAACGAGGTTCCTAAGCACATGAACAAATGCAAACGAGGTTCATAAGCACAAGATCAAAGGCAAAAGAGGTTGTTATGCACACGGACAGCGCCAATAGAGGTTGTTAAGCTCACAAACAAGTGCAAACGAGGTGCCTAAGCACAAGAACAAATGTAAATGAGGTTCATAAGCACAAGATCAGCGGAAAAAAAAGTTGTTAAGTACACGAACAATGCCAATGGAGGCTGTTAAGGACTCAAAAAAGGGCATACGAGGTTCCTAAGCACAAGAACAAATGCAAATGAGGTTCATAAGCACAAGATCAAGGGCAAAAGAGGTTGTTAAGCACACGAACAACGCCAATTGAGGTTGTTAAGCACACATACAAGGGCAAACGAGGTTCCTAAGCACAAGAACAAATGCAAATGAGGTTCATAAGCACAAGATCATCGGCAAAAAAGGTTGTTAAGTACACGAACAACACCAATTGAGGTTGTTAAGCACACAAAGAAGGGCAAACAAGGTTCTTAAGCAGAAGAACAAACGCAAATGAGGTTCAAAAGCACAAGATAATGGGCAAAAGATGTTGTTAAGCACACGAACAACGCCAATTGAGGTTGTTAAGCACACAAACAAGGGCAAATTAGGTTCCTAAGTACAAGAACATATGCAAATGCATAAGGACAAGATCAAGGGCAAAAGAGGTTGTTAAGCTCACGAACAAAGCCAATTGTTGATGTTAAGCACGCAAACAAGAACAAATGCAATTGAGGTTCATTCGCACAAGATCAAGAGCAAAAGAGGTTGTTAAGCACAGGAACGACGCCAACTGAGGTTGTTAAGCACAGAAAAAATGGCAAAGGAAGTTCCTAAGCACAAGAACAAATGCAAATGAGGTTCATAAGCACAAGATCAAGGGCAAAAGAGGTTGTTAACCACACGAACAATGCCAATTGAGGTTGTTAAGCATACAAACAAGGGAAAACGAGGTTCATAAGCACAAGATCAAGGGCAAAAGAGCTTGTTAAGCACACGAACAACGTCAATTGAAGTTGTTAAGCACACAAACTAGGGCAAACGAGGTTCCTTAGCACAAGAAAAAATGCAAACGACGTTCGTATGCACAAGATCAAGGGAAAAAGTGGTTGTTAAGCGCACGAACAGTGCCAATTGGGGTTGTTAAGCACACAAACAAGGGCAAACAAGGTTCCAAAGCATAAGAACAAATGCAAACGACGTTCATAAGTACAAGATCAAGGGCAAAAGACGTTGTTAAGCACAAGAATGACGCTAATTAAGGTTGTTAAGCACACAAACAACGGCAAACGTGGTTCCGTAGCACAAGAACAAATGCAAATGAGGCTCATAAGCAGAAGATCAAGGGCAAAAGAGGTTGTTAAGCACACAAACAACGCCAATTGACGTTGTTAAGCACACATACAAGGGCAAACGGGGTTCCCAAACACAAGAACAAATTCAAATGAGGTTCATAAGCACAAGTTCATCGGCTAAAAAGATTGTTAAGCACACGAACAACACCAATTGAGGTTGTTAAGCACACAAACAAGAGCAAACAAGGTTCCTAAGCAGAAGAACAAACGCAAATGAGGTTCAAAAGCACAAGATAAAGGGCAAAAGATGTTGTTAAGCACACGAACAACGCCAATTGAGGTTGTTAAGCACACAAACAAGGGCAAATTAGGTTCCTAAGTACAAGAATAAATGCAAATGTATAAGGACAAGATCAAGGGCAAAAGAGGTTGTTAAACTCACGAATAACGCCAATTGAAGTTGTTAAGCTCGCAAACAAGGGCCAATGAGGTTCCTCAGCACAAGAACAAATGCAAATAAGATTCATAAGCACAAGCTCAAGGGCAATAGAGGTTGTTAAGCACACGAACAACGCCAATTGAGGTTGTTTAGCACGCAAACAAGGGAAAATGAGGTTCCTAAGCACAAGAACAAATGCAAATGAGGTTAATTAGCACAAGATCAAGGGCAAAAGAGGTTGTTAAGCACAGGAACGACGCCAATTGAGGTTGTTAAGCACACAAAAAATGGCAAAGGAGCACAAGAACAAATGTAAATGGGGTTCATAAGTACAAGATGAAGGGGAAAAGAGGTTGTGAAGCACACGAACAATGCCAATTGAGGTTGTTGAGCACACAAACAAGGGGAAAGGAGGTTCCTAAGCACATGAACAAATGCAAACGAGGTTCATAAGCACAAGATCAAGGGCACAAGAGATTGTTATGCACACGAACAACGGCAATTGATGTTGTTAAGCACCCGAACAACGCCAATTGAGGTTGTTAAGCACACAAACAAGGAAAAACGAGGATCCTAAGTACAAGAAAATATGCAAATGAGGTTCATAAGCACAAGATCAAGGGCAAAAGAGGTTGTTAAGCTCACGAACAAAGCCAATGGAAGTTGTTAAGCACGCAAAAAAGGGCAAATGAGGTTCCTACGCATAAGAACAAATGCAATTGAGGTTCATTAGCACAAGATCAAGGGCAAAAGAGGTTGTTAAGCACAAGAACGACGCCAATTGAGGTTGTTAGGCATACAAAAAAGGGCAAAGGAGGTTCCTAGGCACAAGAACAAATGCAAATGAGGTTCATAAGCACAAGATCAAGGGCAAAAGAGGTTGTTATGGACACGAACAACGCCAATAGAGGTTGTTGATCACACAAACAATGGCAAACGAGGTTCCTAAGCACATGAACAAATGCAAACGAGGTTCATAAGCACAAGATCAAAGGCAAAAGAGGTTGTTATGCACACGGACAGCGCCAATAGAGGTTGTTAAGCTCACAAACAAGGGCAAACGAGGTGCCTAAGCACAAGAACAAATGTAAATGAGGTTCATAAGCACAAGATCAAAGGCAAAAAAAGTTGTTAAGTACACGAACAATGCCAATGGAGGCTGTTAAGGACACAAAAAAGGGCATACGAGGTTCCTAAGCACAAGAACAAATGCAAATGAGGTTCATAAGCACAAGATCAAGGGCAAAAGAGGTTGTTAAGCACACGAACAACGCCAATTGAGGTTGTTAAGCACACATACAAGGGCAAACGAGGTTCCTAAGCACAAGAACAAATGCAAATGAGGTTCATAAGCACAAGATCATCAGCAAAAAAGGTTGTTAAGTACACGAACAACACCAATTGAGGTTGTTAAGCACACAAAGAAGGGCAAACAAGGTTCTTAAGCAGAAGAACAAACGCAAATGAGGTTCAAAAGCACAAGATAATGGGCAAAAGATGTTGTTAAGCACACGAACAACGCCAATTGAGGTTGTTAAGCACACAAACAAGGGCAAATTAGGTTCCTAAGTACAAGAACATATGCAAATGCATAAGGACAAGATCAAGGGCAAAAGAGGTTGTTAAGCTCACGAACAAAGCCAATTGTTGATGTTAAGCACGCAAACAAGAACAAATGCAATTGAGGTTCATTCGCACAAGATCAAGAGCAAAAGAGGTTGTTAAGCACAGGAACGACGCCAACTGAGGTTGTTAAGCACAGAAAAAATGGCAAAGGAAGTTCCTAAGCACAAGAACAAATGCAAATGAGGTTCATAAGCACAAGATCAAGGGAAAAAGAGGTTGTTAACCACACGAACAATGCCAATTGAGGTTGTTAAGCATACAAACAAGGGAAAACGAGGTTCATAAGCACAAGATCAAGGGCAAAAGAGCTTGTTAAGCACACGAACAACGTCAATTGAAGTTGTTAAGCACACAAACTAGGGCAAACGAGGTTCCTTAGCACAAGAAAAAATGCAAACGACGTTTGTATGCACAAGATCAAGGGAAAAAGTGGTTGTTAAGCGCACGAACAGTGCCAATTGGGGTTGTTAAGCACACAAACAAGGGCAAACAAGGTTCCAAAGCATAAGAACAAATGCAAAAGACGTTCATAAGCACAAGATCAAGGGCAAAAGAGGTTGTTATGCACACAAACACTGACAATTAAGGTTGTTAAGCACACTAACAAGGGAAAATGAGGATCCTAAGTACAAGGAAAAATGCAAATGATGTTCATAAGCACAAGATCATGGGCAACAGAGGTTGTTATGCATACGAACAACGCCAATTGATGTTGTTGAGCACACAAACATGGGCAAACGAGGTTCCTAAGCACAAGAACAAATGCAAATGTGGTATGCACAAGATCAAGGGAAACAAATGGTTGTTAAGCATACAAACGACGCCAATTGAGGTTGTTCAGCACACAAACAAGGGCAAACGAGGTTCCTAAGCACAAGAACAAATGCAAATAAGGTTCATAAGCACAAACTCAAGGGCAAAAGAGGTTGTTAAGCACACGAACAATGCCAATTGAGGTTGTTTAGCACGCAAACAAGGGCAAATGAGGTTCCTAAGGACAAGAACAAATGCAAATGAGGTTAATTAGCACAAGATCAAGGGCAAAAAAGGTTGTTAAGCACAGGAACACCGCCAATTGAGGTTGTTAAGCACACATACAAGGGCAAACGAGGTTCCTAAGCACAAGAACAAATGCAAATGAGGTTCATAAGCACAAGATCAAGTACAAAAAAAGTTGTTAAGTACACGAACAGTGCCAATTGAGGTTGTTAAGGACACAAAAAAGGCAAACGAGGTTTCTAAGCACAACAACAAATGGAAAGGAAGTTCATAAGCACAAGATCAAGGGCAAAAGAGGTTGCTAAGCACACGAACAACGCCAATTGAGCTTGTTAAGCACACATACAAGGGCAAACGAGGTTCCTAAGCACAAGAACAAATGCAAATAATGTTCATAAGCACAAGATTATCGGCAAAAAAGCTTGTTAAGCACACGAACAACACCAATTGAGGTTGTTAACCACACAAACAAGGGCAAACAAGGTTCTTAAGCAGAAGAACAAACGGATATGAGGGTCAAAAGCACAAGATAAAAGGCAAAAGATGTTGTTAAGCGCACGAACAACGCCAATTGAGGTTGTTTAGCACACAAACAAGGGCAAATTAGGTTCCTAAGTGCAAGAACAAATGCAAATGCATAAGGACAAGATCAAGGGCAAAAGAGGTTGTCAAGCTCACGAACAACGCCAATTGAAGTTGTTAAGCACGCAAACAAGGGCAAATGAGGTTCCTAAGCACAATAATAAATGCAATTGAGGTTCATTAGCACAAGATCAAGGGCAAAAGAGGTTGTTAAGCACTGGAACGACGCCAATTGAGGTTGTTAAGCACACAAAAAGGGGTCAAGGAAGTTCCTATGCACAAGAACAAATGCAAATCAGGTTCATAAGCACAAGATCAAGGGCAAAAGAGGTTGTTAAGCACACGAACAATGCCAATTAAGGTTGTTAAGCACACAAACATGGGAAAACGAGGATCCTAAGTACAAGAAAAAATGCAAATGAGGTTCAGAAGCACAAGATCAAGGGCAAAAGAGGTTGTTATGCACACGAACAACGCCAATTGAGGTTGTTGATCACACAAACAATGTCAAACGAGGTTCCTAAGCCCAAGAACAAATGCAAATGAGGTTCATAAGCACAAGATCAAGGGCAAAAGAGGTTGTTATGCACTCGAACAACGCCAATTGAGGTTGTTGATGACACAAACAAGGGCAAACGAGGTTCCTAAGCACATGAACAAATGCAAACGAAGTTACAAGCACAATATCAAGGGCACAAGAGGTTGTTAAGCACACGAACGACGTCAATTGAGGTTGTTAAGTACACAAACAAGGGCAAACGAGGTTCCTAAGCACAAGAACAAATG
The DNA here is from genome assembly GCA_964058825.1 of Carex arenaria. Taxonomy (NCBI): domain Eukaryota; kingdom Viridiplantae; phylum Streptophyta; class Magnoliopsida; order Poales; family Cyperaceae; genus Carex; species Carex arenaria. The sequence goes on along the minus strand of CAXKVW010000105.1, from coordinate 45,052 downwards.
CAAATGAAGTTCATAAGCACAAGATCAAGGGAAAAAGAGGTTGTTAAGCACACGAACAATGCCAATTGAAGTTGTTAAGCACACAAACTAGGGCAAACGAGGTTCCTAAGCACAAGAAAAAATGCAAACGACGTTCGTATGCACAAGATCAAGGGAAAAAGTGGTTGTTAAGCGCACGAACAGTGCCAATTGGGGTTGTTAAGCACACAAACAAGGGCAAACGAGGTTCCAAAGCATAAGAACAAATGCAAACGACGTTCATAAGTACAAGATCAAGGACAAAAGACGTTGTTAAGCACAAGAACAACGCTAATTAAGGTTGTTAAGCACACAAACAACGGCAAACGTGGTTCCGTAGCACAAGAACAAATGCAAATGAGGCTCATAAGCAGAAGATCAAGGGCAAAAGAGGTTGTTAAGCACACAAACAACGCCAATTGACGTTGTTAAGCACACATACAAGGGCAAACGGGGTTCCCAAACACAAGAACAAATTCAAATGAGGTTCATAAGCACAAGTTCATCGGCTAAAAAGATTGTTAAGCACACGAACAACACCAATTGAGGTTGTTAAGCACACAAACAAGAGCAAACAAGGTTCCTAAGCAGAAGAACAAACGCAAATGAGGTTCAAAAGCACAAGATAAAGGGCAAAAGATGTTGTTAAGCACACGAACAACGCCAATTGAGGTTGTTAAGCACACAAACAAGGGCAAATTAGGTTCCTAAGTACAAGAATAAATGCAAATGTATAAGGACAAGATCAAGGGCAAAAGAGGTTGTTAAACTCACGAATAACGCCAATTGAAGTTGTTAAGCTCGCAAACAAGGGCCAATGAGGTTCCTCAGCACAAGAACAAATGCAATTGAGGTTCATTAGCACAAGATCAAGGGCAAAAGAGGTTGTTAAGCACAGGAACGACGCTAATTGAGGTTGTTAAGCACACAAAAAAGGGCAAAGGAGGTTCCTAAGCACAAAAACAAAAGCAAATGAGGTTCATAAGCACAAGATCAAGGGCAAAAAATGTTGTTAAGCACACGAACAATGACAATTGAGGTTGTTAAGCACACAAACAAGGCAAAACGAGGATCCTAAGTACAAGAAAAAATGCAAATGAGGTTCATAAGCACAAGATCAAGGGCAAAAGAGGTTGTTATTCACACACGAACAACGCCAATTGAAGTTGTTGACACACAAACAAGGTCAAACGAGGTTCCTAAGCACAAGAACAAACGCAAATGTGGTTCATATGCACAAGATCAATGGAAAAAATGGTTGTTAAGCACACGAACGACGCCAATTGTGGTTGTTCAGCACACAAGCACGGGCAAACGAGGTTCCTAAGCACAAGAACAAATGCAAATAAGATTCATAAGCACAAGCTCAAGGGCAATAGAGGTTGTTAAGCACACGAACAACGCCAATTGAGGTTGTTTAGCACGCAAACAAGGGAAAATGAGGTTCCTAAGCACAAGAACAAATGCAAATGAGGTTAATTAGCACAAGATCAAGGGCAAAAGAGGTTGTTAAGCACAGGAACGACGCCAATTGAGGTTGTTAAGCACACAAAAAATGGCAAAGGAGCACAAGAACAAATGCAAATGGGGTTCATAAGTACAAGATGAAGGGGAAAAGAGGTTGTGAAGCACACGAACAATGCCAATTGAGGTTGTTGAGCACACAAACAAGGGGAAAGGAGGTTCCTAAGCACATGAACAAATGCAAACGAGGTTCATAAGCACAAGATCAAGGGCACAAGAGATTGTTATGCACACGAACAACGGCAATTGATGTTGTTAAGCACCCGAACAACGCCAATTGAGGTTGTTAAGCACACAAACAAGGAAAAACGAGGATCCTAAGTACAAGAAAATATGCAAATGAGGTTCATAAGCACAAGATCAAGGGCAAAAGAGGTTGTTAAGCTCACGAACAAAGCCAATGGAAGTTGTTAAGCACGCAAAAAAGGGCAAATGAGGTTCCTACGCATAAGAACAAATGCAATTGAGGTTCATTAGCACAAGATCAAGGGCAAAAGAGGTTGTTAAGCACAAGAACGACGCCAATTGAGGTTGTTAGGCATACAAAAAAGGGCAAAGGAGGTTCCTAGGCACAAGAACAAATGCAAATGAGGTTCATAAGCACAAGATCAAGGGCAAAAGAGGTTGTTATGGACACGAACAACGCCAATAGAGGTTGTTGATCACACAAACAATGGCAAACGAGGTTCCTAAGCACATGAACAAATGCAAACGAGGTTCATAAGCACAAGATCAAAGGCAAAAGAGGTTGTTATGCACACGGACAGCGCCAATAGAGGTTGTTAAGCTCACAAACAAGTGCAAACGAGGTGCCTAAGCACAAGAACAAATGTAAATGAGGTTCATAAGCACAAGATCAGCGGAAAAAAAAGTTGTTAAGTACACGAACAATGCCAATGGAGGCTGTTAAGGACTCAAAAAAGGGCATACGAGGTTCCTAAGCACAAGAACAAATGCAAATGAGGTTCATAAGCACAAGATCAAGGGCAAAAGAGGTTGTTAAGCACACGAACAACGCCAATTGAGGTTGTTAAGCACACATACAAGGGCAAACGAGGTTCCTAAGCACAAGAACAAATGCAAATGAGGTTCATAAGCACAAGATCATCGGCAAAAAAGGTTGTTAAGTACACGAACAACACCAATTGAGGTTGTTAAGCACACAAAGAAGGGCAAACAAGGTTCTTAAGCAGAAGAACAAACGCAAATGAGGTTCAAAAGCACAAGATAATGGGCAAAAGATGTTGTTAAGCACACGAACAACGCCAATTGAGGTTGTTAAGCACACAAACAAGGGCAAATTAGGTTCCTAAGTACAAGAACATATGCAAATGCATAAGGACAAGATCAAGGGCAAAAGAGGTTGTTCAGCTCACGAACAAAGCCAATTGTTGATGTTAAGCACGCAAACAAGAACAAATGCAATTGAGGTTCATTCGCACAAGATCAAGAGCAAAAGAGGTTGTTAAGCACAGGAACGACGCCAACTGAGGTTGTTAAGCACAGAAAAAATGGCAAAGGAAGTTCCTAAGCACAAGAACAAATGCAAATGAGGCTCATAAGCACAAGATCAAGGGCAAAAGAGGTTGTTAACCACACGAACAATGCCAATTGAGGTTGTTAAGCATACAAACAAGGGAAAACGAGGTTCATAAGCACAAGATCAAGGGCAAAAGAGCTTGTTAAGCACACGAACAACGTCAATTGAAGTTGTTAAGCACACAAACTAGGGCAAACGAGGTTCCTTAGCACAAGAAAAAATGCAAACGACGTTCGTATGCACAAGATCAAGGGAAAAAGTGGTTGTTAAGCGCACGAACAGTGCCAATTGGGGTTGTTAAGCACACAAACAAGGGCAAACAAGGTTCCAAAGCATAAGAACAAATGCAAACGACGTTCATAAGTACAAGATCAAGGGCAAAAGACGTTGTTAAGCACAAGAATGACGCTAATTAAGGTTGTTAAGCACACAAACAACGGCAAACGTGGTTCCGTAGCACAAGAACAAATGCAAATGAGGCTCATAAGCAGAAGATCAAGGGCAAAAGAGGTTGTTAAGCACACAAACAACGCCAATTGACGTTGTTAAGCACACATACAAGGGCAAACGAGGTTCCCAAACACAAGAACAAATTCAAATGAGGTTCATAAGCACAAGTTCATCGGCTAAAAAGATTGTTAAGCACACGAACAACACCAATTGAGGTTGTTAAGCACACAAACAAGAGCAAACAAGGTTCTTAAGCAGAAGAACAAACGCATATGAGGTTCAAAAGCACAAGATAAAGGGCAAAAGATGTTGTTAAGCACACGAACAACGCCAATTGAGGTTGTTAAGCACACAAACAAGGGCAAATTAGGTTCCTAAGTACAAGAATAAATGCAAATGTATAAGGACAAGATCAAGGGCAAAAGAGGTTGTTAAACTCACGAATAACGCCAATTGAAGTTGTTAAGCTCGCAAACAAGGGCCAATGAGGTTCCTCAGCACAAGAACAAATGCAATTGAGGTTCATTAGCACAAGATCAAGGGCAAAAGAGGTTGTTATGCACAGGAACGACGCTAATTGAGGTTGTTAAGCACACAAAAAAGGGCAAAGGAGGTTCCTAAGCACAAAAACAAAAGCAAATGAGGTTCATAAGCACAAGATCAAGGGCAAAAAATGTTGTTAAGCACACGAACAATGACAATTGAGGTTGTTAAGCACACAAACAAGGCAAAACGAGGATCCTAAGTACAAGAAAAAATGCAAATGAGGTTCATAAGCACAAGATCAAGGGCAAAAGAGGTTGTTATGCACACGAACAACGCCAATTGAGGTTGTTGACACACAAACAAGGGCAAACGAGGTTCCTAAGCACAAGAACAAACGCAAATGTGGTTCATATGCACAAGATCAATGGAAAAAATGGTTGTTAAGCACACGAACGACGCCAATTGTGGTTGTTCAGCACACAAGCACGGGCAAACGAGGTTCCTAAGCACAAGAACAAATGCAAATAAGATTCATAAGCACAAGCTCAAGGGCAATAGAGGTTGTTAAGCACACGAACAACGCCAATTGAGGTTGTTTAGCACGCAAACAAGGGAAAATGAGGTTCCTAAGCACAAGAACAAATGCAAATGAGGTTAATTAGCACAAGATCAAGGGCAAAAGAGGTTGTTAAGCACAGGAACGACGCCAATTGAGGTTGTTAAGCACACAAAAAATGGCAAAGGAGCACAAGAACAAATGCAAATGGGGTTCATAAGTACAAGATGAAGGGGAAAAGAGGTTGTGAAGCACACGAACAATGCCAATTGAGGTTGTTGAGCACACAAACAAGGGGAAAGGAGGTTCCTAAGCACATGAACAAATGCAAACGAGGTTCATAAGCACAAGATCAAGGGCACAAGAGATTGTTATGCACACGAACAACGGCAATTGATGTTGTTAAGCACCCGAACAACGCCAATTGAGGTTGTTAAGCACACAAACAAGGAAAAACGAGGATCCTAAGTACAAGAAAATATGCAAATGAGGTTCATAAGCACAAGATCAAGGGCAAAAGAGGTTGTTAAGCTCACGAACAAAGCCAATGGAAGTTGTTAAGCACGCAAAAAAGGGCAAATGAGGTTCCTACGCATAAGAACAAATGCAATTGAGGTTCATTAGCACAAGATCAAGGGCAAAAGAGGTTGTTAAGCACAAGAACGACGCCAATTGAGGTTGTTAGGCATACAAAAAAGGGCAAAGGAGGTTCCTAGGCACAAGAACAAATGCAAATGAGGTTCATAAGCACAAGATCAAGGGCAAAAGAGGTTGTTATGGACACGAACAACGCCAATAGAGGTTGTTGATCACACAAACAATGGCAAACGAGGTTCCTAAGCACATGAACAAATGCAAACGAGGTTCATAAGCACAAGATCAAAGGCAAAAGAGGTTGTTATGCACACGGACAGCGCCAATAGAGGTTGTTAAGCTCACAAACAAGTGCAAACGAGGTGCCTAAGCACAAGAACAAATGTAAATGAGGTTCATAAGCACAAGATCAGCGGAAAAAAAAGTTGTTAAGTACACGAACAATGCCAATGGAGGCTGTTAAGGACTCAAAAAAGGGCATACGAGGTTCCTAAGCACAAGAACAAATGCAAATGAGGTTCATAAGCACAAGATCAAGGGCAAAAGAGGTTGTTAAGCACACGAACAACGCCAATTGAGGTTGTTAAGCACACATACAAGGGCAAACGAGGTTCCTAAGCACAAGAACAAATGCAAATGAGGTTCATAAGCACAAGATCATCGGCAAAAAAGGTTGTTAAGTACACGAACAACACCAATTGAGGTTGTTAAGCACACAAAGAAGGGCAAACAAGGTTCTTAAGCAGAAGAACAAACGCAAATGAGGTTCAAAAGCACAAGATAATGGGCAAAAGATGTTGTTAAGCACACGAACAACGCCAATTGAGGTTGTTAAGCACACAAACAAGGGCAAATTAGGTTCCTAAGTACAAGAACATATGCAAATGCATAAGGACAAGATCAAGGGCAAAAGAGGTTGTTAAGCTCACGAACAAAGCCAATTGTTGATGTTAAGCACGCAAACAAGAACAAATGCAATTGAGGTTCATTCGCACAAGATCAAGAGCAAAAGAGGTTGTTAAGCACAGGAACGACGCCAACTGAGGTTGTTAAGCACAGAAAAAATGGCAAAGGAAGTTCCTAAGCACAAGAACAAATGCAAATGAGGTTCATAAGCACAAGATCAAGGGCAAAAGAGGTTGTTAACCACACGAACAATGCCAATTGAGGTTGTTAAGCATACAAACAAGGGAAAACGAGGTTCATAAGCACAAGATCAAGGGCAAAAGAGCTTGTTAAGCACACGAACAACGTCAATTGAAGTTGTTAAGCACACAAACTAGGGCAAACGAGGTTCCTTAGCACAAGAAAAAATGCAAACGACGTTCGTATGCACAAGATCAAGGGAAAAAGTGGTTGTTAAGCGCACGAACAGTGCCAATTGGGGTTGTTAAGCACACAAACAAGGGCAAACAAGGTTCCAAAGCATAAGAACAAATGCAAACGACGTTCATAAGTACAAGATCAAGGGCAAAAGACGTTGTTAAGCACAAGAATGACGCTAATTAAGGTTGTTAAGCACACAAACAACGGCAAACGTGGTTCCGTAGCACAAGAACAAATGCAAATGAGGCTCATAAGCAGAAGATCAAGGGCAAAAGAGGTTGTTAAGCACACAAACAACGCCAATTGACGTTGTTAAGCACACATACAAGGGCAAACGGGGTTCCCAAACACAAGAACAAATTCAAATGAGGTTCATAAGCACAAGTTCATCGGCTAAAAAGATTGTTAAGCACACGAACAACACCAATTGAGGTTGTTAAGCACACAAACAAGAGCAAACAAGGTTCCTAAGCAGAAGAACAAACGCAAATGAGGTTCAAAAGCACAAGATAAAGGGCAAAAGATGTTGTTAAGCACACGAACAACGCCAATTGAGGTTGTTAAGCACACAAACAAGGGCAAATTAGGTTCCTAAGTACAAGAATAAATGCAAATGTATAAGGACAAGATCAAGGGCAAAAGAGGTTGTTAAACTCACGAATAACGCCAATTGAAGTTGTTAAGCTCGCAAACAAGGGCCAATGAGGTTCCTCAGCACAAGAACAAATGCAAATAAGATTCATAAGCACAAGCTCAAGGGCAATAGAGGTTGTTAAGCACACGAACAACGCCAATTGAGGTTGTTTAGCACGCAAACAAGGGAAAATGAGGTTCCTAAGCACAAGAACAAATGCAAATGAGGTTAATTAGCACAAGATCAAGGGCAAAAGAGGTTGTTAAGCACAGGAACGACGCCAATTGAGGTTGTTAAGCACACAAAAAATGGCAAAGGAGCACAAGAACAAATGTAAATGGGGTTCATAAGTACAAGATGAAGGGGAAAAGAGGTTGTGAAGCACACGAACAATGCCAATTGAGGTTGTTGAGCACACAAACAAGGGGAAAGGAGGTTCCTAAGCACATGAACAAATGCAAACGAGGTTCATAAGCACAAGATCAAGGGCACAAGAGATTGTTATGCACACGAACAACGGCAATTGATGTTGTTAAGCACCCGAACAACGCCAATTGAGGTTGTTAAGCACACAAACAAGGAAAAACGAGGATCCTAAGTACAAGAAAATATGCAAATGAGGTTCATAAGCACAAGATCAAGGGCAAAAGAGGTTGTTAAGCTCACGAACAAAGCCAATGGAAGTTGTTAAGCACGCAAAAAAGGGCAAATGAGGTTCCTACGCATAAGAACAAATGCAATTGAGGTTCATTAGCACAAGATCAAGGGCAAAAGAGGTTGTTAAGCACAAGAACGACGCCAATTGAGGTTGTTAGGCATACAAAAAAGGGCAAAGGAGGTTCCTAGGCACAAGAACAAATGCAAATGAGGTTCATAAGCACAAGATCAAGGGCAAAAGAGGTTGTTATGGACACGAACAACGCCAATAGAGGTTGTTGATCACACAAACAATGGCAAACGAGGTTCCTAAGCACATGAACAAATGCAAACGAGGTTCATAAGCACAAGATCAAAGGCAAAAGAGGTTGTTATGCACACGGACAGCGCCAATAGAGGTTGTTAAGCTCACAAACAAGGGCAAACGAGGTGCCTAAGCACAAGAACAAATGTAAATGAGGTTCATAAGCACAAGATCAAAGGCAAAAAAAGTTGTTAAGTACACGAACAATGCCAATGGAGGCTGTTAAGGACACAAAAAAGGGCATACGAGGTTCCTAAGCACAAGAACAAATGCAAATGAGGTTCATAAGCACAAGATCAAGGGCAAAAGAGGTTGTTAAGCACACGAACAACGCCAATTGAGGTTGTTAAGCACACATACAAGGGCAAACGAGGTTCCTAAGCACAAGAACAAATGCAAATGAGGTTCATAAGCACAAGATCATCAGCAAAAAAGGTTGTTAAGTACACGAACAACACCAATTGAGGTTGTTAAGCACACAAAGAAGGGCAAACAAGGTTCTTAAGCAGAAGAACAAACGCAAATGAGGTTCAAAAGCACAAGATAATGGGCAAAAGATGTTGTTAAGCACACGAACAACGCCAATTGAGGTTGTTAAGCACACAAACAAGGGCAAATTAGGTTCCTAAGTACAAGAACATATGCAAATGCATAAGGACAAGATCAAGGGCAAAAGAGGTTGTTAAGCTCACGAACAAAGCCAATTGTTGATGTTAAGCACGCAAACAAGAACAAATGCAATTGAGGTTCATTCGCACAAGATCAAGAGCAAAAGAGGTTGTTAAGCACAGGAACGACGCCAACTGAGGTTGTTAAGCACAGAAAAAATGGCAAAGGAAGTTCCTAAGCACAAGAACAAATGCAAATGAGGTTCATAAGCACAAGATCAAGGGAAAAAGAGGTTGTTAACCACACGAACAATGCCAATTGAGGTTGTTAAGCATACAAACAAGGGAAAACGAGGTTCATAAGCACAAGATCAAGGGCAAAAGAGCTTGTTAAGCACACGAACAACGTCAATTGAAGTTGTTAAGCACACAAACTAGGGCAAACGAGGTTCCTTAGCACAAGAAAAAATGCAAACGACGTTTGTATGCACAAGATCAAGGGAAAAAGTGGTTGTTAAGCGCACGAACAGTGCCAATTGGGGTTGTTAAGCACACAAACAAGGGCAAACAAGGTTCCAAAGCATAAGAACAAATGCAAAAGACGTTCATAAGCACAAGATCAAGGGCAAAAGAGGTTGTTATGCACACAAACACTGACAATTAAGGTTGTTAAGCACACTAACAAGGGAAAATGAGGATCCTAAGTACAAGGAAAAATGCAAATGATGTTCATAAGCACAAGATCATGGGCAACAGAGGTTGTTATGCATACGAACAACGCCAATTGATGTTGTTGAGCACACAAACATGGGCAAACGAGGTTCCTAAGCACAAGAACAAATGCAAATGTGGTATGCACAAGATCAAGGGAAACAAATGGTTGTTAAGCATACAAACGACGCCAATTGAGGTTGTTCAGCACACAAACAAGGGCAAACGAGGTTCCTAAGCACAAGAACAAATGCAAATAAGGTTCATAAGCACAAACTCAAGGGCAAAAGAGGTTGTTAAGCACACGAACAATGCCAATTGAGGTTGTTTAGCACGCAAACAAGGGCAAATGAGGTTCCTAAGGACAAGAACAAATGCAAATGAGGTTAATTAGCACAAGATCAAGGGCAAAAAAGGTTGTTAAGCACAGGAACACCGCCAATTGAGGTTGTTAAGCACACATACAAGGGCAAACGAGGTTCCTAAGCACAAGAACAAATGCAAATGAGGTTCATAAGCACAAGATCAAGTACAAAAAAAGTTGTTAAGTACACGAACAGTGCCAATTGAGGTTGTTAAGGACACAAAAAAGGCAAACGAGGTTTCTAAGCACAACAACAAATGGAAAGGAAGTTCATAAGCACAAGATCAAGGGCAAAAGAGGTTGCTAAGCACACGAACAACGCCAATTGAGCTTGTTAAGCACACATACAAGGGCAAACGAGGTTCCTAAGCACAAGAACAAATGCAAATAATGTTCATAAGCACAAGATTATCGGCAAAAAAGCTTGTTAAGCACACGAACAACACCAATTGAGGTTGTTAACCACACAAACAAGGGCAAACAAGGTTCTTAAGCAGAAGAACAAACGGATATGAGGGTCAAAAGCACAAGATAAAAGGCAAAAGATGTTGTTAAGCGCACGAACAACGCCAATTGAGGTTGTTTAGCACACAAACAAGGGCAAATTAGGTTCCTAAGTGCAAGAACAAATGCAAATGCATAAGGACAAGATCAAGGGCAAAAGAGGTTGTCAAGCTCACGAACAACGCCAATTGAAGTTGTTAAGCACGCAAACAAGGGCAAATGAGGTTCCTAAGCACAATAATAAATGCAATTGAGGTTCATTAGCACAAGATCAAGGGCAAAAGAGGTTGTTAAGCACTGGAACGACGCCAATTGAGGTTGTTAAGCACACAAAAAGGGGTCAAGGAAGTTCCTATGCACAAGAACAAATGCAAATCAGGTTCATAAGCACAAGATCAAGGGCAAAAGAGGTTGTTAAGCACACGAACAATGCCAATTAAGGTTGTTAAGCACACAAACATGGGAAAACGAGGATCCTAAGTACAAGAAAAAATGCAAATGAGGTTCAGAAGCACAAGATCAAGGGCAAAAGAGGTTGTTATGCACACGAACAACGCCAATTGAGGTTGTTGATCACACAAACAATGTCAAACGAGGTTCCTAAGCCCAAGAACAAATGCAAATGAGGTTCATAAGCACAAGATCAAGGGCAAAAGAGGTTGTTATGCACTCGAACAACGCCAATTGAGGTTGTTGATGACACAAACAAGGGCAAACGAGGTTCCTAAGCACATGAACAAATGCAAACGAAGTTACAAGCACAATATCAAGGGCACAAGAGGTTGTTAAGCACACGAACGACGTCAATTGAGGTTGTTAAGTACACAAACAAGGGCAAACGAGGTTCCTAAGCACAAGAACAAATGCAAATGAAGTTCATAAGCACAAGATCAAGGGAAAAAGAGGTTGTTAAGCACACGAACAATGCCAATTGAAGTTGTTAAGCACACAAACTAGGGCAAACGAGGTTCCTAAGCACAAGAAAAAATGCAAACGACGTTCGTATGCACAAGATCAAGGGAAAAAGTGGTTGTTAAGCGCACGAACAGTGCCAATTGGGGTTGTTAAGCACACAAACAAGGGCAAACGAGGTTCCAAAGCATAAGAACAAATGCAAACGACGTTCATAAGTACAAGATCAAGGACAAAAGACGTTGTTAAGCACAAGAACAACGCTAATTAAGGTTGTTAAGCACACAAACAACGGCAAACGTGGTTCCGTAGCACAAGAACAAATGCAAATGAGGCTCATAAGCAGAAGATCAAGGGCAAAAGAGGTTGTTAAGCACACAAACAACGCCAATTGACGTTGTTAAGCACACATACAAGGGCAAACGGGGTTCCCAAACACAAGAACAAATTCAAATGAGGTTCATAAGCACAAGTTCATCGGCTAAAAAGATTGTTAAGCACACGAACAACACCAATTGAGGTTGTTAAGCACACAAACAAGAGCAAACAAGGTTCCTAAGCAGAAGAACAAACGCAAATGAGGTTCAAAAGCACAAGATAAAGGGCAAAAGATGTTGTTAAGCACACGAACAACGCCAATTGAGGTTGTTAAGCACACAAACAAGGGCAAATTAGGTTCCTAAGTACAAGAATAAATGCAAATGTATAAGGACAAGATCAAGGGCAAAAGAGGTTGTTAAACTCACGAATAACGCCAATTGAAGTTGTTAAGCTCGCAAACAAGGGCCAATGAGGTTCCTCAGCACAAGAACAAATGCAATTGAGGTTCATTAGCACAAGATCAAGGGCAAAAGAGGTTGTTAAGCACAGGAACGACGCTAATTGAGGTTGTTAAGCACACAAAAAAGGGCAAAGGAGGTTCCTAAGCACAAAAACAAAAGCAAATGAGGTTCATAAGCACAAGATCAAGGGCAAAAAATGTTGTTAAGCACACGAACAATGACAATTGAGGTTGTTAAGCACACAAACAAGGCAAAACGAGGATCCTAAGTACAAGAAAAAATGCAAATGAGGTTCATAAGCACAAGATCAAGGGCAAAAGAGGTTGTTATTCACACACGAACAACGCCAATTGAAGTTGTTGACACACAAACAAGGTCAAACGAGGTTCCTAAGCACAAGAACAAACGCAAATGTGGTTCATATGCACAAGATCAATGGAAAAAATGGTTGTTAAGCACACGAACGACGCCAATTGTGGTTGTTCAGCACACAAGCACGGGCAAACGAGGTTCCTAAGCACAAGAACAAATGCAAATAAGATTCATAAGCACAAGCTCAAGGGCAATAGAGGTTGTTAAGCACACGAACAACGCCAATTGAGGTTGTTTAGCACGCAAACAAGGGAAAATGAGGTTCCTAAGCACAAGAACAAATGCAAATGAGGTTAATTAGCACAAGATCAAGGGCAAAAGAGGTTGTTAAGCACAGGAACGACGCCAATTGAGGTTGTTAAGCACACAAAAAATGGCAAAGGAGCACAAGAACAAATGCAAATGGGGTTCATAAGTACAAGATGAAGGGGAAAAGAGGTTGTGAAGCACACGAACAATGCCAATTGAGGTTGTTGAGCACACAAACAAGGGGAAAGGAGGTTCCTAAGCACATGAACAAATGCAAACGAGGTTCATAAGCACAAGATCAAGGGCACAAGAGATTGTTATGCACACGAACAACGGCAATTGATGTTGTTAAGCACCCGAACAACGCCAATTGAGGTTGTTAAGCACACAAACAAGGAAAAACGAGGATCCTAAGTACAAGAAAATATGCAAATGAGGTTCATAAGCACAAGATCAAGGGCAAAAGAGGTTGTTAAGCTCACGAACAAAGCCAATGGAAGTTGTTAAGCACGCAAAAAAGGGCAAATGAGGTTCCTACGCATAAGAACAAATGCAATTGAGGTTCATTAGCACAAGATCAAGGGCAAAAGAGGTTGTTAAGCACAAGAACGACGCCAATTGAGGTTGTTAGGCATACAAAAAAGGGCAAAGGAGGTTCCTAGGCACAAGAACAAATGCAAATGAGGTTCATAAGCACAAGATCAAGGGCAAAAGAGGTTGTTATGGACACGAACAACGCCAATAGAGGTTGTTGATCACACAAACAATGGCAAACGAGGTTCCTAAGCACATGAACAAATGCAAACGAGGTTCATAAGCACAAGATCAAAGGCAAAAGAGGTTGTTATGCACACGGACAGCGCCAATAGAGGTTGTTAAGCTCACAAACAAGTGCAAACGAGGTGCCTAAGCACAAGAACAAATGTAAATGAGGTTCATAAGCACAAGATCAGCGGAAAAAAAAGTTGTTAAGTACACGAACAATGCCAATGGAGGCTGTTAAGGACTCAAAAAAGGGCATACGAGGTTCCTAAGCACAAGAACAAATGCAAATGAGGTTCATAAGCACAAGATCAAGGGCAAAAGAGGTTGTTAAGCACACGAACAACGCCAATTGAGGTTGTTAAGCACACATACAAGGGCAAACGAGGTTCCTAAGCACAAGAACAAATGCAAATGAGGTTCATAAGCACAAGATCATCGGCAAAAAAGGTTGTTAAGTACACGAACAACACCAATTGAGGTTGTTAAGCACACAAAGAAGGGCAAACAAGGTTCTTAAGCAGAAGAACAAACGCAAATGAGGTTCAAAAGCACAAGATAATGGGCAAAAGATGTTGTTAAGCACACGAACAACGCCAATTGAGGTTGTTAAGCACACAAACAAGGGCAAATTAGGTTCCTAAGTACAAGAACATATGCAAATGCATAAGGACAAGATCAAGGGCAAAAGAGGTTGTTCAGCTCACGAACAAAGCCAATTGTTGATGTTAAGCACGCAAACAAGAACAAATGCAATTGAGGTTCATTCGCACAAGATCAAGAGCAAAAGAGGTTGTTAAGCACAGGAACGACGCCAACTGAGGTTGTTAAGCACAGAAAAAATGGCAAAGGAAGTTCCTAAGCACAAGAACAAATGCAAATGAGGCTCATAAGCACAAGATCAAGGGCAAAAGAGGTTGTTAACCACACGAACAATGCCAATTGAGGTTGTTAAGCATACAAACAAGGGAAAACGAGGTTCATAAGCACAAGATCAAGGGAAAAAGAGGTTGTTAAGCACACGAACAATGCCAATTGAAGTTGTTAAGCACACAAACTAGGGCAAACGAGGTTCCTAAGCACAAGAAAAAATGCAAACGACGTTCGTATGCACAAGATCAAGGGAAAAAGTGGTTGTTAAGCGCACGAACAGTGCCAATTGGGGTTGTTAAGCACACAAACAAGGGCAAACAAGGTTCCAAAGCATAAGAACAAATGCAAACGACGTTCATAAGTACAAGATCAAGGGCAAAAGACGTTGTTAAGCACAAGAATGACGCTAATTAAGGTTGTTAAGCACACAAACAACGGCAAACGTGGTTCCGTAGCACAAGAACAAATGCAAATGAGGCTCATAAGCAGAAGATCAAGGGCAAAAGAGGTTGTTAAGCACACAAACAACGCCAATTGACGTTGTTAAGCACACATACAAGGGCAAACGAGGTTCCCAAACACAAGAACAAATTCAAATGAGGTTCATAAGCACAAGTTCATCGGCTAAAAAGATTGTTAAGCACACGAACAACACCAATTGAGGTTGTTAAGCACACAAACAAGAGCAAACAAGGTTCCTAAGCAGAAGAACAAACGCAAATGAGGTTCAAAAGCACAAGATAAAGGGCAAAAGATGTTGTTAAGCACACGAACAATGCCAATTGAGGTTGTTAAGCACACAAACAAGGGCAAATTAGGTTCCTAAGTACAAGAATAAATGCAAATGTATAAGGACAAGATCAAGGGCAAAAGAGGTTGTTAAACTCACGAATAACGCCAATTGAAGTTGTTAAGCTCGCAAACAAGGGCCAATGAGGTTCCTCAGCACAAGAACAAATGCAATTGAGGTTCATTAGCACAAGATCAAGGGCAAAAGAGGTTGTTAAGCACAGGAACGACGCTAATTGAGGTTGTTAAGCACACAAAAAAGGGCAAAGGAGGTTCCTAAGCACAAAAACAAAAGCAAATGAGGTTCATAAGCACAAGATCAAGGGCAAAAAATGTTGTTAAGCACACGAACAATGACAATTGAGGTTGTTAAGCACACAAACAAGGCAAAACGAGGATCCTAAGTACAAGAAAAAATGCAAATGAGGTTCATAAGCACAAGATCAAGGGCAAAAGAGGTTGTTATTCACACACGAACAACGCCAATTGAAGTTGTTGACACACAAACAAGGTCAAACGAGGTTCCTAAGCACAAGAACAAACGCAAATGTGGTTCATATGCACAAGATCAATGGAAAAAATGGTTGTTAAGCACACGAACGACGCCAATTGTGGTTGTTCAGCACACAAGCACGGGCAAACGAGGTTCCTAAGCACAAGAACAAATGCAAATAAGATTCATAAGCACAAGCTCAAGGGCAATAGAGGTTGTTAAGCACACGAACAACGCCAATTGAGGTTGTTTAGCACGCAAACAAGGGAAAATGAGGTTCCTAAGCACAAGAACAAATGCAAATGAGGTTAATTAGCACAAGATCAAGGGCAAAAGAGGTTGTTAAGCACAGGAACGACGCCAATTGAGGTTGTTAAGCACACAAAAAATGGCAAAGGAGCACAAGAACAAATGCAAATGGGGTTCATAAGTACAAGATGAAGGGGAAAAGAGGTTGTGAAGCACACGAACAATGCCAATTGAGGTTGTTGAGCACACAAACAAGGGGAAAGGAGGTTCCTAAGCACATGAACAAATGCAAACGAGGTTCATAAGCACAAGATCAAGGGCACAAGAGATTGTTATGCACACGAACAACGGCAATTGATGTTGTTAAGCACCCGAACAACGCCAATTGAGGTTGTTAAGCACACAAACAAGGAAAAACGAGGATCCTAAGTACAAGAAAATATGCAAATGAGGTTCATAAGCACAAGATCAAGGGCAAAAGAGGTTGTTAAGCTCACGAACAAAGCCAATGGAAGTTGTTAAGCACGCAAAAAAGGGCAAATGAGGTTCCTACGCATAAGAACAAATGCAATTGAGGTTCATTAGCACAAGATCAAGGGCAAAAGAGGTTGTTAAGCACAAGAACGACGCCAATTGAGGTTGTTAGGCATACAAAAAAGGGCAAAGGAGGTTCCTAGGCACAAGAACAAATGCAAATGAGGTTCATAAGCACAAGATCAAGGGCAAAAGAGGTTGTTATGGACACGAACAACGCCAATAGAGGTTGTTGATCACACAAACAATGGCAAACGAGGTTCCTAAGCACATGAACAAATGCAAACGAGGTTCATAAGCACAAGATCAAAGGCAAAAGAGGTTGTTATGCACACGGACAGCGCCAATAGAGGTTGTTAAGCTCACAAACAAGTGCAAACGAGGTGCCTAAGCACAAGAACAAATGTAAATGAGGTTCATAAGCACAAGATCAGCGGAAAAAAAAGTTGTTAAGTACACGAACAATGCCAATGGAGGCTGTTAAGGACTCAAAAAAGGGCATACGAGGTTCCTAAGCACAAGAACAAATGCAAATGAGGTTCATAAGCACAAGATCAAGGGCAAAAGAGGTTGTTAAGCACACGAACAACGCCAATTGAGGTTGTTAAGCACACATACAAGGGCAAACGAGGTTCCTAAGCACAAGAACAAATGCAAATGAGGTTCATAAGCACAAGATCATCGGCAAAAAAGGTTGTTAAGTACACGAACAACACCAATTGAGGTTGTTAAGCACACAAAGAAGGGCAAACAAGGTTCTTAAGCAGAAGAACAAACGCAAATGAGGTTCAAAAGCACAAGATAATGGGCAAAAGATGTTGTTAAGCACACGAACAACGCCAATTGAGGTTGTTAAGCACACAAACAAGGGCAAATTAGGTTCCTAAGTACAAGAACATATGCAAATGCATAAGGACAAGATCAAGGGCAAAAGAGGTTGTTCAGCTCACGAACAAAGCCAATTGTTGATGTTAAGCACGCAAACAAGAACAAATGCAATTGAGGTTCATTCGCACAAGATCAAGAGCAAAAGAGGTTGTTAAGCACAGGAACGACGCCAACTGAGGTTGTTAAGCACAGAAAAAATGGCAAAGGAAGTTCCTAAGCACAAGAACAAATGCAAATGAGGCTCATAAGCACAAGATCAAGGGCAAAAGAGGTTGTTAACCACACGAACAATGCCAATTGAGGTTGTTAAGCATACAAACAAGGGAAAACGAGGTTCATAAGCACAAGATCAAGGGCAAAAGAGCTTGTTAAGCACACGAACAACGTCAATTGAAGTTGTTAAGCACACAAACTAGGGCAAACGAGGTTCCTTAGCACAAGAAAAAATGCAAACGACGTTCGTATGCACAAGATCAAGGGAAAAAGTGGTTGTTAAGCGCACGAACAGTGCCAATTGGGGTTGTTAAGCACACAAACAAGGGCAAACAAGGTTCCAAAGCATAAGAACAAATGCAAACGACGTTCATAAGTACAAGATCAAGGGCAAAAGACGTTGTTAAGCACAAGAATGACGCTAATTAAGGTTGTTAAGCACACAAACAACGGCAAACGTGGTTCCGTAGCACAAGAACAAATGCAAATGAGGCTCATAAGCAGAAGATCAAGGGCAAAAGAGGTTGTTAAGCACACAAACAACGCCAATTGACGTTGTTAAGCACACATACAAGGGCAAACGAGGTTCCCAAACACAAGAACAAATTCAAATGAGGTTCATAAGCACAAGTTCATCGGCTAAAAAGATTGTTAAGCACACGAACAACACCAATTGAGGTTGTTAAGCACACAAACAAGAGCAAACAAGGTTCTTAAGCAGAAGAACAAACGCATATGAGGTTCAAAAGCACAAGATAAAGGGCAAAAGATGTTGTTAAGCACACGAACAACGCCAATTGAGGTTGTTAAGCACACAAACAAGGGCAAATTAGGTTCCTAAGTACAAGAATAAATGCAAATGTATAAGGACAAGATCAAGGGCAAAAGAGGTTGTTAAACTCACGAATAACGCCAATTGAAGTTGTTAAGCTCGCAAACAAGGGCCAATGAGGTTCCTCAGCACAAGAACAAATGCAATTGAGGTTCATTAGCACAAGATCAAGGGCAAAAGAGGTTGTTATGCACAGGAACGACGCTAATTGAGGTTGTTAAGCACACAAAAAAGGGCAAAGGAGGTTCCTAAGCACAAAAACAAAAGCAAATGAGGTTCATAAGCACAAGATCAAGGGCAAAAAATGTTGTTAAGCACACGAACAATGACAATTGAGGTTGTTAAGCACACAAACAAGGCAAAACGAGGATCCTAAGTACAAGAAAAAATGCAAATGAGGTTCATAAGCACAAGATCAAGGGCAAAAGAGGTTGTTATGCACACGAACAACGCCAATTGAGGTTGTTGACACACAAACAAGGGCAAACGAGGTTCCTAAGCACAAGAACAAACGCAAATGTGGTTCATATGCACAAGATCAATGGAAAAAATGGTTGTTAAGCACACGAACGACGCCAATTGTGGTTGTTCAGCACACAAGCACGGGCAAACGAGGTTCCTAAGCACAAGAACAAATGCAAATAAGATTCATAAGCACAAGCTCAAGGGCAATAGAGGTTGTTAAGCACACGAACAACGCCAATTGAGGTTGTTTAGCACGCAAACAAGGGAAAATGAGGTTCCTAAGCACAAGAACAAATGCAAATGAGGTTAATTAGCACAAGATCAAGGGCAAAAGAGGTTGTTAAGCACAGGAACGACGCCAATTGAGGTTGTTAAGCACACAAAAAATGGCAAAGGAGCACAAGAACAAATGCAAATGGGGTTCATAAGTACAAGATGAAGGGGAAAAGAGGTTGTGAAGCACACGAACAATGCCAATTGAGGTTGTTGAGCACACAAACAAGGGGAAAGGAGGTTCCTAAGCACATGAACAAATGCAAACGAGGTTCATAAGCACAAGATCAAGGGCACAAGAGATTGTTATGCACACGAACAACGGCAATTGATGTTGTTAAGCACCCGAACAACGCCAATTGAGGTTGTTAAGCACACAAACAAGGAAAAACGAGGATCCTAAGTACAAGAAAATATGCAAATGAGGTTCATAAGCACAAGATCAAGGGCAAAAGAGGTTGTTAAGCTCACGAACAAAGCCAATGGAAGTTGTTAAGCACGCAAAAAAGGGCAAATGAGGTTCCTACGCATAAGAACAAATGCAATTGAGGTTCATTAGCACAAGATCAAGGGCAAAAGAGGTTGTTAAGCACAAGAACGACGCCAATTGAGGTTGTTAGGCATACAAAAAAGGGCAAAGGAGGTTCCTAGGCACAAGAACAAATGCAAATGAGGTTCATAAGCACAAGATCAAGGGCAAAAGAGGTTGTTATGGACACGAACAACGCCAATAGAGGTTGTTGATCACACAAACAATGGCAAACGAGGTTCCTAAGCACATGAACAAATGCAAACGAGGTTCATAAGCACAAGATCAAAGGCAAAAGAGGTTGTTATGCACACGGACAGCGCCAATAGAGGTTGTTAAGCTCACAAACAAGGGCAAACGAGGTGCCTAAGCACAAGAACAAATGTAAATGAGGTTCATAAGCACAAGATCAAAGGCAAAAAAAGTTGTTAAGTACACGAACAATGCCAATGGAGGCTGTTAAGGACACAAAAAAGGGCATACGAGGTTCCTAAGCACAAGAACAAATGCAAATGAGGTTCATAAGCACAAGATCAAGGGCAAAAGAGGTTGTTAAGCACACGAACAACGCCAATTGAGGTTGTTAAGCACACATACAAGGGCAAACGAGGTTCCTAAGCACAAGAACAAATGCAAATGAGGTTCATAAGCACAAGATCATCGGCAAAAAAGGTTGTTAAGTACACGAACAACACCAATTGAGGTTGTTAAGCACACAAAGAAGGGCAAACAAGGTTCTTAAGCAGAAGAACAAACGCAAATGAGGTTCAAAAGCACAAGATAATGGGCAAAAGATGTTGTTAAGCACACGAACAACGCCAATTGAGGTTGTTAAGCACACAAACAAGGGCAAATTAGGTTCCTAAGTACAAGAACATATGCAAATGCATAAGGACAAGATCAAGGGCAAAAGAGGTTGTTAAGCTCACGAACAAAGCCAATTGTTGATGTTAAGCACGCAAACAAGAACAAATGCAATTGAGGTTCATTCGCACAAGATCAAGAGCAAAAGAGGTTGTTAAGCACAGGAACGACGCCAACTGAGGTTGTTAAGCACAGAAAAAATGGCAAAGGAAGTTCCTAAGCACAAGAACAAATGCAAATGAGGTTCATAAGCACAAGATCAAGGGAAAAAGAGGTTGTTAACCACACGAACAATGCCAATTGAGGTTGTTAAGCATACAAACAAGGGAAAACGAGGTTCATAAGCACAAGATCAAGGGCAAAAGAGCTTGTTAAGCACACGAACAACGTCAATTGAAGTTGTTAAGCACACAAACTAGGGCAAACGAGGTTCCTTAGCACAAGAAAAAATGCAAACGACGTTTGTATGCACAAGATCAAGGGAAAAAGTGGTTGTTAAGCGCACGAACAGTGCCAATTGGGGTTGTTAAGCACACAAACAAGGGCAAACAAGGTTCCAAAGCATAAGAACAAATGCAAAAGACGTTCATAAGTACAAGATCAAGGGCAAAAGACGTTGTTAAGCACAAGAATAACGCTAATTAAGGTTGTTAAGCACACAAACAACGGCAAACGTGGTTCCGTAGCACAAGAACAAATGCAAATGAGGCTCATAAGCAGAAGATCAAGGGCAAAAGAGGTTGTTAAGCACACAAACAACGCCAATTGACGTTGTTAAGCACACATACAAGGGCAAACGAGGTTCCCAAACACAAGAACAAATTCAAATGAGGTTCATAAGCACAAGTTCATCGGCTAAAAAGATTGTTAAGCACACGAACAACACCAATTGAGGTTGTTAAGCACACAAACAAGAGCAAACAAGGTTCTTAAGCAGAAGAACAAACGCATATGAGGTTCAAAAGCACAAGATAAAGGGCAAAAGATGTTGTTAAGCACACGAACAACGCCAATTGAGGTTGTTAAGCACACAAACAAGGGCAAATTAGGTTCCTAAGTACAAGAATAAATGCAAATGTATAAGGACAAGATCAAGGGCAAAAGAGGTTGTTAAACTCACGAATAACGCCAATTGAAGTTGTTAAGCTCGCAAACAAGGGCCAATGAGGTTCCTCAGCACAAGAACAAATGCAATTGAGGTTCATTAGCACAAGATCAAGGGCAAAAGAGGTTGTTAAGCACAGGAACGACGCTAATTGAGGTTGTTAAGCACACAAAAAAGGGCAAAGGAGGTTCCTAAGCACAAAAACAAAAGCAAATGAGGTTCATAAGCACAAGATCAAGGGCAAAAAATGTTGTTAAGCACACGAACAATGACAATTGAGGTTGTTAAGCACACAAACAAGACAAAACGAGGATCCTAAGTACAAGAAAAAATGCAAATGAGGTTCATAAGCACAAGATCAAGGGCAAAAGAGGTTGTTATGCACACGAACAACGCCAATTGAGGTTGTTGACACACAAATAAGGGCAAACGAGGTTCCTAAGCACGAGAACAAACGCAAATGTGGTTGATATGCACAAGATCAATGGAAAAAATGGTTGTTAAGCACACGAACGACGCCAATTGTGGTTGTTCAGCACACAAGCACGGGCAAACGAGGTTCCTAAGCACAAGAACAAATGCAAATAAGATTCATAAGCACAAGCTCAAGGGCAATAGAGGTTGTTAAGCACACGAACAACGCCAATTGAGGTTGTTTAGCACGCAAACAAGGGAAAATGAGGTTCCTAAGCACAAGAACAAATGCAAATGAGGTTAATTAGCACAAGATCAAGGGCAAAAGAGGTTGTTAAGCACAGGAACGACGCCAATTGAGGTTGTTAAGCACACAAAAAATGGCAAAGGAGCACAAGAACAAATGCAAATGGGGTTCATAAGTACAAGATGAAGGGGAAAAGAGGTTGTGAAGCACACGAACAATGCCAATTGAGGTTGTTGAGCACACAAACAAGGGGAAAGGAGGTTCCTAAGCACATGAACAAATGCAAACGAGGTTCATAAGCACAAGATCAAGGGCACAAGAGATTGTTATGCACACGAACAACGGCAATTGATGTTGTTAAGCACCCGAACAACGCCAATTGAGGTTGTTAAGCACACAAACAAGGAAAAACGAGGATCCTAAGTACAAGAAAATATGCAAATGAGGTTCATAAGCACAAGATCAAGGGCAAAAGAGGTTGTTAAGCTCACGAACAAAGCCAATGGAAGTTGTTAAGCACGCAAAAAAGGGCAAATGAGGTTCCTACGCATAAGAACAAATGCAATTGAGGTTCATTAGCACAAGATCAAGGGCAAAAGAGGTTGTTAAGCACAAGAACGACGCCAATTGAGGTTGTTAGGCATACAAAAAAGGGCAAAGGAGGTTCCTAGGCACAAGAACAAATGCAAATGAGGTTCATAAGCACAAGATCAAGGGCAAAAGAGGTTGTTATGGACACGAACAACGCCAATAGAGGTTGTTGATCACACAAACAATGGCAAACGAGGTTCCTAAGCACATGAACAAATGCAAACGAGGTTCATAAGCACAAGATCAAAGGCAAAAGAGGTTGTTATGCACACGGACAGCGCCAATAGAGGTTGTTAAGCTCACAAACAAGGGCAAACGAGGTGCCTAAGCACAAGAACAAATGTAAATGAGGTTCATAAGCACAAGATCAAAGGCAAAAAAAGTTGTTAAGTACACGAACAATGCCAATGGAGGCTGTTAAGGACACAAAAAAGGGCATACGAGGTTCCTAAGCACAAGAACAAATGCAAATGAGGTTCATAAGCACAAGATCAAGGGCAAAAGAGGTTGTTAAGCACACGAACAACGCCAATTGAGGTTGTTAAGCACACATACAAGGGCAAACGAGGTTCCTAAGCACAAGAACAAATGCAAATGAGGTTCATAAGCACAAGATCATCGGCAAAAAAGGTTGTTAAGTACACGAACAACACCAATTGAGGTTGTTAAGCACACAAAGAAGGGCAAACAAGGTTCTTAAGCAGAAGAACAAACGCAAATGAGGTTCAAAAGCACAAGATAATGGGCAAAAGATGTTGTTAAGCACACGAACAACGCCAATTGAGGTTGTTAAGCACACAAACAAGGGCAAATTAGGTTCCTAAGTACAAGAACATATGCAAATGCATAAGGACAAGATCAAGGGCAAAAGAGGTTGTTAAGCTCACGAACAAAGCCAATTGTTGATGTTAAGCACGCAAACAAGAACAAATGCAATTGAGGTTCATTCGCACAAGATCAAGAGCAAAAGAGGTTGTTAAGCACAGGAACGACGCCAACTGAGGTTGTTAAGCACAGAAAAAATGGCAAAGGAAGTTCCTAAGCACAGGAACAAATGCAAATGAGGTTCATAAGCACAAGATCAAGGGCAAAAGAGGTTGTTAACCACACGAACAATGCCAATTGAGGTTGTTAAGCATACAAACAAGGGAAAACGAGGTTCATAAGCACAAGATCAAGGGCAAAAGAGCTTGTTAAGCACACAAACAACGTCAATTGAGGTTGTTTAGCACGCAAACAAGGGCAAATGAGGTTCCTAAGCACAAGAACAAATGGAAATGAGGTTAATTAGCACAAGATCAATGGCAAAAGAGGTTGTTAAGCACAGGAACGACGCCAACTGTGGTTGTTAAGCACACAAAAAAGGGCAAAGTAGCGCAAGACCAAATGAAAATGAGGTTCAGAAGTACATGATCAAGGGCAAAAGAGGTTGTTAAGCACACGAAGAATGCCAATTAAGGTTGTTGAGCACACAAACAAGGGCAAAGGAGGTTCCTAAGCACATGAAGAAATGCAAACGAGATTCATAAGCACAATATCAAAGGCAAAAGAGGTTGTTAAGTACACGGACAGCGAGAATAGAGATTGTTAAGCACACAAACAACGGCAAACGAGGTGCCAAAGCACAAGAACAAATGCAAATGAGGTTCATAAGCACAAGATCAAGGGCACAAGAGATTGTTAAGCACACGATCAACGGCAATTGATGTTGTTAAGCACCCGAACAACGCCAATTGAGGTTATTAAGCACACAAACAAGGGAAAACGAGGATCCTAAATACAAGAAAAATTGCAAATGAGGTTCATAAGCACATGACCAAGGGCAAAAGAGGTTGTTATGCACACGAACAACGCCAATTGAGGTTGTTGATCACACAAACAAGGGCAAACGAGGTTCCTAAGCACATGAACAAATGCAAACGAGGTTCATAAGCACAAGATCAAAGGCACAAAAGATTGTTAAGCACACGAACAAGACCAATTGAGGTTGTTAAGCACACAAACAAGGGCAAACAAGGTTCTTAAGCAGAAGAACAAACGCAAATGAGGTTGAAAAGCACAAGACAAAGGGCAAAAGATGTTGTTAAGCACACGAAAAACGGCTATTGATGTTGTTAAGCACCCGAACAACCCCAATTGAGGTTATTAAGGACACAAACAAGGGAAAACGAGGATCGTAAGTACAAGAAAAAATGAAAATGAGGTTCATAAGCACAAGATCAAGGGCAAAAGAGGTTGTTATGCACACGAACAGCGCCAATTGAGGTTGTTGATCACACAAACAAGGGCAAACGAGTTTCCTAAGCACATTCACAAATGCAAATGAGGTTCATAATCACAAGATCAAAGGTAAAAGAGGTTGTTAAGCACACGGACAGCGCCAATAGAGGTTGTTAAGCACACAAACAAGGGCAAACGAGGTGCCTAAGCACAAGAACAAATGCAAATGAAGTTCATAAGCACAAGATCAAGGGAAAAAGAGGTTGTTAAGCACACGAACAATGCCAATTGAAGTTGTTAAGCACACAAACTAGGGCAAACGAGGTTCCTAAGCACAAGAAAAAATGCAAACGACGTTCGTATGCACAAGATCAAGGGCAAAAGAGGTTGTTAAGCGCACGAACAATGCCAATTGAGGTTGTGAAGCACACAAACAAGGGTAAACGAGGTTCCTAAGCACAAGAACAAATGCAAACGAGGTTCATAAGTACAAGATCAAGGGCAAAAGACGTTGTTAAGCACAAGAACAACGCTAATTAAGGTTGTTAAGCACACAAACAACGGCAAACGTGGTTCCGTAGCACAAGAACAAATGAAAATGAGGCTCATAAGCAGAAGATAAAGGGCAAAAGAGGTTGTTAAGCACACAAACAACGCCAATTGAGGTTGTTAAGCACACATACAATGGCAAACGAGGTTCCTAAACACAAGAACAAATGCAAATGAGGTTCATAAGCACAAGATCATCGGCAAAAAAGATTGTTAAGCACACGAACAAGACCAATTGAGTATGTTAAGCACACAAATAAGGGCAAACGAGGTGCCAAAGCACAAGAACAAATGCAAATGAGGTTCATAAGCACAAGATCAAGGGCACAAGAGAGTGTTAAGCACACGAACAACGGCCATTGATGTTGTTAAGCACCCGAACAACGCTAATTGAGGTTGTTAAGCACACAAATAAGGGAAAACGAGGAATCTAAGTACAAGAAAAAATGCAAATGAGGTTCATAAGCACAAGATCAAGGGCAAAAGAGGTTGTTATGCACACGAACAACGCCAATTGAGGTTGTTGATCATACAAACAAGGGCAAACGAGGTTCGTAAGCACATGAACAAATGCAAACGAGGTTCATGAGCACAAGATCAAAAGCAAAATAGGTTGTTAAGCACACGAACAATGCCAGTTGAAGTTGTTAAGCACACAAACAAGGGCAAACATGGTTCCTAAGCAGAATAACAAATGCAAATGAGGTTCAAAAGCACAAGATGAAGGGCAAAAGATGTTGTTAAGCACACGAACAACGGCAATTGATGTTGTTAAGCACCCGAACAACGCCAATTGAGGTTATTAAGAACACAAACAAGGGAAAACGAGGATCCTAAGTACAAGAAAAAAATGCAAATGAGGTTCATAAGCGCAAGATCAAGGGCAAAAGAGGTTGTTATGCACATGAACAACGCCAATTTAGGTTGTTGATCACACAAACAAGGGCAAACGAGGTTCATAAGCACAAGATCAAAGGCAAAAGAGGTTGTTAAGCACACGGACAGCGCCAGTGGAGGTTGTTAAGCACACAAACAAGGGCAAACGAGGTGCCTAAGCACAAGAACAAATGCAAATGAGGTTCATAAGCACAAGATCAAGGGCAAAAAAAGTTGTTAAGTACACGAACATTGCCCATTGAGGCTGTTAAGGACACAAAAAAGGGCATACGGGGTTCCTAACCACAAGAACAAATGCAAATGACGTTCATAAGCACAAGATCAAGGGCAAAAGAGGTTGTTAAGCACACGAACAACGCCAATTGAGGTTGTTAAGCACACAAAAAAAGGTAAACGAGGTTCCTAAGCACAATAACAAATGCAAATGTGGTTCATAAGCACAAGATCAAGGGCAAAAGAGGTTGTTAAGCACACGAACAACGCCAATTGAGGATTTTAAGCACACAAACAAGGGTAAACGAGGTTCCTTAGCAGAAGAACAAATGCAAACGAGGTTCATAAGCACGAGATCAAAGGCAAAAGAGGTTGTTAAGCACACGAATAACTCCAATTGAGGTTGTTAAGCACACAAACAAGGGCAAATTAGGTTCCTAAGTACAAGAACAAATGCAAATGCATCAGGACAAGATCAAGGGCAAAAGAGATTGTTAAGCTCATGAACAACGCCAATTGAGGTTATTAAGGACACAAACATGGGAAAACGAGGATCGTAAGTACAATAAAAAATGCAAATGAAGTTCATAAGCACAAGATCAAGGGCAAAAGAGGTTGTTATGCACACGAACAACGCCAATAGAGGTTGTTGAGCACACAAACAAGGGCAAACGAGGTTCCTAAGCACAAGAACAAATGCAAATGTGGTTCACATGCACAAGATCAAGGGAAAAAAATGGTTGTTAAGCACACGAACGACGCCAATTGAGGTTGTTCAGCACACAAGCACAGGCAAACAAGGTTCCTAAGCACAAGAACAAATGCAAATAAGGTTCATAAGCACAAGATCAAGGGCACAAGAGATTGTTAAGGACACGAACAAAGGCAATTGATGTTGTTAAGCACCCGAACAACGCTAATTGAGGTCGTTAAGCACGCAAACAAGGGAAAACGAGGATCCTAAGTACAAGAAAAAAATGCAAATGAGGTTCATAAGCACAAGATCATGGGCAAAAGAGGTTGTTATGCACACGAACAACGCCAATTGAGGTTGTTGATCACACAAACAAGGGCAAACGAGGTTCCTAAGTACATGAACAAATGCAAACGAGGTTCATGAGCACAAGATCAAAGGGAAAAGAGGTTGTTAAGCACACGGATAGCGCCAATAGAGGTTGTTAAGCACACAAACAAGGACAAACGAGGTGCCTAAGCACAAGAATAAATGCAAATGAGGTTCAGAAGCACAAGATCAAGGGCAAAAAAAGTTGTTAAGTACAAGAACAATGCCAATTGAGGCTGTTAAGGACACAAAAAAGGGCAAACGAGGTTCCTAAGCACAAGAACAAATGCAAAGGAGGTTCATAAGCACAAGATCAAGGGCAAAAGAGGTTGTTAAGCACACGAACAACGCCCGTTGAGGTTGTTAAGCACACATACATGGGCAAACGAGGTTCCTAAGCACAAGAACAAATCCAAATAAGGTTCATAAGCACAAGATCATCGGCAAAAAAGGTTGTTAAGCACACGAACAACACCAATTGAGGTTGTTAAGCACACAAACAAGGGCAAACATGGTTCTTAAGAAGAAGAACAAACACAAATGAGGTTCAAAAGCACAAGATAAAGGGCAAAAGATGTTGTTAAGCACACGAACAACGCCAATTGAGGTTATTAAGCACACAAACAAGGGAAAAAGAGGTTGTTAAGCTCACGAACAAAGCCAATGGAAGTTGTTAAGCACGCAAACAAGGGCAAATGAGGTACCTAAGCACAAGAACAAATGCAATTGAGGTTCATTAGCACAAGATCAAGGGCAAAAGAGGTTGTTAAGCACAAGAACGACGCCAATTGAGGTTGTTAAGCATACAAAAAAGGGCAAAGGAGGTTCCTAAGTACAAGAAAAAATGCAAATGAGGTTCATAAGCACAAGATCAAGGGCAAAAGAGGTTGTTATGCACACGAACAACGCCAATTGAGGTTGTTGAGCACACAAACAAGGGCAAACGAGGTTCCCAAGCACAAGAACAAATGCAAATGTGGTTCACATGCACAAGATCAAGGGAAAAAAATGGTTGTTAAGCACACGAACGACGCCAATTGAGGTTGTTCAGCACACAAGCACGGGCAAACGAGGTTCCTAAGCACAAGAACAAATGCAAATAAGGTTCATAAGCACAAGATAAAGGGCAAAAGATGTTGTTAAGCACACGAACAATGACAATTGAGATTACTAAGCACACAAATAAGGTAAAACGAGGATCCTAAGTACAAGAAAAAATGCAAATGAGGTTCATAAGCACAAGATCAAGGGCAAAAGAGATTGTTATGCACACGAACAACGCCAATTGAGGTTGTTGAGCACACAAACAAGTGCAAACGAGGTTCCTAAGCACAAGAACAAATGCAAATGTGGTTCACATGCACAAGATCAAGGGAAAAAATGGTTGTTAAGCACACGAACGACGCCAATTGAGGTTGTTCAGTACACAAGCACGGGCAAACGAGGTTCCTAAGCACAAGAACAAATGCAAATAAGGTTCATAAGCACAAGATAAAGGGCAAAAGATGTTGTTAAGCACACGAACAATGACAATTGAGATTACTAAGCACACAAATAAGGTAAAACGAGGATCCTAAGTACAAGAAAAAATGCAAACGAGGTTCATAAGCACAAGATCAAGGGCAAAAGAGGTTGTTATGCACACGAACAACGCCAATTGTGGTTGTTGAGCACACAAACAAGGGCAAACGAGGTTCCTAAGCACAAGAACAAATGCAAATGTGGTTCACATGCACAAGATCAAGGGAAAAAATGGTTGTTAAGCACATGAACGACGCCAATTGAGGTTGTTCAGCACACAAGCACGGGCAAACGAGGTTCCTAAGCACAAGAACAAATGCAAATAAGTTTCATAAGCACAAACTCACGGGCAAAAGAGGTTGTTAAGCACACGAACAACGCCAATTGAGGTTGTTTAGCACGCACACAAGGGCAAATGAGGTCCCTAAGCTCAACAACAAATGCAAATGAGGTTAATTAGTACACGATCAAGGGCAAAAGAGGTTGTTAAGCACAGGAACGACGCCAATTGAGGTTGTTAAGCACACAAAAAAGGGCAAAGGAGCACAAGAACAAATGCAAATGGGGTTCATAAGTACAAGGTCAAGGGCAAAAGAGGTTGTTAAGCACACGAACAATGCCAATTGAGGTTGTTGAGCACACAAACAAGGGCAAAGGAGGTTCCTAAGCACATGAACAAATGCAAACGAGATTCGTAAGCACAAAATCAAAGGCAAAAGAGGTTGTTAAGAACACGGACAGCGCCAATAGAGGTTATTAAGCACACAAACAAGGGCAAACGAGGTGCCAAAGCACAAGAACAAATGCAAATGAGGTTCATAAGTACAAGATCAAAGGCACAAGAGATTGTTAAGCACACGAACAACGGCAATTGATGTTGTTAAGCACCCGAACAACGCTAATTGAGGTTGTTAAGCACACAAACAAGGGAAAACGAGGATCCTAAGTACAAGAAAAAATGCAAATGAGGTTCATAAGCACAAGATCAAGGGCAAAAGAGGTTGTTATGCACACGAACAACGCCAATTGAGGTTGTTGAGCACACAAACAAGGGCAAACGAGGTTCCTAAGCACAAGAACAAATGCAAATGTGGTTCACATGCACAAGATCAAGGGAAAAAAATGGTTGTTAAGCACACGAACGACGCCAATTGAGGTTATTCAGCACACAAGCACGGGCAAACGAGGTTCCTAAGCACAAGAACAAATGCAAATAAGGTTCATAAGCACAAGCTCAAGGGCAAAAGAGGTTGTTAAGCACACGAACAATGCCAATTGAGGTTGTTTAGCACGCACACAAGGGCAAATGAGGTCCCTAAGCACAACAACAAATGCAAATGAGGTTAATTAGCACAAGATCAAGGGCAAAAGAGGTTGTTAAGCACAGGAACGACGCCAATTGAGGTTGTTAAGCACACAAAAAAGGGCAAAGGAGCACAAGAACAAATGCAAATGGGGTTCAGAAGTACAAGATCAAGGGCAAAAGAGGTTGTTAAGCACACGAACATTGCCAATTGAGGTTGTTGAGCACACAAACAAGGGCAAAAGAGGTTCCTAAGCACATGAACAAATGCAAACGAGATTCGTAAGCACAAAATCAAAGGCAAAAGAGGTTGTTAAGTACACGGACAGCGCCAATAGAGGTTGTTAAGCACACAAACAAGGGCAAACGAGGTGCCAAAGCACAAGAACAAATGCAAATGAGGTTCATAAGCACAAGATCAAGGGCACAAGAGATTGTTAAGCACACGAACAATGGCAATTGATATTGTTAAGCACCCGAACAACGCTAATTGAGGTTGTTAAGCACACAAACAAGGGAAAACGAGGATCCTAAGTACAAGAAAAAATGCAAATGAGGTTCATAAGCACAAGATCAAGGGCAAAAGAGGTTGTTATGCACACGAACAACGCCAATTCAGGTTGTTGAGCACACAAACAAGGGCAAACGAGGTTCCTAAGCACAAGAACAAATGCAAATGTGGTTCACATGCACAAGATCAAGGGAAAAAATGGTTGTTAAGCACATGAACGACGCCAATTGAGGTTGTTCAGCACACAAGCACGGGCAAACGAGGTTCCTAAGCACAAGAACAAATGCAAATAAGTTTCATAAGCACAAACTCACGGGCAAAAGAGGTTGTTAAGCACACGAACAACGCCAATTGAGGTTGTTTAGCACGCACACAAGGGCAAATGAGGTCCCTAAGCTCAACAACAAATGCAAATGAGGTTAATTAGTACAAGATCAAGGGCAAAAGAGGTTGTTAAGCACAGGAACGACGCCAATTGAGGTTGTTAAGCACACAAAAAAGGGCAAAGGAGCACAAGAACAAATGCAAATGGGGTTCATAAGTACAAGGTCAAGGGCAAAAGAGGTTGTTAAGCACACGAACAATGCCAATTGAGGTTGTTGAGCACACAAACAAGGGCAAAGGAGGTTCCTAAGCACATGAACAAATGCAAACGAGATTCGTAAGCACAAAATCAAAGGCAAAAGAGGTTGTTAAGAACACGGACAGCGCCAATAGAGGTTATTAAGCACACAAACAAGGGCAAACGAGGTGCCAAAGCACAAGAACAAATGCAAATGAGGTTCATAAGTACAAGATCAAAGGCACAAGAGATTGTTAAGCACACGAACAACGGCAATTGATGTTGTTAAGCACCCGAACAACGCTAATTGAGGTTGTTAAGCACACAAACAAGGGAAAACGAGGATCCTAAGTACAAGAAAAAATGCAAATGAGGTTCATAAGCACAAGATCAAGGGCAAAAGAGGTTGTTATGCACACGAACAACGCCAATTGAGGTTGTTGAGCACACAAACAAGGGCAAACGAGGTTCCTAAGCACAAGAACAAATGCAAATGTGGCTCACATGCACAAGATCAAGGGAAAAAAATGGTTGTTAAGCACACGAACGACGCCAATTGAGGTTATTCAGCACACAAGCACGGGCAAACGAGGTTCCTAAGCACAAGAACAAATGCAAATAAGGTTCATAAGCACAAGCTCAAGGGCAAAAGAGGTTGTTAAGCACACGAACAATGCCAATTGAGGTTGTTTAGCACGCACACAAGGGCAAATGAGGTCCCTAAGCACAACAACAAATGCAAATGAGGTTAATTAGCACAAGATCAAGGGCAAAAGAGGTTGTTAAGCACAGGAACGACGCCAATTGAGGTTGTTAAGCACACAAAAAAGGGCAAAGGAGCACAAGAACAAATGCAAATGGGGTTCAGAAGTACAAGATCAAGGGCAAAAGAGGTTGTTAAGCACACGAACATTGCCAATTGAGGTTGTTGAGCACACAAACAAGGGCAAAAGAGGTTCCTAAGCACATGAACAAATGCAAACGAGATTCGTAAGCACAAAATCAAAGGCAAAAGAGGTTGTTAAGTACACGGACAGCGCCAATAGAGGTTGTTAAGCACACAAACAAGGGCAAACGAGGTGCCAAAGCACAAGAACAAATGCAAATGAGGTTCATAAGCACAAGATCAAGGGCACAAGAGATTGTTAAGCACACGAACAATGGCAATTGATATTGTTAAGCACCCGAACAACGCTAATTGAGGTTGTTAAGCACACAAACAAGGGAAAACGAGGATCCTAAGTACAAGAAAAAATGCAAATGAGGTTCATAAGCACAAGATCAAGGGCAAAAGAGGTTGTTATGCACACGAACAACGCCAATTCAGGTTGTTGAGCACACAAACAAGGGCAAACGAGGTTCCTAAGCACAAGAACAAATGCAAATGTGGTTCACATGCACAAGATCAAGGGAAAAAAATGGTTGTTAAGCACACGAACGACGCCAATTGAGGTTGTTCAGCACACAAGCACGGGCAAACGAGGTTCCTAAGCACAAGAACAAATGCAAATAAGGTTCATAAGCACAAGCTCAAGGGCAAAAGAGGTTGTTAAGCACACGAACAACGCCCGTTGAGGCTGTTAAGCACACATACATGGGCAAATGAGGTTCCTAAGCACAAGAACAAATCCAAATGAGGTTCATAAGCACAAGATCATCGGCAAAAAAGGTTGTTAAGCACACGAACAACACCAATTGAGGTTGTTAAGCACACAAACAAGGGCAAACAAGGTTCTTAAGCAGAAGAACAAACGCAAATGAGGTTCAAAAGCACAAGATAAAGGGCAAAAGATGTTGTTAAGCACACGAACAACGCCAATTGAGGTTGTTAAGCACACAAACAAGGGCAAATATGGTTCCTAAGTACAAGAACAAATACAAATGCATAAGGACAAGATCAAGGGCAAAAGAGGTTGTTAAGCTCACGAATAAAGCCAATGGAAGTTGTTAAGCACGCAAACAAGGGCAAATGAGGTTCCTAAGCACAAGAACAAATGCAATTGAGGTTCATTAGCACAAGATCAAGGGCAAAAAAGGTTGTTAAGCACAAGAACGACGCCAATTGAGGTTGTTAAGCATACAAAAAAGGGCAAAGGAGGTTCCTAAGCACAAGAACAAATGCAAATGAGGTTCATAAGCACAAGATCAAGGGCAAAAGAGGTTGTTAAGCACACGAATAATACCAATTCTGGTTGTTAAGCAACCAAACAAGGGAAAACGAGGATCGTAAGTACAAGAAAAAATTACAAATGAGGTTCATAAGCACAAGATCAAGGGCAAAAGTGGTTGTTATGCACACGAACAACGCCAATTGAGGTTGTTGAGCACACAAACAAGGGCAAACAAGGTTCCTAAGCACAAGAACAAATGCAAATGTGGTTCATATGCACAAGATCAAGGGAAAAAAATGGTTGTTAAGCACACGAACGACGCCAATTGAGGTTGTTCAGCAGACAAGCAAGGGCAAACGAGGTTCCTAAGCACAAGAACAAATGCAAATAAGGTTCATAAGCACAAGCTCAAGGGCAAATGAGGTTGTTAAGGACACGAACAACGCCAATTGAGGTTGTTTAGCACGCAAACAAGGGTAAATGAGTTTCCTAAACACAACAACAAATGCAAATGAGGTTAATTAGTACAAGATCAAGGGCAAAAGAGGTAGTTAAGCACAGGAACGACGCCAATTGAGGTTGTTAAGCACACAAAAAAGGGCATAGGAGCACTTGAACAAATGCAAATGAGATTCAGAAGTACATGATCAAGGGCAAAAGAGGTTGTTAAGCACACGAACAATGCCAATTGAGGTTGTTGAGCACACAAACAAGGGCAAAGGAGGTTCCTAAGCACATGAAGAAATGCAAACGAGATTCATAAGCACAAGATCAAAGGCAAAAGAGGTTGTTAAGCACACGAACAGTGCCAATAGAGGTTGTTAAGCACACAAACAACGGCAAACGAGGTGCCAAAGCACAAGAACAAATGCAAATGGGGTTCATAAGCACAAGATCAAGGTCACAAGAGATTGTTAAGCACACGAACAACGGCAATTGATGTTGTTAAGCACCCGAACAACGCCAATTGAGGTTGTTAAGCACACAAACAAGGAAAAACGTGGATCCTAAGTACAAGAAAAAATGCAAATGAGGTTAATAAACACAAGATCAAGGGGAAAAGAGGTTGTTATGCACACGAACAACGCCAATTAAGGTTGTTGATCACATAAACAAGGGCAAACGAGGTTCCTAAGCACATGAACAAATGCAAACGAGGTTCATAAGCACAAGATCAAAGGCAAAAGAGGTTGTTAAGCACACGGACAGCCCCAATAGAGGTTGTTAAGCACACAAACAAGGGCAAACGAGGTGCCTAAGCACAAGAACAAATGCAAATGAGGTTCATAAGCACAAGATCAAGGGTAAAAAAAGTTGTTAAATACACGAACAATGACAATTGAGGTTGTTAAGCACACAAAAAAGGGCAAACGAGGTTCCTAAGCGCAAGAACAAATGCAAATGAGGTTCATAAGCACAAGATCAAGGGCAAAAGAGGTTTATAAGCACACGAACAACGCCAATTGAGATTGTTAAGCACACAAACAATGGCAAACGAGGTTCATAAGCAGAAGAACAAATGCAAATAAGGTTCATAAGCACAAGATCAAGGGCAAAAGAGGTTGTTAAGCACACGAACGACGCTAATTGAGGTTGGTAAGCACACAAACAAAGGCAAACGAGGTTCCTTAGCACTAGAAAAATTGCAAAGGAGGTTCATAAGCACAAGATCAAGGGAAAAAGTGATTGGTAAGCACACGAATGACGCCAATTGAGGTTGTTAAGCACACAAACAATGTCAAACGAGGTTCCTAAGCACAAGAACAAATTCAAATGAGGTTCATAAGCACAAGATCAAGGGCACAATAGGTTGTTAAGGACACGAACAATGGTAATTGAGGTTGTTAAGCACACAAACAAGGGCAAACGAGATACCTATGCACAAGAACAAATACAAATGAGACTCATAAGCACAAGATTGAGGGCAAAAGAGGTTGTTAAGCACACGAACAACGCCAATTGAGGTTGTTAAGTACACAAACAAGGGCAAATTGGTTCCTAAACACAAGAACCAATGCAAATGAGGGCATCTAGATATGTTGGCTGACCTGAAAATATCTTTTTGTATAGGCCTGGAGTCACTAACTATGGATGGACTGCAGTTAGTGGAATCTACTCAGCCCTTCAGTGATTCCTCTCATGAAAAGCCACATATCGGCCGGCATAGCGTTTCATCACTTAAAAAGTTGGAAATCGAAAACTGTAAATTGCTTTGTGTTATGCCAGATGGGTTGATTCCATCTGGACCATCGTGTTATGTGCATGTTCATCATTGTGGCTGCCCTGACCTTGAATATGGACATGTACAATAGAAATGAATTTTTTTTTAATCAATGAATTTTTTTTTTCTGTAATTATTTTTAAGCCTTGGTAGGATTTGTCGACTGATTAAACGGGTCCTTTGTTCGACAAATGAAAATTCCAATTTTAAATCACTTCTTTGTTGCTGCCAAAAGAAGCTCTTGTCCAATTTTTTTGCAGTCTCTTTTGGTGATGTCTTGCATTCACCACACAGGTTTGAAAGGAGTCCCCTCGCAGACCATCGATAGAAATGAATTTACCATTCAATTTATTATATGATTTGTAATAAATGGAGAGAACTTTTGACAAACGAAAGGACTTGCCTCCTCCCGTAGTGAATACACATGTAGAGGCCTACTTCTCCCGCACAAACGGCACCGATCATTTCTCCCGCATCTCCTCTTCTCTCACGCTCTTCTCTCACGTAATTCTTTCTACCTTTTAATAGTTTTTTTTCGTATATACCCCAGACAATTTTTTTATTGCATATTTGATCCCATGATTGTTGTACTGCATTTTTCCAGTTCCAGAGACTGAAGAGCTTTCTGCAACACTCGCAAGTTTTACAATGCAAATATTTAATTGTTTTGTATTTTTTTTATTCATAGATCAATATTTTCATTTTCAATGTCCATATAGTTAATTTGAATGGGATCTTAATATGAAAGTACTTGGAGACTAATTTTTACTATTTATCAATATAGGTCGGAACTCACTACTTTTGGATGGTCCACAATTTTTAAACTATGTGATTTTCTACTTATTTAAAAAAAGGTAAAAAATTCGAAATTTTCGTAAAATTTGATCTCTTGGTATGTTATCATATAAAGATTATGTTGAACTATTCGGATCGACTATTTAGACTTTGGAAATGAAAATATGTTCCAAATTTGAGGCGATGTGCGCTTTTTAAAGTACCACAGACTTAATCCAATTTTGGAGTCTTCATGCATTATTAACACCGTAAATGCCTTTTGTTATGTTAATTAGTGTTTCTTATCATATTATTTCTTAATATTTGATTAGGAGACCTTCAAGCTACTCCATTGGAGTGGATACTTTCAATACTTCAACTAAAGAAGTTAAAAAAATGTGTTATATATTTGGTGTACGGGCCCACATGACATAATCTATGACAGCTCAGGTACTAAAGGATGTTATTGCCAGCCGCAAATGTGCCGAGGGTGTTCTTAGAGTAGCTCAGCTACATTACAGTGGCATTGTGGGTATTTCATAAAATATGATAAGAGTATCTCTTCATGTCTCTCTGACACCTTGATGCATGTATACTGAGTACTGACAAATATATGTACAAGGTGTAATGGCATGTAGTTCACATGGTAAGGAAGGGGATAAGGTGGCGGTGTCAGTTGCAACTGAAACACCAACTGACACTGATGGGTGGGCCATTGGTATTACACGTGGGACTGTACTTCATGGCATCCCCTCAGGTAAGAAATTTATGTTCATATTACCTTCGTCCCAAATTATACAAAATGAGGGGGGCATTAGTGACAATTGTCATTACATGATTTTGGTACTTCCTATAGTCTTCGCAGATGTGCAATATGAAGACAGGCATGACCATTACATAGGAGAAGGTGTGGCTATAATATCTCATGTCGGTATTTTTCGGGCTAAAGAAGTAGTCGCTATAGAAATGACCAACCGAGTATACTGGCTCCCTTCTTTTAATGGTATCTGTGTTTTTTAATAATTTATATCGATTATATACTGGAGAACTGGGAAATACAACATTTGCCCTCGATGTTTTTTTTTAAATATATATATTTCTAACTAGTTTATGAGTCACTTTTCAAATGAAATGCAGGTGTTTGCTATTATATGGGTAGTAATTTTGATTAGTGTAAATTTTATTGGGCTTTCACTGTTTTTCCATTTGGGTCCTTGAAGTTTCCAGTTCACAACTAATTGGTTCAACCTTCATCACTAGAGAAATCCATGTTAGCATTCATGTCATGATGATGTCCATGGTTACATGTATGTAAATATAATAATTAATGTATGCTAACGTGGTAATTAACACTAGTATATATTTATTTTAATACATATTAGTTGCAATGTGAAAATAACCATAAATGGATAGAAATCATTTTCAATTGATGTTTAAGTTAGGATCAATTTCGTAATTTGGAGAACTTTAAGGACCACCAGTAAATGAGCGAAACCTTGTTCCATTTGTGTATTTTACTCTAAATTTTAATGTGGTTTCGCTGCTCGTGTTTTAGGTAACTATTGATTTTTAAACATCATTTAGTAAAATTTGTGAGTATAGAAAACCTAATAGGCCATGTAGTCAATGGATAACTTCTTCTTGTTACTAGGAATTAGGAAGAACAATTAAACAAGGTTGCAAAAGTAACCATATATAAAAGGTAACTTAAAATTTTGAAATCCAGCAAATAAAATGTAATAAACACTACTACAAAAAACATCTTCCTACACTGTACCTTATACACGGATTTTCTCAATTTTATAAAAAAACGTGTATGAAATAAGATTTTTCCAGTGTTCTAGGAATCCTACACAAATATTAACTTAAAAATCAGTGTCCATGTGGAAATTAAGCTTTTATACACGGATATTTCATTAAATATCCGTGTAGAAATGGTGAGAGAGCTACACGGATATTTCATTAAATATCCGTTTAGGAAGGTCTTTTGTACACGGTTTTTTATTTAAATAACCGTGTAGATATGTTGACAGAGCTACACGGATTTATAGTTAAATATCCGTGTAGGAAAAGCTTAGTAGGGTTTTAATGAAATAAAATTGTTATTTTCCAGCGCCGTTTTAATCAATATTACTCTCTCTCTCTCTCTCTCTGTCTGTATTGAGTTTGATTTCTGCGCACAAGGAGGGAATGACAAATTCGAATTTTGTATTTCTCCTCTCTATCTTGCTAATGTTAGTCATGTGTGCATATATATATTTTTCTTTACCATTGTTGGATTATTGAAGAAATTCGTTTTTCTTAGGGTTTTAGTTCACCACTGTTGGTTGCTATCCTCTTCGCCACCCTCCCTTAGGGTTCTGATACCGGTGCTGTCATTTTAAGCACCACTTCTATTTAAGCAAAATGCAAAGATATACATATATGTTTAATTTTTTTTACGAAATTAATTTTCACGAATTTTTTATTTTTACAGAATCAATTATTTTTTTTTTTACAAAATTAATTCAAAACCGAGAATTTTTATTCTCTATTATGTATGTATGCTTTGACATGTTGATCCTTGTTTTTTTTTTTCATAGGAGATGCACTATTGTTGGAGATCTTTAACCAAGAGTCATCATGTCATGGATCACATGTAAAAACCTCTTTTTTGATATGTTGGATCTAATACGTTTTAGTATGTATGAAATTTCGGTCCAAACTAGATCATAGCCATGAGTTTTGACAACATGAGCCCAACTTATGGAAATTTGGCACAAAACTTGATCGCATGGTTACTAAGTGGTGAGGACATAATTTTTATACAAACATTGTATAGGATCTTGAGGGGTATATGTCATATGTTGGATCAAAATGATTGCATGTATAAAATGCTATGTATATATATGTGTTGCAAAAGGTTATATGTATATACAAAATACTCTCTATTTATTTTTGCAAAAGGCTATGTATTTATTTTTGCAAAAAACTATGTATATTCAATCTGAAATATATATTATTAGCTAGCAAAAGAGAAGGCTAGCCCCAAAAAAAAAAGAAAAAGAAAAAAAAAAGGACAATTCTACACGGATATTTAAATAAAATACATGTAGGAAGAGGTAAGAATAAAATATTAGTAATTCATAACCTTCCTACATGGTTTTTTAACTTAATATCCGTGTACGAATACTCTTCATACACGGATATTAATTAAATATCCGTGTAGGAATCCCTTCCTACACGGATTGTTTAATTAATATCCGTGTAGCTAGAGTATGAGAGCTACACGGATATTTAGTTAATATCCATATAGGAAGACTAATATTACACACGGATAATTATCCGTGTATAAATGTTGCACTTTTCTACACCCTAATATTACACACGTTTCCAAATCCGTATAGCTATGTCATTTTTTGTCCGTGTACAAACTGTGTTTTTGTAGTAGTGAAAAATGATGAAATTGGATGCCTGTTTCATTGTTCATCAATTGAGGTTGTTAAGCACACAAACAAGGGCAAATTAGGTTCCTAAGTACAAGAACAAATGCAAATGCATAAGGACAAGATCAAGGGCAAAAGAGGTTGTTAAGCTCACGAACAAAGCCAATTGAAGTTGTTAAGCACGCAAACAAGGGCAAATGAGGTTCCTAAGGACAAGAACAAATGCAATTGAGGTTCATTAGCACAAGATCAATGGCAAAAGAGGTTGTTAAGCACAAGAACGACTCCAATTGAGGCTGTTAAGCATACAAAAAAGGGCAAATGAGGTTCCTAAGCACAAGAACAAATGCAAATGAGATTCATAAGCACAAGATCAAGGGCAAAAGAGGTTGTTAAGCACACGAATAATGCCAATTGAGGTTGTTAAGCACACAAACAAGGGAAAACGAGGATCCTAAGTACAAGAAAAAAATACAAATGAGGTTCATAAGCATAAGATCAAGAGCAAAAGAGGTTGTTATGCACATGAACAACGCCAATTGAGGTTGTTGAGCACACAAACAAGGGCAAATTGTTTCCTAAACACAAGAACCAATGCAAATGAGGTTCATATACACAAGATCAAGGGAAAAAATGGTTGTTAAGCACACGAACGACGCTAATTGAGGTTGGTAAGCACACAAACAAGGGCAAACGAGGTGCCTAAGTACAAGAACAAATGCAAATGAGGTTCATAAGCACAAGATCAAGGGCACAAGAGGTTGTTAAGCACACGAACGACGCTAATTGAGGTTGTTAAGCACACAAACAAGGGCAAACGAGGTTCTTAAGCACAAGAACAAATGCAAATGAGGTTCGTAAGCACAAGATCAAGGGCACAATAGGTTGTTAAGCACACGAACGACGGTAATTGATGTTGTTAAGCACCCGAACAATGCCAATTGAGATTGTTAAGGACACAAACAAGGGCAAACGAGGTTCCTAAGCACCAGAACAAATACAAATGAGGTTCATAAGCACAAGATCAAGGGCAAAACAGGTTGTTACGCGCACGAACAATGCCAATTGAGGTTGTTAAGCACACAAACAAGGGTAAATTGGTTCCTAAGCACAATAACAAATGCAAATGAGGTTCATAAGCACAGACAAGGGTAAATTGGTTCCTATTAATTTTGTAATTTTACAAACCATTATAATTAATAAAAATGTTATAGAAAAATTAGAAGATTTAAATATTTTATCGAAAGGATTTCAAAAAAATTTATATCATACTTCTCTCATAATTTTTGTTATACAAAGATGAATTATTATTTTTAAAAAAAACATAAGGTCCATTGTCAAGAGTATTAATTTTTAATTTTGATCTATAAAATTTAGGGCTTGGATATAATAATACGGGAATATTAAAACTTCAAATTTTATGATATCTTGTAATGTGATTGACATATACAAACATAATTATTTTATACCGTTTAAAATGTCAACATAATTATACCGTTTAAAATGATATCTTGTAAAGTTCTGACCTTTTTTTTTTAAATGTTGAAATTTATCATAACATTTTTCCGAAGCAAAAATTTGCATTGCAATCTAATTCAAATTGTGCTAACTTTTTTTTTTATAGAAAATAAATTTGTTGTAGTGTTTTATAAAAAAATATTTTGATCATTTCAGGAAATATATTTGTGAGTTTTTTTTATATTATTTTATATTATTGATTGGTACAGCTTTATATATAATTATTTGGTTATTCAAATTAGATCTAAACAGATTTATTTTATAGAATTAAAAGCTATACTATATGAATTTAAATAT
Source organism: Carex arenaria (assembly GCA_964058825.1). Lineage (NCBI taxonomy): Eukaryota > Viridiplantae > Streptophyta > Magnoliopsida > Poales > Cyperaceae > Carex > Carex arenaria. The sequence goes on along the minus strand of CAXKVW010000105.1, from coordinate 3,155 downwards.
TAAATTTTTAGAGTAGCACATGAGAGATTGTATAAACCTTTGCTGCATTGAATCCTCCGATTTGACTTGAGGGATGAAGTCCAATTTAAATGCTTCTCTAGAAATTTCTTCCCCTTTCTGCGCTACTTTTATTTTTTCCCCATTTTACACCTTTCAGTTCTCTTTCTTGTGTAAGAAACGGATGCCTCCATTTCGCAGACTGTTCCCTATTTGTTTTCGCCTTTTTCTCTTTGCAAAACTTTCTTATTTTCTTCTCTCTTTGGCACCTGACAGTGAGGGTGAGAGCACAGCGGCAGTTTCCTCACTTTGTTGGCAGTGTCACACGCTTGAGTCTTTCAGCTCCTCCCCTGTCACTGGTTCTTGCTTTGTAGCATCGGTACCTGTACCATCTTTGTGTTGTGGTGTGGGTTTGATGTTTTCTCCTCCTTGTTTGTACATTGCTTTGGGTCCTGCTCCGTCTTTAGGCTACTTCTTTTGTGAGGTGAGGTTGAGGCCCTCTTTTCTTATTTAGTTCTTGAGGTCAGGCCCTTTTTTTCTGATTCCTGTACCGCTTCTTCAGTAGTTTTTTTTTTTTTTTTTTGGGTTATGCACCTTGCTGGTACGATGATTTTGGGTTGTTGATGCTACCTTTTTCTTCTTTTGCTGATATGGGTATTTTTCCTGGTATCTTGACTATTGAGCAGCACTTGTTTTGGGGTTATTCTATTTTGTATTTTTGTGTACCAGTTTTCTGGTATAATGGAGTTTTGGAAGCTTATCAGTTATCGAGTCTTGCTGTTAGCTAAATTATACTAAATAAAGTGTTGTAATACTGGTTAAATAAAGGGTTTAGCTAAAAAATGAATAAAAAACCCGAAATTAAAAAAAAAACAGAAATCAGCAAACAAAAATAAAAAAAAACAGAGATAAGAAAAACAGAAAAAAGAAACGAAAAAAAAGAAACAAAAACAGATTGAAAACAGAAATAAAAAACAGCAAAAAACAGAAAACAAAAATAAAAAAAAACGGAAATAAAAAAAAAACAGAAAAAAAAGACAGAAAAAAAAACAGAAATCAAAAACAGAAAAAAGAAACAAAAACAGATTAAAAACAGAAAAACAAACAGCAAAAAACAGAAAACAAAAATAAAAAAAACGGAAATAAAAAAAAACAGAAAAACGAAAAATAAAACGGAAATAAAAAACAGCAAAAAGAAAAAGGAAAAAACGAAAGTATAACAACAAAGAAAATGACAACTAAAACTATAACTAAAATTATTACTAAAAGTTGAAAGAAATACCAAAAAACAAAACTACAAATTAAAAACTGAAAAAATTAAAAATAACAACTAAAGAGAGAAGGTAATAGAGAGATACCGAGAGAGAGAGAGAGCTGATTGATCGGGGCGGCAGCAAAACGGCAGCAAAAAGGCACCAGGCGTGGCCGATCAGCGGGATAGCACCGAAATTTCTAAACCTAATTTTGGTAATTTTGGAAAGGCGCGCGCGGCAGAGAAGAAGAAGAAAGGTTCGCGGGGGTTTTTCATCGAAAACATTCAGAGACCGGGGAAAATGGTCGCTGATTGTTCCGGCGCCGGTCTCTGAAACATCTTCAGCGACCACAGGTTTCGCCGGTCGCTAATACTGGTCTCCGATAATCTCGTCTCCTTTGTTTTTTGTAATTTATATAATTTTTTTTAAAAAAATGAGTATCAGAGACCGGCGACCACACCGGTCGCTGATACCGGTCTCTGATATCCTTTTCTGCTGTAGTGAGATTTTTTGTGCATGCTGAAGGACCGGTCACAAAAGGGTGGTCACCGATGCTTTTCTGTTTTAATTTTTTTTTTTAAATGGCCTTCAGCGACCGGTTGCTACGCCGGTCACAGATGCCGGTCGCAGAAGAGTAAAATTGCTGTAGTGAATTTTATATGTAACGCAATTCTTTGAATTCTTTGAAAGAAAAAGATCAATATTTAATTTGAAGTTTAAATTTTATATATAAGATATATATTTAGAAAAAGGAATATCTCATTTTTTGACGTCAAAATTATATGGTTAGCAGAACCCTACTCATATACTAGTATTGCTAAAAAAAAAAATAAACGCATAAATGATTTGGAAATAAATCTGCTGTTATTCCAATGGAATAACAAGAACATGTTATTCTGATCCCAACTGTCAATCTTCATTGAGATTTGAACAATTCATGCAATGGCTTAATATCTCTATTTTTTTAAATTCAAAAGTCAATCCAAACCGTTAAACATCAGTCCCATATGAAATTTACTTGTAGACCAAATTTTATATTTTTTTAGAATTTGTTTACTATTTTTTATATAGGTTAAAAATAGGTGAATTTAATTAGTTATTATGAAAATTTTACTAAGTCAACTTAGTTTATAATTCCATAGGATATAAGAGATTATGATGAGGTGAGCAATATTGATCTGATATATACACACACACACTCGGATTGATACTGCTCTTAGAGATTAGTACATACTCTACCGAGGTTTTATTGATTCATTATATTTGCAATAATGGAGACATGAAACATCCAATTTTTGCTTTCAATTTTATACAAAAAATGAATGTAACATCAAAAGATTTTCTTTGACTTTACCAAGTTACATGTTGCAGTAATGAAAATAAAATGAAACAGCACCATTAAGTTAGCTATTGCGAAAAAATAAAAATAAACAAGCAATGGTTAAAGCTGAAATTTTAACACTATTTTTAACTTCTCTATTTATGTATTAACTATAAGTAAACTCTAAATTGTTCAGCTGAAACCTTAATTTGGAATCCATAACAATTAAAAATGACATCCAATATAGAATTTGAACAGAATAAATATATATTAAATTGGTAAATATAAAAACATACATATATATACTTCGTGCTTTGCATTTAAGATTTTTCTTTTCTTGATAATAACTATTTTTATGTAAGTATCATGGCTTTATTTGAAATCCATCCTAGAAATATTTACCTATCAATTCCACCATTTATCTCTCAAACTCCCATTGTTCCAAATTCGTAAGGCATTTTGACCTTACTACACACAATAAAAAGAGAGAGAACAGAGAGAGATGGAAGAAGCCGTGATGGATCGATGTTTGATGACCTTTATTATCTTTGTCGTCATGACAGCAATCGCCATAGCATGTGTAC